>JARQOC010000004.1:539201344-539372208 GCA_033576535.1 Allobates femoralis
TCAACACATGACATTTGCTGAGTTGAAGGACAGAGCTATCCGTCTGCAGCAGCTAGAAGAGCCCAGGGAATTAACATCTGTGCCGGACACCGCAGCAGCACCTCAGCAACCGGCAGCGCCAGCGACATCTGCCATGTCAGCCACTGCTGCTGAAACTGGGGAACTAATTTCTAATGCCGCCCTCAATCAAAAGCTAGATGCCCTGACAGACACGGTGATCTCAGTGGCCAAAGTCATCTAGGAGCTATGAGAGTCCACGCCTGCACCCAAGATCGAGTTGGCGACCCACCTAGAGGATGTGTGGCACCCTGGCACCCTGGTTGGGGCACCACAGAACTCCTGGTACACAAATGGAGTGGAAACAGCAAGCAGCACTCACAACAAACAAAACACCTTAGAACACCTTAGACACCCTGTTTCACCCCAAGGCCTATAGGGGGAGCTCCACTGGTAACCTTGAGCCAGTTCCCCCTACAAATAGGGTCCTGGAGGGAGAAACACCAGAGTGTGCAGACACTAGGAGAGCTGCAGGATGTGTGCAACCACCGGTTCTGGAGCCATATTAGGCCCAAACCAGCACACCAAACCAGTGAGAGACCCTTGCAATTGGGGTCATAGGAAAGGAGAAAGCACCTCTCAGGGACACTAGAGTTACCCTAACTCTCCCTCACCATCCGGTTACTGGAACCGAGCTGTGAGAGCTACTAAGCCAGCCACAGAGAACCAGCACTACTAACAGGGAGTTTAGCCCCTGTTCACCTGAAGCACCTACCAGCGAGAGCCCAGGGAAGAGGATAGACGTTGAATCATCCCTTTAACAGTGCCCTCAGTGCAGCTAAACCCAGGTGAAGCACGTTCCACCGAACGTATAACCCGGTCCGGCAGGATTTCACATCCACCTAACCTCACCAGAACGACAGAGAAAGGAAGCCTACACACTGCTTGCTGTGAAACTCCAGGAGTGGCAACCTCATCACCCGGTCCGAGTGTACCTGATTCCACCAGTAAAGGTACCCAAAAGACTTTGATGTGTCTGCTCCTTATTCCTGAATCTAGCAGCAGTACTACTAGCTGCCATATACAATCAGTGCAGCCTCTGGCCTCGGGGACTCCCGCTCGTCCTGTGGGGAGCGTCCCATCTTGCTGCTTTACATCCCCCGGAGGCCTAGCAGCACAGGTGAAATCACCGGAATTCCCGCATGTGGCGTCACGACAAGAATTAACCCCTTATCTGTTCAGTCATCCCTTATTGATCTGGACCACCGGGCCCCACAGCCGCAGGCGCGGTTCCGTAACAAGGAGAAGATAAACGCCTGTGACGTGCACACCCCGGCTACGGTGAGTCAGAATTTGGCGTCACAAACAGGATACGAGCAGGCCCGTTCCCTAACGGGTATTGTGTGCTATTTTAATGACTGTGAGTACTGAACTGTATATTTAAACCGCCATCGCTGCGCGAAAGGCGGGAGAAGAAAGGGCGTTACTGTGCAGAGGGCGCGAAGATAGGCCCCGCCCCCACACTCTGACGACTTTCCCTGAACGCAGCAGGAACCAGAAACTCCCATGGTGCCTCACTCCCCACCGCGAGGTCGACACTTCCATTTGAAATCGAAAGGACTGGCCACGCTCAACTAAGGGGGAGCAAGGATAAGTAGCCCGGATCCCGACAACGCGGTACCCCTGCACGTACAACAAAACGTACCCTTAGACGGACAGCAACACGCCGGCGGTATGCCGCAACAACCCGCTCCGATTATGCCGATATCTTTACCATACGTTCCGAATGCGGCCTGGTTACCAAAATACAGTGGTAAACCCGGTACCTTGGAGACGTTCCAGAGGAAGATCTGCCAAGTGCTGGATATGTACCCCATGACTGGTAAGCAGAGGGCTTCAGTTATAATGGGACAGTTAACAGACGCAGCCGAGCTGCAGAGCCAAAACTGGTCTATAGAAGCTCAGGAGTCTGTGGGACAGATATTTGCTAAGTTAACCCGGGTTTTTGAACATCATACTGAGGCTTAATTAAGACTGTTATTCTACCATTGTAAACAAGGGGCACAGGAGAGTGTCCTGGACTATTCGCTGCGCTTGCAAGAAGCACTGAGACTGTTAAAACAAGTCGATCCTGATAGTGTGAGAGATGAAAACAAAGCGTTAATAGGACAGTTTGTTGTGGGACTTAAACTACTTGATGATAGAAAACAGGCAAGCTGGTGGTCCCTGCAGAATCCTGGCACAGAGTTTGACACTTTGAAAGACTTAACAGTGCGGGGACAGCAGCTCCCTACAGTACCCGATCTAAACTCACAGCAGCAGTATGCTAACACCCCTTCCGTGCCGGCAGCACCATCTCCAATCCCTTTGGTTCAGTCTAGCGCGCAGACTATAACACCCGACCGGTTTGAGCAACTGTGTGCCAATGTAGAGCAGCTGAGGAAAGACATGGCCAAGCTCCAAGCTGGGAGAAGACCCAAGACAGAAGCAAGTTCATCGACAAGATCCAGCTCGCTGACAGCCCCGATGACGTCCTGTGGATGAAGAGAAAGACACAGCCGCCGCGAGGAAAACCTGCAGATCGCCACAGCCCTGACAGACGCCGTGTTAGTCAGCAGAGCGACAAAGAAGGACGTACCCAGCAATCCCGTCCTTTAAACGAGCAACCCCTGGGCGAGAAGGGCGAACCCCAGGAGTAGACTGTTCAGGCCCGACCAACTGGGAATATAAGTACGTAGGAGACTGTCCGTACTTACTAATTGTCATTGATGGCATCGCTACCTCAGCCTTGATAGACACTGTATCCCAGGAGACAACCATCCTGTGTATCCTTTACAAGCGGTTCTGGCCAGATGTTAAGCTGGAACCCCCACACCCTGATCTGAACATTAAAGCCACTAATGGTATGATAGTTCCAGTAGAGGGACAGTGGGAAGCTACAGTAAAGGTGGGGAGGGTGCAGCTGAAGAACCAGGGCATCATATTGGTTCAGGATAGACCAAATGAAAGGGACCCACATGTATTACTGGGTACTAATGTTATGGTTAAATGCATCGATGAAGTGTTGTTTTTACTCCAACAGAGTGTTGATGCTGGTAGACCAAGAGAGAGGAGAGCTATCCAAAAAGAGATCCTAGCTTTGGTATATCAACAACAGGTAAAAATGTCAAATGGTGAAATTGGCAGAGTACGGGTAACAGATCCCATTCCAATTGTGGTACCACCCAGAAGTGAAATGATGATCTGGTGTCGAGCAGCCATAGGCCTCAGAGGGCAGGACTACCAAGCTGTAGTAGAACCTGCAATGTCTGATAGTAGTCCTATGCTCTTGACAGCCAGAGGGTTGGTCGACGTGAGAATGGGGCGAGTCCCTGTACGCACATTAAATTATGGTGATGACGAAGTCAAACTGCCAAGATATGCAACTGTCGCAAAATTGTACCAGGTTGAAAATAATGCTGTAATTGATGTAAAATCCTCTTCCCAAACAGTAACTGACGAACCCCTCACTCCAAAGATCAGTTAGAGAAATGGTGTCAGGAGCTCAGTGTAGGAACTGACAACACCCCTTCTCACCAGAAACATGGAGTTTACCGGGTAGTTCAGGAGTATGAGCAAGTGTTCAGCAAACACCCACTCGACTTTGGGAGGATTAAAGGGGTACAACACCATATCCCCACAGGCAACCATGCACCTATCAAAGAAAGGTCCAGGCCTATACCACCCACACACTACCAAAAAGCCAAAGATATGCTTCAGGACATGAAAAATGCAGGAGTCATTAGGGATAGCTGTAGTCCCTGGGTAGCACCACTAGTCCTGGTTAAAAAGAAAGATGATAGTATGAGGATGTGCGTAGACTACAGACAAATCAATAAAGTCACACACAAGGATGCATACCCATGGCCCCGCATAGAGGAGTCACTAGCTGCACTTACTGTAAGTCTGCCAACTACTTCTCCACATTAGATCTTACTAGTGGGTACTGGCAGGTTGCCGTTGCAGAAGAAGATTGTGAGAAGACAGCTTTCACGACACCTATGGGGCTCTGCGAGTTCAACAGTATGCCATTCGGGTTGTGCAATGCCCCAGGAACATTTCAGAGACTGATGGAGTGTTGTTTGGGCCACAAGAACTTTGAGACTGTACTGTTATACCTTGATGATGTCATTGTATACTCCCAGACCTATGAGGATCACCTACAACATCTGAGTGAAGTGTTCGAGTCGCTGTCCAAGTACGGTATGAAAATGAAACCGTCCAAGTGTCACCTGCTGAAACCCAAGGTCCAATACCTAGGACATGTGGTTAGCGCCGAAGGCATAGCACCTGATCCAGATAAAGTAACCGTCATCAAGGACTGGCCAGCACTAACCACTCACAAAGAGGTACGTCAATTTCTAGGACTGGTCGGGTACTACCGACGTTTCATCAAAGGCTATACCAAGATAACAGCACCCATGCAAGATCTCTTAGTAGGTCAATACAAAAACGGCAAGATCAGGGGACTCCCGTTCCACTGGGGACCAGAACAGGAACAATCCTTCCAAAAGCTAAAAGATGCTTTAACAGGAGAAGAAATCCTGACCTATCCTGATTAGAATCTCCCATTTTTACTGTACACTGATGCAAGCAATGAAGGTTTAGGAGCAGTCCTAGCTCAATGCCAGCAGGGAAAGGAAAAGGTGATAGCCTACGCCAGCAGAAAGCTCCGTCCCACGGAAAGGAACTCGGAGAACTACAGTTTGTTCAAACTAGAGTTCTTGGCCCTGGTCTGGGCAATCACAGAGCATTTCAAGCATTGCCTGGCATCCGCCCCCTTCACAGCTTTCACCGATAACAACCCTCTAACACATCTGGAGACTGCAAAGCTGGGCACCCTAGAGCAACGCTGGGTAGCAAGAATCTCAAACTTTGATTTCACTGTAAAGTACCGGGCAGGTCACAAAAACGGCAATGCTGATGCCCTGTCCAGAATGCCTAACTTCCTGAAGAGGGTGAAGACATAGATGACCTGGAGGAGATAGAACTACCTGCCTTCCACCGGACGGGTACAGCAACGTGTCATCAGGAGAACCAGAAACGTGTGGAGAGGACCGTGAACCCTTTACCTCACCATGACTGGAAAGAGGTTCAAGCCAACGATCCAGATGTCAGCTTGGTAAGGGAGCTGATAACTCAAGAGCACGCCAGCATGGACCCTGATGCCTCCCAAAATGCTAAACGCCTATGGAAAGAGAAGGGGAAGTTGTTTGTCTACCAAGGTAAACTATGCAGAAGGTATCTAATTCCCAGAACACACAAACTCATCTGGCAGATTGTAGTTCCCAAGACTGAAGTCCAAATGATCCTTGAAGCCTACCATGACGATGCAGGACACTTTGGATGGAAGAAGCTGGAGAAACTCCTGAAAGATCGGTTCTACTGGGTCGGTATGCGAGGCTCAATTGACAAGTGGTGTAAAAACTGTGGACCATGTCACCTTCGAAGGAAAGACCATCTAACTCAGAAAGCTCCGTTACAACCAATTGTTACCAAGAAACCCCTTGAAATAGTTGCTCTCGACCACGTAAAGTTAACCCCAAGTCGCACCGGGTACACTTACGCACTTACCATTTTTGATCACTATTCAAGGTTCCTGGTAGTGGTGCCAGTTAAGGACTTAACTGCAGAGGTAGCAGCCAAAGCATTCCAGAGTTACTTCTGTCGCCCCCACGGGTATCCAGACCAAGTCTTAACTGACCAAGGGCCAGCCTTCGAACAGCTCTGTTTCAAGAATTCCTAGGGCTATATGGGTGTAAAAAGATCAGGACCACACCTTATCATCCCCAAACCAACGGTTTATGTGAGAAAATGAACCACATTGTCATTGACATGCTCAAAACCTTGCCAATCGAAGAGAGAAATCAATGGCCTGAAAAACTTCCAGACCTTGTGGACATCTATAATCACATACCTGTCAGTTCAACTAACTATACACCTGCTTACTTGATGCGAGCAAGACCAGGTAAACTGCCAGTTGATTTACAGATGGGAACTATTGAACCAACACAAGATTCTTCTGATGAAGATTGGATTAGTCAAAGCCAAGACCAGTACAAAAAGGTACAAGAAAGTGTTGAAAGAAACCTGAACATCAGCAGAACCAAACAAGAACAAGACTTTAACAAGCACGCCTCAGCAGAACCTCTTGCAACAGGTGAATTAGTGCTAAAAAGAAAGAGAAAAACAAACAAATTGGATGACAATTGGAAATCTGAACCCTACACCGTTATGCCATCGCAATATGACAATTCAAAAACTTGCGTTATCAGCAAAGATCAAGGAAACACTTGTACAACTGTATCAAGGGATCATTTGAAGAAATGTCCAACACAGTTAATACCTCAAGCAACCAGTTACCCTGCAGTAACTACAGTCGAAAAGCCAAAAGAAAATCTCATCCATACAGAAATTGGAGACTTACCAGCCGACTGGCCACAATGCAATGGTGCATTAATCATACCAGTTATGCATTTCTACCAGCCTGTAGAGAATCAACCAATTCCAAATCAACCAGTCCAACAAGAACAAGTTCAAGCGCAAGTGATGCAGCCTGTTATTTTGGAACCTGAGATTCCTGTAATCGGTGAACCTGCTAGTCTCACAGTAAGACAAAGTACTCGTAGACAATTACCTACACTACCACCTTTAACAGAGGATAGTCCTGTAAATAGACTACGTACTTACTATGGTATTACTGAAACACAAAGCAGAAGTAGAGAAAGAACCAGTTTGTACACTACACCAACAGCTTTTGAAACACCCACACTAAGCAGATCCACATGTAGTACATTAGGACAACCCCCAAGCAAATATGGAGAATGGGTTTAAAATGTAGTGGAACCATATTACCTGTTAGTAAATGTAAATAGTACCGTGTTCAAAAACTGTAAAAAGTAGTGTACAGAAGGGTGGAGGAACTGGGCTCTGTCCCAAGTAGATTAAGTTGGGGACAGAAAGTGCCTGGTAGGGTGAAAAGGTTAGACCCGGCCTCCCAAGCAGAGACGCCCATAGGGAATGTATAAAGTTTAAAAATGTGTACCCGTGTATGTGTTAAGCCATCAGAGACTTGCTGCTGGACTTTACCCGTTTTTCACTTTTTCATAAACTTGGACAATTGTCACAGGACTTTTGTGACCTAAAACTTACCTTTTTCCAGCCTGTAGCAGATGGACTAATGCCGTATGGACTGCTTTTCATATTTTTCCTGTTTTCCCCTCTTTTTCAGTGATTTTTGTATTTTTCTTTAAGACTTTGTAAATACCTGTTATTGAATGTCTACAAAATGTTTAGTGTTAAGTTGTAAAGAAAAACATTTTGCTCAGTCCGGGAGAACTGAAGTTAACTAACGGGGAATGTGGCACCCTGGCACCCTGGTTGGGGCACCACAGAACTCCTGGTACACAAATGGAGTGGAAACAGCAAGCAGCACTCACAACAAACAAAACACCTTAGAACACCTTAGACACCCTGTTTCACCCCAGGCCTATAGGGGGAGCTCCACTGGTCACCTTGAGCCAGTTTTCCCTATAAATAGGGTCCTGGAGGGAGAAACACCAGAGTGTGCAGACGCTAGGAGAGCTGCAGGACGTGTGCAACCACCGGTTCTGGAGCCATATTAGGCCCAAACCAGCACACCAAACCAGTGAGAGACCCTTGCAATTGGGGTCATAGGAAAGGAGAAAGCACCTCTCAAGGACACTAGCTACCCTAACTCTCCCTCACCATCCGGTTACTGGAACCGAGCTGTGAGAGCTACTAAGTCAGCCACAGAGAACCAGCACTACTAACAGGGAGTTTAGCCCCCTGTTCACCTGAAGCACCTACCAGCGAGAGCACAGGGAAGAGGATAGACGTTGAATCATCCCTTTAAGAGTGCCCTCAGTGCAGCTAAACCCAGGTGAAGCACGTTCCACCGAACGTATAACCCGGTCCAGCAGGATTTCACATCCACCCTACCTCACCAGAACGACAGAGAAAGGAAGCCTACACACTGCTTGCTGTGAAACTCCAGGAGTGGCAACCTCATCACCCGGTCCGAGTGTACCTGATTCCACCAGTAAAGGTACCCAAAAGACTTTGATGTGTCTGCTCCTTATTCCTGAATCTAGCAGCAGTACTACTAGCTGCCATATACAATCAGTGCAGCCTCTGGCCCCGGGGACTCCCGCTCGTCCTGTGGGGAGCGTCCCATCTTGCTGCCTTACATCCCCCGGAGGCCTAGCAGCGCCGGTGAAATCACCAGAATTCCCGCATGTGGCGTCACGACAAGAATTAACCCCTTATCTGTTCAGCCATCCCTTATTGATCTGGACCACCGGACCCCACAGCCGTAGGCGCAGTTCCGTGACAAGGAGAAGATAAACGCCTGTGACGTGCACACCCCAGCTACGGTGAGTCAGATGTCCCGTGGATGAGGCCCAGAAGATACCCAGCAGCAAGAGGACGACCCAGCGATCGCTACCACAACCGGATGGACAGCCCATTTGCCGCCATTGCCAGAAACCAGGTCACCTTTCCCGAGAGTGTGCTTTAAACGACAATTCCCTGGGCAGCCGGTGATCCCTATCGTGTTGGATGGCATTCCATTTAGTGCCTTGCTGGATACCGGTTCCCAGGTAACATCAATCCCACATGTTTTATATAAAAGGTACTGGGCTGATTCAGACATTACTAGTGCTCCAACTGACTTTACAATGGACATATGGGCTAGTAATGGACAATTAATACCACAGGTTGGGTTTAGAGAAATGACCATTCAGATTGAGAAAGTAGAATTGCAGAACCAGGGTATTATAATAATAGCTGTTAACCGGCGAGATCGAGAACCAGTGATGCTGCTAGGAATGAATGTAATTGAGAAATGTTTTTCCGAAGTGTTAAGTGTTTTGCAGTAGATTGCCTGCCAGTAGACTGCCAGAACCGGGCAACAGAGGCTTCTGCACAAAGAGATCAAAGCCCTGATGTTGAAGCAGCAGGTAGAAATATCTGGAGGTGAGATCGGCAGTGTACAGAGTAAGTGATCCAATACCCATTGTAATACCTCCCAAAACTGAAATGTTGGTCTGGTGTGGAGCCGCAATAAGCATCTAAGGGCGAGACTATCAAGCCCTGGTAGAACCCGTGTACTCAGACAGCAGTCCCACCATACTCATAGCTAGAGGAGTGGTTGAGGTACATCGGGGAAGAGTGTCATTACGCTTATTAAACTGCGGAGAAGATGAGATCACATTACCAAAGTATGCTACCATAGCTAAGTTGTACATGGCTGATAACAATAACATCACAGCCGTTGAGCCCTTGAACCCGTCAAGTCAGGCTGATGACAATGGCTCAGAGGAGAAGCTGGAGAGGATTGGTGCCAAAAGTTACATGTAGGTACCAGTTCTACACCTCCCCGTCATAAACATGGAGTATACCGGGTAGTGAAAGAATATGAGCAAATATTCAGTAAACACCCGTTAGACTTTGGGCAAATTAAAGGGGTAGAGCACACTATACCCACAGGTAACCATCAGCCTATAAAAGAGAGGTATAGACCACTGCCACCCGCTCACCACCAAAGACATGCTCAAAGAAATGAAAACTGCAGGGGTGATAAGAAACAGTTGTAGCCCCTGAGCAGCACCTCTGCTGTTAGTTAAAACGAAGGATGGGACCATGAGAATGTGCGTAGATTACCGGCACATTAATCGCATCACACATAAGGATGCATACCCATTACCTAGGATTGAGGAGTCATTAGCTGCATTAAAATCTGCTAACTACTTTTCCACCCTTGATCTGACTAGTGGGTACTGGCAGGTTCCTGTGGCCGAGGCCAACAAGGAGAAGACAGCGTTTACTACGCCAATGGGCCTCTGTGAGTTCAATTGTATGCCGTTCGGACTCTGCAACGCACCCGGGACCTTGCAACGCCTGATGGAAAGCTGCTTAGGACACAAGAACTTTGAAACTGTCCTCCTGTACCTAGATGACGTCATAGTCTACTCCAAGACGTATGAGCAACATCTACAAGACCTGGCAGAAGTGTTCGAAGCCTTAACCAAATACGGCATCAAAATCAAGCCATCCAAATGTCACCTCCTCAAACCAAAGGTGTAGTACCTAGGACATGTCGTGAGTTCAGAGAGAGTAGCACTGGATCCTGATAGTCACAGTGATAAGGTATTGGCCAAGACCTACTAATGTGAAAGTGAGGCAATTCCTGGTAGGCTATTACAAAAGATTTATCAGAGGATTCACGAAGTTAGCAGCTCCCCTACAAGACATCCTGGTAGGACAGTCAAGAAAGTCTGCAACCCGTAATCCTCCTTTCCAGTGGGGTGAAGAGAGGGAAGACTCCTTCAACAAGCTGAAATGTGCACTGACGGGAGAAGAGATCCTGGCATACCCAGATTACCATCAACCATTCATTCTATACACGGATGCCGGCAATGTGGGACTGGGAGCAGTATTGTCACAGAAGCAAGGAGGCAAAGAGAGAGTTATTGCCTTTGCGAGTAGGAAGCTCCGGCCTACAGAAAGAAATCCCGAAAACTACTGGCAGTAGTGTGGGTTGTAACGGAACGTTTCAAGCACTACCTGACAGCTGCAGAATTCACCATCTACACGGATAACAATCCATTGACTCACCTGGATACAGCAAAATTAGGTGCTTTGGAGCAGAGATGGATAGCCCGGCTGTCTAACTACAACTTTGTCATCAAATATAGGGCAGGCCATAAGAACGGGAACACCGGATGCCACACCTGAAAGACATGGAAGAGGAACAGGAAGAGATTGAACTACCAGCCTTTCATCGTTCAAGGGAAGAAAAGTATATGAACCCGGCATCTACCAAAGAGAACAAAAGGTAAATCTCAACCCGTTAAGACACCATGGATGGGCTGACACCCAAGATACCGGTCCAGCGGTGAAGCTAGTGAAAGAACTGCTTACACAACCAGGTGCTTACCCTAATCAGAATGCCCCAGCTGAGACTATACAGCTCTGGAAAGAAAGAGGCAAGTTGTTCCTGTATCAAGGGAAGCTCTGCAGAAGGCATACCAATCCCAAAACACATGAACTGGTCTGGCAGATAATCATGCCCAAGCGAGACATCAGAATGGTCTTAGAAGCCTACCATGACGGTGCAGGTCATTTCAGATGGAAGAAGTTGGAAGCAATCCTGAGAGAGAGATTCTATTGGGTTGGCATGAGAAGGTCAATTGAACTTTGGTGTAGAAGATGTGCCGCATGCAACCTCAGAAGGAAAGATCCACAGAAAGCTCCACTCCAGTCCATAGTAACCAAGCAGCCACTTGAGCTAGTCGCATTGGACCATGTCAAGTTATCACCAAGCCGGTCAGGCTATGTCTATGCCTTAACCATCATGGACCATTACTCACTCTTCTTAGTAGTGGCACCCATCAAAGACTTGACAGCAAAGACGGCAGCCAAAGCATTCCAGACGCATTTCTGTAGACTGCATGGTTACCCAGAACAAGTCCTTGCAGACCAAGGTCCGGCTTTTGAATCAGAATTATTCAAGGAATTCTGCAATATGTACGGTTGTAAGAAGATCCACACAACAACGTACCAGCCCCAAACAAATGGCTTATGTGAGAAGATGAACCATATTGTAATTGAACTGTTGAAGACTTTACCAGAATCAGAAAGAAATCAGTGGCCAGATAAATTACCTGACTTGGTAGACTTATACAACCATGTTCCAGTGAGTTCTACAAACTGCACTCCAGCCTACCTTATGCGTGCAAGACCCGGTAAGCTACCAATTGATTTAGAAATGGGAATTGTAAAACCAGACACAGAAGTAGAAGAATCAAATTGGGATACCCAACGTCAGCAACAGTATCGACAAGTACAAAGGTGCGTAGAGAGGAACCTTCAACAAGCTAGAGCAAGACAAGAGAAAACCTTTAACCAACATGCTTGAGCAATGCCATTACAACCAGGTAACCAAGTTTTCAAGAGAAAGAGACGCACTAACAAATTGGATAATCAGTGGGAAACCACCCCCTACACGGTCTTACCATCTAACCTGGACAATGCTAAAACCTGTCTGATAAGTAAAGATGAAGGAAGAACTTCAGCAATTGTATCCCAGGATCAACTCAAATTGTGTCCTAAAACCCTGAAGACACCTGAAGTAACGGAACCCGTACAGGTCCAACCTATCCAAGAGAAGGAAAAAGAAGATGAAGTATTCCATACAGTATTAGGAGATTTCCCCAAAACATGGCCAAATTACCACGGAGCCGTTGTAGTACCAATGATTGCATTCCCTCCAATGGTAGAACCAACACCAGAACCCGTGTTACCAGAACCCTTGTTACCAGAAGAAGACCCAAGATTTGAAGAACTGGAAGTAGAACCCGCAGAGGAAGAACAAATTCCTGGTCCTAGCGATCTTGCCAGTCCTGCAGTCAGATACCCATCTGCTATAGTACCAAACACCCCAAATAGGTACATGTCCACTCACACTATCAGGCTAAGTCCACCAGCATTACGCAGATCAGAGCGTAGTACCCAAGGTCAATTACCAGCTAGGTACAAAGATTAAAATGTCATTAACTAGGAAATGTAAATATGTTTGTTTGACTATAAATTGAACCCGGTGAACAAATATACATAGTTATCGCAACGTTAAAAAGCCCAGTACCTACAGAGACTATCCTGTATGAACTTTGAACTTTTCTTATTTACTTATGGACCATACATACCAGACTGGTTGTGGTAAGAACTCTTGTATATATTTATCAGCTCGGAGGCAATAGACTAAAACCCCGGAAAGACTGCTTTTGAAATTTTTGGACTCTTTTCAAATATTAGTGATTTTTGTACTTTTTACTTTTAAGTCTATGTAAATATTAATTGTGTTAACTGTTTGTTTACTTGTTTTTCCACAGTCCCGGAGTACTGTATTTAACTAAGGGGGAATGTGGCACCCCAGGGGTTAATGTGCCACAGTAACATCACACGCGTTCCCTCCCCACAACACACTGACTTACACTAGCACCTCTGGGCCAGGAGGGGGAGCTAAACCAGCTCCTTATATACTCCAGGTCAGGAGGAAGTAGATAATTCAGTTCCTGGGAGAACTGAGAGAGACTGTAGTGTAAAAGAAACTGTGCCAAGCTTCTCTACAGTCTGCTCACGATTCTAGGCCTAGTGAGGGTCCGAGGAGAGGAGAACTAAAGAGACAGAGAAACACATCTGGGAGCTTGAGTGCCATCATCACTCGCCCCAGAAGAGCGCACAGAACGGACACCGGATCCGACACTGTGTCTGATACATACAGCACAGCGAATCCAGGAGTAGTGGATTCTCTAGACTACCACAGTACCCGAGCAAAGCAACACGGCGGGGTCAGCACTACACAGAAGACTCAAGTTGCCTAGCCAAGTGGTACCGGCAGAAAGAGAGAGTGAGACAGTGCCAGCAGCTCAGCTAGAAGCAGCCGCAGGGTCACACACACACAGCGCAGCACGAGGAAGCTGAGGACCCGGACAGGGTGGGAGCAACCCGGCCCCAGTACAGACTCCGTGGACTATAACCTGCAACAACATCGCAGTAAAGCTTTGGAAACTACAGAAACGTGAGTGTGTGTTCCTTAACCCGTCTCCACTATTCACCTTCTTATCACATCCACAATAGACTATAACATCCACTGCCCCGGGGACCTTGCTTCTACCTATGGAGAGCAGTACAATCTAAGCTGCGTAACATCACCCCGGAGGTTCTGCGGCAGCGGTGATTCCAATACTGACGACACACCGTGGGTGGCGTCACGAATGACATTATCCCCTGTAAATATTCCTTTATTATTGCCAGGCCTGGGAAACGGTCCGGACCAGGACCCCGTGACATCCCCCAGCAGTGAACCCGGTCCAGTTCTGAGTACCTCGTCCCAGTGGGCTCGACAGTACCAGTCGCCCACTAATACCCGAGGCTGCGGGATCAGGGCTCTGCGTGCAGAGGCATTGTCTAGCACAGGCGCTGAGGAACAGGACCACAGTGGGAGAGAAAGGCAAGGACAGGCACACCACCAAGGATCTTATACCTGCTACCCCGATTTCTTAAAGACTACACAGGCCAGAGCTTATCTGAGAGACTGTAACATCTATGACCTGTGGAAACTTGAAGCTTGTGTGGCGCCCCTATGGCAAAGCGCCACAGGGAGGTATTACACCCTAATTAGAGATGTGATGCCTCTGTAACCGGGGACGTGGGAAATCTTCAGAGTCTGCACCCCAACACCCAACACAGGCCACTTTAATACAGGGGACTGACATTCAGTAGGTCCCAGGGGGTGGAGCCTAGAGAGCTGGAGACAGGGAGTGACAGGACAGTCAGACAGTTGGTGTGAGGAGAGCAAGCAAGGCAGATGCAGGGTCCCCTGCGGCTGCATCAGGAGGGCGCTTCTTTGGAGAGCAGCGACCCAGACTCTGGAAGAGGGTTTACCCCGGCCTGGTTGGAACCAGCTGGGAACACCGGGTCAACACCGGCATACCGGAGCCGATGTAGCTAGATGCACTAACTACAAATCGGCAAGCTGAGGGCCAGATACATACAGGGTGCCGAAGCACCCCTAAAGCAGCCCAACATGAGTCCCGTAGCTGGTTCATGACACGGAGTGGTAACCAAGCACTCAAAGCAGCAGACCCTGAGGACTACAGACTTGGCTCAAGTGGGGTAAGAGAGAGAGAGAGTAACAAGACCACGAGCGCCATATTGAAGGCATCACTGTCACACTCTGGAGAAACTTTCACGATCTGCAGTTACAATACCTGGTAATCCAGACTGTACTGTATACCTGTTTCCATCTGCTGAATTAAAAGAACTGTTTGAGCTAAAGTGGTGTTCGTGATTCTTTCTCTCATCGCCTGGAGGGCCACAGCATCATCACTGGAGGTGAGGACTACTACTCCCTCATCCCTCCCCGCTGCCCTGAGGTAAAACTCCACCTGTGGGGAGCTGTACTACCAAAGCTGCCTTTCCATCACCTCAGCGGCTGGCTGGAGCACTGGTAGCCCCATTACCAGGTACCACAGATGGCGTCACGACATCATTCCCCCAACATCATCACCTCCATCCCCACCATTGAGGGTCCAGGGCACAGAACCGGGAACCGACCAGCCGTGATCGCTCACCAAAGTAACCACCTGTCCCGGTATCCGAGTACCCCTACCCTGTCGACCGACTCACTTGCTGTGAGTAAACCCGGGTACAGAGTTGCACAACTGTGTGAGACTGTGTTATTTGTGCGGCAACCAGCTGTGAAGGCCACTGAACAAGGTAACGAGGTCTAAAGTTAATCCCTGCCTGCCAGAGAGTACCATTTCCCTCATTTGCTGTCCTGGGGACCCACTCCGCTCGTGGGGAGCCACTCCATCCTAGCTGCCTGTCCATCGTCCCCAGAGGTTCTGCAGCAGTGGCGGCTATCCATAGCCGCAATCTACGGGTGGTGTCACAAACAGTTTACCCCTTAAACCACCATATCCCTATTCACTCCTAAGAACGCTTAAACACTGAACCTAGGGTAACGGAGCCGGGTCCTGACCCCTGTGACTCCCCGGAAGCAACAAAGCCTGGTTACCCCACAGCCCTGGGACCCGTCAGATGCACCTGCCGGCAGAGCAGCTGACGTCAAGCGCCACTGAGCTGTAGTTGGACGCCGCCTTCGATTGCTTCTCCCTGACCTTCTGCATTGCAGATGCCGCCAGGGAGAAGCAATCAAATGCAGGGTCTGCAATGCAGAAATGCGTCCAGCGGCAGCTAAATGACAAGATGGAAAACATCAAAGGGTCTAGGCTGGCGTGTCTGCAGACTGAATCAAGCAGCCTTGCGGGCTGGGTGTTTGAGATTCCTGCAATTGATACACACCCTTAACACTTCACACTGTTTCAATTGCTGATTGGACAGGCTGGTCCAATCAGTATTTGTGTCATTAGTGTATTGGATGGCCAACTCCTTCACAGGGCCAGCACTGTGTCTCTGATACACTGTGCCAAAGCTGCCCTATGTGAAGATATCACTGACACACAGTTGTCTCATTCACACAAGAGTGGCTTTGGAACAACCACCTTTTTAGAATGGGGACACAAGCACCAGCAGATTAAATGCACTGCTACGAGGTTAGTAGCAGGCAGCAGCAACTTTTGGAGTACTGCTGTTTTGCGTTGAGAAAACCGCCTTTTTAGAATGTGAACATAAGCACCAGCAGATAAATGCACTGCTGTACGGTTAGTAGCAGGCAGTAGCAACTCTTGGAGTACTGCTGTTTTGTATTGGGCAAACCGCCTTTTTAGAATGTGGACACAAGCACCACCGGATTAAATGCACTGCTGCAAGGTAAGTAGCAGGCAGGGTTGGACTCACCCACCGGGGCATCGGGAGAACCTCCGGTGGGCCTTGGGTCCTGATGGCCACACCCACTTGCCCCATTGCCCCTACCCTCCTGGGCCCTGTATGGAGAAGAGTTCCCCCCGGACCGTAAGTATCGCTATTCATATTAGCATCACTGCCGATATGATTAGTCACTCACTCTCTCTGCAGAAGCAGAGCAGGAAGAGCGATCTCCCTACTCTGCCAGCTGCCGCAGTGCCGCACAGCCTCCTATGTGCAGCAACACTGCCAGTGCGTGCGCAGGAGGTTAGTCTCAGGGCGATGACTTCATCGCTCTGGGACTGCTTCCCATGCGCACTGGGTGCAGGCACTCTGGATTCATCGCCCCAGGCAGCGTTGGATTGTGACTGCTACCGTGATGCTGAAATAGTATGGGGGGGCGGGGGGGTGACTGGGACCTTGCCAATGTCAGTGGACCTGAGAGGCTGGCAGGACATACTACTGGGCAATGGGCATGATTATCATGCCAATTCCCAGCATGTCCTGTCAGCCTTTGTGGTACTATCATGCCCAGCATGTCCTGCCAGCCACTGATGGTAGTACTAGCATGAATGATAGTACCATCAGTGGCTGGCAGGACTTGCTAGGCATGCTACTACCACAGAGGCTACACAGAGGCTGGCAGTACATACTGGGCAATGGGCATGATAGTACCACCAGTAGTCTGACAAGGCGGTCTCCAGGGCTCAGTCTCTCTTTCATTGCTGCTGTTAGGCTAGGTTAATATTGTGTTTATGATGTGCGTTACATTGGATCCATTGTAATAATGGGGTTAGTACCAGCTTTGTATTATCAGCTGGTACGAAGCCCGAAATTCATGGTGTCATACCAAATTAGACATGGCCATCATTAATATCTAGTAAACAAAGAAAAATTTATTAAAAATAAAACACAAAACACATTTAAGCTGGAAACACACTGGCGAGTGGAAAAGGGTACGATTGATCTATCCGAGAGTCGGATGAGTGTTGTCCGTTTTTTGGTATCTTTGCCATCCAACTGCGATGCGACTGTCTGACATTTCCTGGGATCATATCCGAGAGCTGTCCGACTGTAATCCGAGTGTGGTCCGAGAGCAATCCGCGCAAATACATGCGATGTCTGGTTGTAATTAGCTTTCAAATTGCATTCAATGCGTGTCAATTGTGAGAGAACTGATGTGTGCAAATCACGGCTCTTGTTAGTCTTTATGCCATGGACACATGTGTGCATTCTGTTCACCCTTTCTCCCATTATTAATCTGTTTTGTGTGCGTGTGAACCTGGCTACAGAATAGAGAGGAACCTGACCCTCAATACTACTGAGCGTGGCTTATTTCGGCCTTGTTCACACATATCAGTTTTTTTGGCCATCTCTGCGTTTTTTGGGCTGTTAAAAAAAACGCAGATGCGTTAACGCAGGGTGCATTTGAGTGTACATGCGTTTTTCAGCTCCACTTGCGTTTTTTCCCCCCAGTCCAAAAAACGCTGTGCGCAGCGTTTTTTGAGTGCTGGAAAAAAACGCAGGCTTTGTTTCCAAAAATGCATGCGGTTTTTTAACATGGGGCCCTATGGGAAACGCATGCGTTAACGCAGGGCACATATAGGCACCTGCGTTAACGCATGCGTTTTTGCCTGCGTTTTTGATGAAAAAATGACAAAGTCCAAAAAGGATTCTAATCCTTTTAGACACACAAGGGACATTTTTTGGCACTCTTAAAAAAATGCATGTGGTTTTAAGAGTGCTAAAAAAACGCAAATTGTGTGTGAACAATGCCAGCCTTAGGTGATATCCTGGCGTAATGGCACTCCATACCCCATTGTGCGTGATCCGAGCCGTCGTCGTCCAATGTGGGTAGATCAGTTCCTCGTCCAGCAGACATCTCGTGGCCACTTTCATAGGCTGTATGGCCAGTTACACAGCCATCCTAATAAGTTCTATGCGTATACGAGGATGAGCATACCTACAATCCACTGTCTCTTGGAGTTGCTGCGTCCTGGCATCACCTACCAGCAAGGGTGAACGTAGCCTCTTTGCTGCCTGAGGCAAACTGCAAAACAGCAATCGGTAGAAATAAATCTAGTTTGTACAGATTTATATCTACCCTGTAAAATGAAATGAGGACAATAGTGGATAGTGGATAGTAAATAGTGGATTTAGAGAAATAGAAAAAAAAGATGTTCAAACACATGTATGTCAGCGCCATCACACGCATATTCAAAAAAAATCAAAGAAAAAGCTGACATGCAAACCAAAGGGCGATCACAATAAATAACAAACCATCATTTATATAAAAAAAAGTTAAAGTTTATTTAGTGTCTGACACACAAGACATAGACAATGCTTAAAACCAATTAAAAAGGCAAACAAGGCCTGAAAGGTGTGGGTCCCTTTCGTTAATAACAAGTGGACAATAGGGTACTTGGCACAGACTGGATAAGGTTATAAGTTCATAGGTAGTACAGCAATCAAAGTGAGACCTTAAAATGTAATATCATAATAATATGCTAAATAAACACCATATAGTTCAAGATAAAGTGCAGCCAATAGCCCAAAAATAATGGAATAGCAAGATACCAATCTCTCAGATGCGTAGGTACAGTTGCTATAATCCCTAAACCAGCAGAGACACAATAATCTGGTATAAAAGAATAAAAAATATATAACCAGCTAGCCTGAGGGCGATCTCAAAACAATGTCTGTCCGGGCAAATGGGTGCCCAAATTAATGAGTTCACGCAGGCACCCAAATCGGACAGGGGACATGCCCTACCTTACCCTGTCCTCTGTAGAGGTGTCCCTGGCATGATCAGTGTGAATCCACCATTGGGGAGATTTTTATTGGACCTGCAGCAAAAGTGCTGGTAGTATTGAGTCAAGCAATAAAGACAGCTATGGCAGCGGCTGTAGGGGGGAACCCTGGCAAATTATTACACATCTGTGTGCAGTTTGCAGTTGAGCAGCCTGTATGCTCCGGTACTTCCGGGTATTGAAAACCGGAAGTTGTCATACCGGATGTAGCGTCACGGAGTTGCTTGCGCATGCGCGTGTGCAACTGAGCAGTCAAAGAGGGGAGTGCCAATATGGCGGCGGCACATGCGTGATGCGCATCCGACCCGCAGACAGTGACTAATGAAATGGCACATATCATAAACAGGAGGAATAAACCGGAGTAGAAAGGAGGAGTGAACTACTATAATGGCGACAATTGCGCGATGTGTATCTGCCCTGCAGATAGTGGCTGGTCAACTGGTACATAACCGAGATTAGGGGAGTAGAAAGGTATCCATAAGGATAATAAGGCAGCGCTTCAAAAAAAATTTTTATATATAAGCTGGGCAAAACAGAATACAAAGTGCAATAAAGAAAAGGGCATACACCAATAGGTTTGAGAAAATAGGGAGTCAAAACAAGAAGCTCATATACTCAAATGAGCTATAGTTTAATGAACTATAAAGCAAAAGGGGCCAATAGATGAGTAAGACATAAATAGTAGGTATTTGTAAAACAAGTAGTCTGTGTAGAGTAAATAGAGTATAGAAAACAAACTAATTTGGCATACTTGGCAAAATAGCCAGCTACTACCAACCAGAATCCTGGAAAGCTATTTGTGGAAAAATGAGTTATGTATCACATAATAAAGGAAGAAGAGAAAAAAAATAAAAAATAAAAACATTTTCGTTTAAAAATCTCCATAGAAATAAAGAAAAACAAAAAAGTCCAGTTTACCCATGTGTACACAGGTAAAACTAAAGAATAATAATAGAACAAAAAATAACGATATCAAAAAAGATTTTTAGTGACTATGATATATAGAAATATGGCAAGCTTTTTCAGCACGGCATGCTGTTCTTGTAAAGAAACTAAGCAAACTGAGACCAGAGTATTGCTAAAGTGAGATGATCTTTACTTTAAAGCAAATGAGCCCAAACATGTATGACATGGATGTTTCGCAAATCAACCAAATGATGTAGCCTATTATATACCTGTTATATCATAAATCACCAACTCTGGAAAGAGTGGGAGAAATATCTGTGATTTCAAAAACCCTGCCAAAAAAATCTGAAGATGTAAATTCAGCACCGATAGGACCATAAACATGTAAACCACGAGTTTATACATGTAGTGGAGCGTAAATATCAGAACCTGTGCATAATAGACTAGGAGAGATAAGGAGATCGGAGCCCCAGTCCCCAATAGTGGTGCAACTGTGGCGCCCCGCAACGAGTGCGCCATAGGAGGGTATTGCATCCCTGACTGAAGATGCAATATTCTTCGTCTCAGTAATGACATGGTTAATGCTCCGAGCTCCATACTCTACATGCACCACTAGAATAGAGGGTCAGTCAGGTCCTGGTGGCGGAGTGTAGCAGAAGTGTGCAGGAGAAAAGTAGGAGAGGAGAGGAGTGTGGTCACGAGGGAAGGGAACGTAGGAGAAGGGGGCTCTGCACAGTGTCGTGCAACCCTGAAGACCACCTACCGGTTGGCGCCATTAATCGGTGCCCTGGACCGGGACCTGGGCGACTACCTCAATGGGTCAAACTACACCTGTGCCCACCAACTACCGGATCACTGGTTCTGAGGGAGCAGACGTCCACCGCCGCTCAGCAAACCAGAAGTGAAGGAATCGCTTTCTGGGAGCACCTCACTGCAGCCGCAACTAAGCCGTCTTGCCAGCGGAGTACCCACTATAGGGAATCCGGCTCCGCTCACACCAGGCTATATAACCGGCAGGGAAATTCAAGTAGCCCCCCTTGTACCCGAACTGGCGCACTAAGGCGACATCGGCAAATAGAAAAGGTTAAGAAAGGAGGAACACCGCAGAGCTCTGATTTCTGGGACCACCCGGTCCGTTACCTGTTGACTGTATACCCTGTATCATCTTCTTGGTTACACTAAACACCGGTTATAGAAGAATTTGGTGTCCATGTCTCCTTCAGAACTGTTTCAATCTACATTTCCAGCACTAAAAAGCTGCCCTATTCCATCGAAGGCAGCTCCAGGCCCCGGGGACTCCCGCTCATCCTGTGGGGAGCGTCCCATCTTGCTGCCGTACATCCCCCGGAGGCCCAAGCAGCGCCGGTGAAATCACCGGAATTCCCGCAGGTGGCATCACGACAAGTAAGAATTAAATCCTTATCCGTTCAGCCAACCCCTTTTGAGCTGGACCACCGGGCCACACAGCCTCGGGCGCGGAACCGTGACGGGAGAAGCAGCACCCGAGACGTGAAGACCCGGCCACGGTGAGTCACAACGACATACATTGAAAAAGCCAGTATCCTACAGTAATGATTACCATCATTATATTTTGCTGCTCGAACAAAATAACCCATGCGGGTTGAGGCCAAGGGATCCCGGCCAAAGGCTTCCAATTCTTATAGCAGCTTACATCGGTTATTGATGGCTAAGCAATTTATGCTACATTCAAGGTGATCCAGACAGCAGAAAGGCCAAAATACTGGACAAAGACCAAATAGTTCCAGAAGGCTGGAGCAGGAGGAAGTTCATAATAATCCATCCGTTCATTCCTAAGTATCATCACCATTAGTTTTGGCCTCAACTGGCAGTCCTATATGGCGGGCTCAATCCTCGGAGAGGGGTCCAAGTCAAAGGACCAACAAAGTAGGGTGTCCAAATGCAGACCACAGCCATCGCAAAATCATATGCTGATATTTTGATGTTTCAAGAGGAATAAGACGATAAAGGAACCATTCAATGAAGCTACCCCAAGCTGCAGTCCATTCAGAAATCTGTGGCCAAGACGGACGGAAGGAGAGAAGGAACATGGGCAGATCTCAAACACTGCAACAACTTGCAAATGGATACTTCTGAAGTGCCAAAAGAGTCAAACCAAGTTCACCTGTAAAGTTTCAAGGCTCTAGTTGCTTCGTTCAATATATAAAACCGTGCGTCAGGATTAAGATTCTCTGAGCAAGTCCATCTACAGAGAAAGAGAAAAAACGACAGAATAATAGATCACATGGTCCACATCTAATAATGCTCATCAGGATTTTATATCTGCTTGTAAAAACCTGTATATAGCAATTCTTCATTTAAGAAGGGGAGAGGCATTTCAAATTGTAAATCCACCAAGACTCCATCCTTAAAGGGATCCTGACCACTAAAAATTAGCTCCCAGTCTCTTAAGACCTGTCTCTGCACCATTCTTAGACATTTCTAGCCATCCCTTTGTGCTAAAAACGTGTATTTGTAAAGTTCATAAAAGTGACTTTATTACCTGCATCCACTGCGGCTTCTCAGATTTTGAGAAGCCGCAAAAGGTGTTGGCTTGTGCTTCTCCCCACCGCCTGCACGCTAATTATTCACGCCCCGATGGGCGTGCTAATCAGCAGTGAGCCACCGCATAACATTTCATCGGCGGTATAGCTGCTATGACACACAGACACACTGCTCACACACCTCACACACAACTCGCAAACAGACATGCAAATCACACACAACACAAACACAGACACGTAACTCACACACACACACAACTCACATGCACACAGCTCACACAGACACAACTCACACGCAACTTGCAGACACAACTCACACACATACAACTCACAGACACGTAACTCCATCACACATACAGCACACACACAGACATACACAACTCACACACACACACAACTCCCACACACAGACACGTAACTCACACAGACACGCAACTCACACAGACATGCAACTCACACAGACATGCAACTCACACAGACATGCAACTCACACACAGACACGCAAGTCACACACAGACACGCAAGTCACACACAGACACAGAGCTCACTCAGACAAGCAACTCACACACATACAACTCACACACAGACATGCAACTCACACATACACAGCTACACATCTCACACACACAGCTCTCACACACACACAGACACACAGCTCACACACAGATTATACACATACCTCACACAGTCCTCTGTGCTTGTTGCACATGTGCAGCTTCACATGCTCACAGCCCCTGGGTCCTAGCTCCTCCTCACTCTCTGCCCAGCAGCAGATCTATCACCTTGTGACCTGGTACTGCTTATCTTTGGTATCTCAGCACAGGAGGCTCTTCTCTGATCTTTTCCGGCTTTCACTTCTTCCCGAGCGTGCAGGAGATCATGTGCACCCCCTGCAGATGACGCCCCCTCTTTCACTAGCAGGTGGTGCCGCCTGAGACAGACCACTCAGATTACCTCATTATTGATACGGCCCTGCCTATCAGGACATCCAAATGCGGAAATCTATTACACCTGAGGAGCGGCTGCTATTGACCCTGAGGTCAGTGTGCCTTGCATTTCTTTGTTCAGGCCTGTCATGTAATGTAAATAGTAGATTCATACATTTGTCATGTTGGGGTGCTTTCACATTATGATTTTTTTCCTGTCCGTGGGATCCTACTTTTTGTAGGCTCTCCACGGGCAGAGCAGTTCCCTGTGGCAGTGAAAGCAGTCTAGATGTAGGGTGCAGGACGAAGGGTTCGCAGCAATAAGCAGACTCACTGTTTTGTTGGTCACTCAGTCTTTTACTGGAATAGCTGACTTCAGGCAGTTGTCCACAGAGTTTTTGCTGAGAGCAACTCAGGGTTACTTCTCACCCCGCCAGGTCTTTGGCTCCCTTACTGCGCTTTTTGAAGTGGCTCCTGTTGCTGCATCAGCTAAGCTGCCGCCCTGTCTTTTCCTGCGAGGTGCCGGTATGACAGGCAACTTGAGTCCTTTCTAACCCTTGTCTAGGGTGTCAGTTTCTGAACTCCCTTCGTTGCTGCATCTCCGGGCACAGTATGGCTGAGGAACCTGGAATTCCCCACCTTCCGGTATTGACTGCCGGGACATTAGACACTGCTCAGTCTCAGACTCCGGTGTCCGTTCTCTGTGCTTTCCTCCCCAAGTGTTCCTGCGACTCTCCTCAGACCCTAACCTCAGGCCTGGCACGTAGTCAGCGATCCTGGGATGAGCTTTACAGCCTCAGTCCACCAGGATGTCTTCCTCAGTCTTCCTAGGAACTGAACTGACTTGCTCCACCCCAGACCAGAATTTATAGGGGAGCTCACCCTGAACCCGGGCTTGGTCTCCTCCTTCTGTCCTGGAGGCAGAAAGTGTTGTGTGTGGTTTACCTGCCTGATGAGAAGACCTGTTTGTTGCTTTCAGTGTGACACCACCACCCGGGGCAGTGATGACACAGTGGCACTAAGATCCTGGGGTGCCACACCAGGAAGATCTATATCAGGGATGCTGGACCGGAACACCCCGTAGGTGAGTATAATAAGAGGTATTTCTTATGTAATACAGATGAGCTTGGGGACTTATACCAGAATGCTGTAAGTAAGGACTTATTGTTGGTGGCCGCAGTTTAAAGGGAACCTGTCACCCCAAATCACCTTTGCAACCTATTAATACCTGTCCCTGCAGCCTTACAATACATTCCTACACATCCCTGTCTGAGATTTTTGACAAATATGAAAGTGCAATAAAGTTGTTAGGAAACTTACTAAATCTTTGTCAGCGGGGCGTTCCTAAGCAACTTTGTCGGATAGGCGGGTCCCCTGTGCCGCTCTATTACGCCCTGATGGGCGTCATTTCATGCTCCATAGCGCGGGCACGATTTAGATTCTCGTGCCCGCAACGTCACAGTCCCTTCTGGTCAGCCGGGGCGCTGATGTATGACGCGCACAACCGACTTCAGCATGCGATCTGCGCATGCGCTGAAGTTGGCCAGCGCGTCCACAGAGAGAGGCAGGTGCGCAGACTCAAACAAACTCCCCCTCCCTCCCTATGTCCCCCTCCCTCCCTGTCTCTCGCTCCCTCCCTGTGCCCTGTGCCCCCTCCCTTCCTGTCTATCGCTCTATCCCTGGGTCCCCCTCCCTCCCTGTGTCCTCACCGCTTCCTTCAAATGAATAACACACACATCTAAATATGTATATTTAGATGTGTGTGTTATTCATTTGAACAATCACATATATATATTTACACACACATATATAAATGTGTGTGTGTGTAAATATGTTTTTGTGATCTCACACACACAGACACATGTGTACATATATATACTGAATGCTGCCCAAATACATATTTACACACACACACACACACACACACACACACACACACACAATATATATATATATATGTAGTATATTAGTATATATGTGTGTGCATATATATTTCTCTCTCTCTCTCTATATATATATATATATCTAATATATAAAGATGAATGTGTGTATGTATGTGTGTGTGTGTGTGTGTGTATATCCGGGATAGGCATCTACACCGTCGCAACTACAGCCACAAAATTTTGCACAGTCACACGTCTGGACCCCGAGAGCGTCATAGGCTATGTTGTGAGGTGAAATTTTAACCCTGCGTGTTCCAGTTCACCAAACAATTTTGCCCCTATCTACATAATGGGGGAAAAGTGAATGGAAAAGTGTTGGAGGAAAATCGACAGCTGCCAGCTATAGCCACAACATTTTGCACAGTCACACGTCTGGACCCAGACAGCATCGTAGGCTATGTTGTGAGGCGAAATTTTAACCCCGCGCATTCCAATTCACCAAACAATTTTGCCCCTATCTACATAATGGGGAAAAAGTGACAGTTACCAGTTGACAGTTGTGAATGAGAGGGGCTTAATGATAGCGCCAAAGACTAACAGCATATAGTCATTAAGGTGGGACCCCAACATGGGATATTCACCACGCACGGGGACAAGTATACACACCAGAGGTGTAACTAGGTTTTCTGGCACCCGGGGCAAGGATTTATTTTGGCGCCCCCCCCCCAATCACACCCGCCACCGCCAATTTTTATTTGATGAGGCATAGTGTATATATACCTCAGGTATATATATGTATACATCAGGCAGGCACACTATGAGGTATATATATGTATACATCACCAGGCCGGCACACAAACTATGAGGTGTATATATGATATACACACCTCATAGTGTGTGTGCCTGCCTGATGTATACATATATACACCTCATAGTGTGTGTGCCTGCCTGATGTATATATATATATATATATATATATACAATCATCCAAAATAGAAAACACTGGGCACTAAACGCTTATAGTTAGGGCGGGCTGTGACACTTCTGCAGCTGTACCTGGTGGTGCTGGCTCTTGATAGGGGGAATCAGCAATACAAAAGAAAACAATGTCCCACTCACGGTAGTTGATCTTGAGACTTTTTAATTCCTGTTCACATCAATGAACAAAGTAAATCAGCAAGGGAGGGGGTGCAGGGGCGAAGGACGACGGCACGCCGTTTCGTGGTTGTGTACCGCTTAGAGGACCCGTGGAAGCGGTACACAACCGCGAAACGGCGTGCCGTCGTCCTTCGCCCCTGCACCCCCTCCCTTGCTGATTTACTTTGTTCATTGATGTGAACAGGAATTAAAAAGTCTCAAGATCAACTACCGGTGAGTGCGGACATTGTTTTCTTTTGTATTGCTAATATATATATATATACACTTCAGGTATATATATGTATACATCAGGCAGGCACACTATGAGGTGTAGATATGTATACATCACCAGGCAGGCACACACACTATGAGGTATAATATTATACCTCATAGTGTGTGCCTGCGCCTGATGTATACATATATACACCTCATAACCCCAGCTGGGCCAGCCCAGGACAGGCACCCACCCACAAACCCCCCCCAATCCCAACCCCCCGCCTGTTTAGGTTACTTTATTACCGGAACGGAAGACTCAGTCTGAGTCAGGAGGAGGCAGGCACAGCAGCTCCTCGGCACTTCTTCTCCTCTCCGTCCCAGACTGTGCGGCGCGCCGGGTGACGTCAGCCGCAGCGCGACGTGACCGGGGGGCGGGTTTGTGTACACACAGCTCCGCGGCCGCCCGTGCACTATATGCGGCGAGGGAGATTAGTTCCGGCGGCGGCGCTGCAGTGTCACCGCCGACGTCTGGTCACCTGATGATGGCACCGGCGCCCCCCACTGAGTGGCGCCCGGTGCAAGAGGTCCGGCTGCACCCCCCTGGATACGCCCCTGATACACACCACCCGCACACAAAGAGTAACAGCAAGTGTATAGTCGCTAAAGATCAGCCCCAACATTGGAACTCACCACGCACCCAAACAAACACACACACCCCACAAAGAGACACACACAACATAGAGAAACACAACCCCCCCACGGGGACACACACACACCCTATAGCGACACATGCACTCACCCCACAGGGACACACACACCACAAAGAGACACACACAACAAAGAGACACACAACCCCCCCCCACGGGGACACATACACATACCCTATAGCGACACATGCACTCAACCCACAGGGACACACACACCACAAAGAGACACACACAACAAAGAGACACACACACCACACAGACCCCTGCACAGGGACACACACATGCAGCCACCCTATAGGGACACATGCACCCACCCCCAGGGACACACACACACTACAAAGAGACATACACAACACAGACACACACACACCACACATACCCCCCCACAGGGACACACACACATACACACCCTATAGGAACACACACAAACCATAAAGAGACACACACAACACAGAGACACACACAGCACAGACACACACACCCCACACAGACACCCCCCCACAGGGACACACACACACACATACACACCCTATAGGGACACATGCACTCACCCCACAGGGACACAAAACCCACAACCACAAAGAGACACACACAACACAGAGACACACACACCCCACACAGACACCCCCCACAGGGACACACACACATACACACCCTATAGGGACATATGCACTCACCCCACAGGGACACACACACACACACCATAAAGAGACACAAACAACACAGAGACACACACACACACCACACAGACCCCCTACAGGGACACACATACATACACACCCTATAGGGACACATGCACTCACCCCACATGGACACACACACCACAAAGAGACACACACACACAACACAGAGACACACACCACACAGACCTCCTCCCACAGGGACACACACATACACATGCACTCACCCCACAGGGACACACACACCCCCCCCAGGGACACACACCACACAGACAGACACAGATGTGCACAAATCACCTCACACAACTCGCCTCATACGTCTGCTATTTTTAATTTCCAAGCATAAACATCTGATTAAAAACAACCAATGTGCAACATGTGCCATATAGGGAATTAAGGCAGATGTCAGTCACATGAGCTGTATATTATGTGTATGTGTGAGGTAATATATACTGCCCGGCCGGGGGGAGGGTTTACTGTTGGCTGGAGATTTATTAGGCTGCCTATAGCAATCAATCACAGCTCAGCTTCTATTTTCTTACAAGTCATTAATATGACATATTCAAATTCTATTTTGTTATAGCTAACATCAGTTATTTATTAACCCGGGCGTAGCCGGGTAGTACAGCTAGTCTAATATATAAAGCTGAATGTGTGTATGTATGTGTATGTGTGTATGTATATCCGGGATTGGCATCTACACCGTCGCAACTACAGCCACAAAATTTTGCATTTGTGTGTCCCTGTGGGGTGAGTGCATGTGTCGCTATAGAGTGTGTGTGTGTCCCCTTGGGGGTGTGTGTGTGTCTCTGTGTTGTGTGTGTCTCTTTGTGTTGTGTTTGTTCGGGTGCGTGGTGAGTATCCAATGTTGGGGCTGCACTTTAGCGACTATACACTTGCTGTTCCTCTTTGTGTGCGTGTGGTGTGTATACATGTCCCCATGTGTGGTGAATATCTCATGTTGGGGCCCCACCTTAGTGACTATATGCTGGTATGTGCTGTTAGTCTTTGGTGCTATCATTAAGCCTCTCTCATTCACAACTGTCAACTGGTAACTGTCACTTTTTCCCCATTATGTAGATAGGGGCAAAATTGTTTGGTGAATTGGAATGCGCGGGGTTAAAATTTCACCTCACAACATAGCCTATGACGCTCCCGGGGTCCAGACGTGTGACTGTGCAAAATTTTGTCTCTATAGCTGACAGCTGTCGATTTTCCTCCAATACTTTTCCATTCACTTTTTCCCCATTATGTAGATAGGGGCAAAATTGTTTGGTGAACTGGAACGCGCAGGGTTAAAATTTCGCTTCACAACATAGCCTATGACGCTCTCGGGGTCCAGATGTGCGACTGTGCAAATTTTTGTAGCTGTAGCTGGCAGCTGTCGATTTTCCTCCCTCACGTTTCCTTACCCTTTTTCCCCATTATGTAGATAGGGCCAAAATTGTTTGGTGAACTGGAACGCGCAGGGTTAAAATTTCGCCTCACAACATAGCCTATGACGCTCTTGGGGTCCAGACGTGTGACTGTGCAAAATTTTGTGGCTGTAGTTGTGACGGTGTAGATGCCAATCCCGGATATACATACACACACACACACACGCACACACACACATACACACATTCAGCTTTATATATTAGATATATACACACACACACATATATACTAATATAATATACACATATATATATATGTATTACATTCGTATACATGTGTATATATATATATATATATATATATATATATATATATGTGTGTTCATGTGTACTTCACTCGATATATATTGATATATATATATACATGTACATGTGTGAATATATATATATAATGTGTATTTATGTGTGTGTATATATATATACGGTATATACACATAAATACACATTATATGTATATGTATATATATATATATATAAATATATATGCACACATATATATACTAATATAATACATATATATGTGTGTGTGTGGTGTGTGTGTGTGTGTGTGTGTAAATATGTATGTGGGCAGCATTCAATATATATATGTACACATGTGTCTGTGTGTGTGAGATCACAAAAACATATTTACACACACACACATTTATATATGTGTGTGTAAATATATATATGTGATTGTTCAAATGAATAACACACACATCTAAATATACATATTTAGATGTGTGTGTTATTCATTTGAAGGAAGCGGTGAGGACACAGGGAGGGAGGAGGACACAGGGATGGAGCGATAGACAGGAAGGGAGGGGGCACAGGGCACAGGGAGGGAGCGAGAGACAGGGAGGGAGGGGGACACAGGGAGGGAGGGGGAGTTTGTTTGAGTCTGCGCACCTGCCTCTCTCTGTGGACGCGCTGGCCAACTTCAGCTCAAGCGCAGATCGCATGCTGAAGTCGGCCTGTGCGCGTCATACATCAGCGCCCCGGCTGACCAGAAGTGACTGTGACGTTGCGGGCACAAGAATCTAAATCGTGCCCGCGCTATGGAGCATGAAATGACGCCCATCAGGGCGTAATAGAGCAGCACAGGGGACCCGCCTATCCGACAAAGTTGCTTAGGAACGCCCCGCTGACAAAGATTTAGTAAGTTTCCTAACAACTTTATTGCACTTTCATATTTGTCAAAAATCTCAGACAGGGATGTGTAGGAATGTATTGTAAGGCTGCAGCGACAGGTATTAATAGGTTGCAAAGGTGATTTGGGGTGACAGGTTCCCTTTAAGGGGAAAAACTTGATGACAGGTTCCCTTTATTTAAAATGTGTTTAAAACTCATTACAAAACGTGATTCCTTTTTATTTCTCTCTGTTATGTGCCTCATATTTTTTATAAATACAGTAATTTCATCTTGTGAATAATTTGCAACATTTTAACAAGCTGAATACATTAATCTCTTTGTGCAGCCTCTTTGAAATAACATCAATTTAAGTTCCTCTGACTGATTTTGATCAAATCATTGTTCTACTTTACAAAGACGTAAGAATTGACCGAACGATATAGTAGAATTTGTGTGGTCAGGATGTGCACTGTGATAGTGTAAGTGTTGGCAGAGGCTGGCTAAAGATTCTTATCTCCAAAACACCATCAAAGACACAAACAGACATGTCCGAAAGAACAAGTGCGTCATCACAGAAACAGGATGTGAATGACATGGCCGTGTTGGTGGAGTTCAGGAAATCAACGATAGCCTCAAATTGTTTTTTTGTAAAAGCCAACATTATAGACATGTTTAAATAATGTAAGTAACTTCTAAAATATTTAACAAAAGTATTAAATGTAAAAAAATGTAAATTTGTTTGAAAACATCTGATTAAATGTTAGTACATGTGCAAGCTACTGGGGAACCCATTGGGGTTCCAGAGCTTTCATGTAAGGGTACCGTTACATCTCGCAACATTGCATGCAATTTCACTTGCAATTTTCTGGTTGCAGTGAAATCATGGACACATTGTTCTATTTTGTTGCTGTGTACAAATGGAATAATGTCTCCATGATTTCACTGCAACCAGCAAAATGCAAGTGAAATTGCATGCAATGTTGCAACGTGTAACAGTACCCTAAGGGTACCGTTACACGTCGCGATGTCGCAATGCAACATCGACAAAAAGTCTAGTGGTACGGTCGTTGCAGTTGACATCGTTCATGTGTTATGTCGTTTAAATGGGCAATGCGACTCAAAAAATCGTAGGTACGATATTGCAAGAAGATTGTGCAAGCACCTCAACCGTACAATGTTGTATGTGCGATGTGGCATGATCGTGCTGTGTGACGGCGCAACTACGATTTTGTTTGCGATTTCACAGGTTGCACAAGTAAGGTCGTAGGCGTGCCTGTGGGTGGTGTTTTCCACGCCCCATGTACGTTGATTGGTGGCTAGTATTGTATGCCGATTGGATGGCCCTGACAAAGGAGCCATATTGGATTATCTGTGCGTACGCCACTTCATTCATTCAGTTCTGCATCTCCTCAATGTTGCGAAAATGCATGTATACAAGGCGAATCATTGTCAAACCCCTCCTGTACTATACATAATGACGTTTAAGGCGCCTATTGACGACGCTATAAACATAACGTCGCCAAAATCATAAACTACTGGGCAAAAGTGCCATGTCAGTATATGAAAGGGCTCATTGATGGTAGCTATAATCTCCCATCCCACACGTCACACATCTAGGAAAATGATATCCAAACACTACCCACTTATTGCAATAGTAGCCCACATATGTGTGGCCATGTGCGACGCATGAGTGTTGCGGTTTTCATATTATGTGACGCCATGGCGTTCACTGTGGTCATCCACTATGTGTGGCCGACTCCTTTGCGGATGGAGAAGTTTACACAGCGTCAATACTCTGCGCCATGACGTCATTACGTCGTTTTGCAGCAGGCCCTGCCTTCTAAGTGCTTTACAGTCCCCTGCATAAAGATGGCTGACGCACAGCGCTCTGCAGCATGGGGAGAGCCCGAGATACTCCTGCTGTTTGATTATTTGGATAGGCAGGACTACTGGTGCCAGTTACCGCATCAGCACCCGCGGCTGCATAAGATGCTCATTGTACGCAAAGTCCAGCAGGCCCTGCAAAGGAGACTGCAAGTAGAGCGGACACGCAAGCAGATCATTAAAAAGGTGGCGGACATGAATTACAAGGCGAGGGACCGCATGGCCACCATCCGCACCCACATCCAGACTCTGCGTGATGAGTATGATGTCATAACACATACACACATGTTCACTCACACCACAATAGACATGATTTGGCCTACATGGAAGTGCAACCTCTCAGTGTGTCTGAACTCCTGATGTTGATGCCTGATGTGTGTGTCAATGTGTTGGCCCTGCAGAGACATGCACAAGGGCCATCACACACTAATGTGTGTAGCATGCCATACACTCAAGATTATGGTGGCCAATTCAATAACAACACACATAGGTCCAATAGAGTTTTTTACTAGGCTATTTGCGCTCCCAGAGGTCTATGATCCAAAACTTCTTGTAATTTCATAAAGAGTTTTTTATTATTTCTTAAGAAAAGCACATACAACACGTTTCAACAGTAAAAAATGTCTTCCTCAGGTATATTGTTAAAAGTGTTCCAAAGTTGTGGATAGCTTTACAGGAAATAGTATTATGCTAAATAGGGTGTGGACCACTAAGGTTAGTTACTGACACACCTGCTATATAGCTGCTATACAAGTTTGGTATATTCAGAAGCACATACTAATAATAAAAAAACAAACACATTACATGTATATATAGAGCATAGTAAAATTTGATTATGACAGATAAAATGTTAAATATAATTTGATCATAAATAGCATAAAATGTTCAATATAGTTATATAACAAATTTAAAATTGTTGTATGTGTCTGAAATCCATTTAAAATACACATTTGTATACCGTATATACTCGTGTATAAGCCGACCCGTGTATAAGCCGACCCCCCTACTTTTGCCCCCAAAACCTGGGAAAACCTATTGACTCATGTATAAGCCGAGGGTGGACTCCAGCACAGGTATACAGCCCCCAGCAGTGTGGTATATAGGCCCCCCAATGGTAGTATACAGCAGCCTCCCCAGTGGTAGTATACAGCAGCAGCCCCAGTGGTATATACAGCAGCAGCTCCAGTAGTTAGTATACAGCAGCCCCAGAGGTATATACAGCCCCAGTGGTAGTATACAGCATCCCCAGAGGTATATACAGCCCCAGTGGTAGTATACAGCATCCCCACAGGTAGTATACAGCAGCCCCAGAGGTAGTATACAGCAGCCCCAGAGGTAGTATACAGCAGCCCCAGAGGTAGTATACAGCAGCCCCAAAGGTATATACAGCAGTCCCAGTGGTAGTATACAGCAGCCCCACAGGTATATACAGCCCCAGTGGTAGTATACAGCAGCCCCAGAGGAATATACAGCCCCAGTGGTAGTATACAGCAGCCCCAGAGGTATATACAGCCCAGTGGTAGTATACAGCAGCCCCAGAGGTATATACAGCCCCAGTGGTAGTATACAGCCCCAGAGGTATATACAGCCCCAGTGGTAGTATACAGCAGCCCCACAGGTATATACAGCCCCAGTAGTTAGTATACAGCAGCCCCACAGGTATATACAGCCCCAGTGGTAGTATACAGCAGCCCCAGAGGTATATACAGCCCAGTGTAGTATACAGCAGCCCCACAGGTATATACAGCCCCAGTGGTAGTATATAGCAGCCCCAGTGGTATATACAGCCCCAGTGGTAGTATACAGCAGCCCCAGAGGTATATACAGCCCCAGTGTAGTATCCAGCAGGCCCAGTGGTAGTATGCAGCCCCCCCTCCTTAATATGCGTCCCCCAGTATTAATAAACAGCCCCCCCCTCCTTATCATGTCCCCCCCCGGCTGCGGCAGCTGTTAAAATAACAAACACTTTATACATCACCTTCCGACGCAGCTCTCCGCTCCTCCGGTCCTCAGCGTCTCCGCTCGCGGCTTCTTCTTCCTTGATGTGCCGGCTTGTGACCGCGCGCAGGAAATGACGTCATCTCCTGCGCCCGGTCACATGACACCGGCACAACAAGGAAGAAGAAGCCGCGAGCGGAGACGCTGAGGACCGGAGGAGCGGAGAGCTGCGTCGGAAGGTGATGTATAAAGTGTTTGTTATTTTAACAGCTGCCGCAGCCGGGGGGGGACATGATAAGGAGAGGGGGGCTGTTTATTAATACTGGGGGACGCATATTAAGGAGGGGGGACTGTGTAGTGCAATATGCACGGCATCCCCCCGCCGCTGATGGACAGGGGGATGCCGTGCATATTCATTGCACTAATGAGGCGGCCCCACGTGACCGCTTGCGGTCACCGCGGCCCCCTCCTGCCTCCTCCAGCCCCCGGTCACAGCTCCCCCCCACAGCATACCGTATGACCCGTGTATAAGCCGAGGGGGGAACTTTTCAGCCCAATTTTTGGGCTGAAAAACTCGGCTTATACACGAGTATATACGGTAATTTGTTATATAACTATATTGAACATTTTATGCTATTTATGATCAAATTATATTTCACATTTTATCTGTCATAATCAAATTTTACTATGCTCTATATATACATGTAATGTGTTTGTTTTTTTTATTATTAGTATGTGCTTCTGAATATACCAAACTTGTATAGCAGCTATACAGCAGGTGTGTCAGTAACTAACCTTAGTGGTCCACACCCTATTTAGCTTAATATTATTTCCTATAAAGCTATCCACAACTTTGGAACACTTTTAACAATATACCTGAGGAAGACATTTTTTACTGTCGAAACGCGTTGTATGTGCTTTTCTTAAGAAGTAATAAAAAACTCTTTATGAAATTACAAGTAGTTTTGGATCGTAGACCTCTGGGAGCGCAAATAGCCTGGTAAAAAACTCTATTGGATCTATATTCCTATGGTAACTCGGTTTGAGCTACGTACTAGCTACCAGGAATTTGCAGCATACCGACCACTGAGGAAATCTACGCCTGGATAATTAATGGTCCCTAGTGACCGATACGCAAGTGAACAAGACCTAAAAAAGGTGAGTGCCATCCACATCCACCTACGATCTGATTATACATTTACATTTAGATCGGTGCGCTTTCTTCCTTTCCTTTCCTTCTACCAGAAACACACATAGGTGTGACTGAAACCTTGAAGTCAGCATGTGAACATTGTCAGTGATGTCACGGACCAAAGCCCACAAAGTGGCATATTGTCCCACAACCCCTACATCTAGCAGCACATACCCTTCTGGTTATTGGACACATAAGTCTACGCCACATAACTACCCGGTTGTGTGCCTTTGTGACAACCAAACACACACTCACTGTAACGTCATGTTGTTAACATGTTCTGGTCCACTAAAAGAAAGGAGGCATTCCTATATGTTGCTAAACAGCCTGTCAGTGTGGGACTGTGCTTGTGGTCCCTTGTATATGGTTAAGGAAAGGCCTAAAGTGCTGTGGGCAAACCTTCCTGAACCTATTGTGTGGCACAACAACGTAGTTAGGCAACATGCCAAACATGTGTTTGCGTGCCAAGGACAACTTGCTTATTTCTACATATACATATATGACATTGCTACCATTGTGCAAATGATGTAGTAGTCCTCTTGTAGCCCAGCTTCAAATGTCAGGCACATGATGTCATAGGTACACAAAGGCCATTAGCCACACATCAGTGTATGTGCATATCACTTCATACATGCCACAATAATGCTCCTTTTTAACCAACAGATGCTGAAGAGCATGATGAGGCCTCACCACCAGCATCACCACCGGCCTCCCCTGCACCAGGCCAAGCTGCCTCACCACCGGCATCACCACCGGCCTCCCCTGCACCAGGCCAAGCCACCTCACCACTGGCATCACCACTGGCCTCCCCTGCACCAGGCCAAGCTGCCTCACCACCGGCATCACCACCGGCCTCCCTGCACCAGGCCAAGCCACCTCACCACCGGCATCACCACTGGGCTCCCCTGCAGCAGGCCAAGGCGCCTCACCACCGGCATCAGCCTCTGTGTTACAGTCAGTGATGGTCCCAGACACCCCATCACCCATAGAGTCCCCCATTGAGCCTGCTAGCTTGGCTCTGTATGGTAAGTGTGCCAGCCCTACAAACATTGCTTGTGATGTTTGTTTTTGGATCACCAATGTGTCAAATAATACATACATCACATCTATGTGGTCCTATTCTCTCTGTGTAGTCCCAACAGCTCGAGCCCTGGGTTGGTCCATAAGCTACTCACCCTCCCCGGAGAAAGATGGCTCCGCTGAAGTGGGTAAGTTATGATGTGTCACACCAAAAAAACCACCAACACACATGTGTTAGCTTTTTACAATGATGGCTGTCTTTCAACACTATAGGTGTCCCATCTTTTATTGACCTGATGCAGGCCCACCAAGAGGCCCAATGCCATCTGCGTCAGGCCACGGCACAACTCCAGGTGCTTGGTGCCATGATGCAGCGGTTCCTTCAGCACCACCAAGGCCATCGGCCTGGGGGCCAACCTCATTGATTGTGCGGGACGAAAAATGTTTTAACTGTTGGCATTCAACCAAAGTTTTATTGTCATGTTGACAAATTACTTGCTGCTGTGTTGTTTCACAGGCTTGTTTTACATTTGTGACACAATGTGTCCATGTTGAAGGTGTGACAAACCTTGTGTTTGCCTCAGGCATTATAAGTTGTGTCCATAATTCTTTAAAAAAAACAACAAACAAAAAAATAAACTTTTGACACAGTAAAAAAACAAAAACAAGGGATGTTGCAAAATAAAACTTGCACCAATCCCACAACATGTTGTGTTTGTGTTAATTACCATAATGACACTACTTCATTGTAGCAAATTATATGTTTACACCATGTAGCAACAAAAAACGAGTGACCTGTGTGTATTGGGGCACCAAAATAACATATGTGTTCTGCATCCCTCAAAAGACACACAGGACAAACACAACACAGTGCAGTCACACATGCCCAATGGTCACGTTTGCTTGCTTACACCTAATGACCAAACATATGTGTACACCACAGTTCTGCAATGGCCAAGGGCTAAATAATACAATTTGGCCCGTGGTGGTTCTTCAGATTGGTTGTGCCTTGTATTTTGTATATAACATCTCCCTTAACCTGTGAATGGCATACATTAATTACCAATGTAACATCATTCATATACCTCACCATGTCGTAATGTGTATGAGCGGGGAAAACGTGTGAGACATCTGTCTCTTTCCTTCCAAACACTTTACAATTTGTGTGACTAATTACCTATTATTAGGTAGCCAATAAGGGCCCTTTCACATCAGCGTTTTTTTAAATTTGCGGCAGATGCGGTGAAAAAACCGCATCTGCCGCAACTGCCGCATAACGGTTCCACTTGCGGCACGGTTGCGGTTTTTTCCATAGGAAGTATAGGGGGACTTGCGGCAGATGCGGCAAGTGCGGTATTGCACTTGCGGCAGGTGCGGCAGAGAAAAAAACCGCGGCTTACTGCGGTTTTTTTCTCTGCCGCACCTGCCGCAAGTGCAATACCGCACTTGCCGCATCTGCCGCAAGTCCCCCTATACTTCCTATGGAAAAAACCGCAACCGTGCCGCAAGTGGAACCGTTATGCGGCAGTTGCGGCAGATGCGGTTTTTTCACCGCATCTGCCGCAAATTTAAAAAAACGCTGATGTGAAAGGGCCCTAAGACGGAGTATAATTTGTGTCAAAAATTTTATTTAAAAAAAAAAAACACATATCAAGCCAAAGAAAGCCCGTGTAAAAAGAAAAAACACAGTGGTAAACAACACGGCACATCACAATTGTTAGTAGCGTCCCCAATACTGTTGATATGCAGCTGCAGGATCAGACGTGGCAGCTCCACACACATCCCTTGCGGGAAGTCGGTGTGGTCGATGCCGAGGGAAAGCTCTTCCAGGATCCCTCGGCACCTCAGGATTCAGTCCAGGCACAAACATAGCCAGCGGCGCCAGCTGATGGGACACTGACGGCTGCTGGGGGGCCTGGGCCAAGATAGTCTCTGAGTTCAGTGTCCCATTCTCCGACACCTCCAGGGCTAGCTAGATGACCCTCTCAAGGTCCATGTGTTGTTGATAGCCCAGCCGGGACACCCGTTCGCTAACTAGCTGCCCAATCCCAATGCAAGGTATTCTCTCCATGTTAAGCAGCACCCTCATAGCCCAGTCGCCCAGCTGGGTAGGGGGTGGCAATGGTCTTCTACGCCTCACCCCCTCACTGGGCCGAGGGTGCTGCACGGCGGCACTGGAATCAGGCTCCATAATCCCCCCAGATGATATTAGGGGGCCTTCGCCAACGTCTTGAGGGTCCTGTAAACAAAAACAAAAAAAAACAACACAATGTAAACATTCACATATCATCAATACATTACTAACAAGCATCTATTTGTAGTGTTTGAGTGTGAAATTAAACATTTTGAAGTGTGGCAATTAGAGTGGGCTACAGATATGGCTATGTGTAACATGACACAGTGATTACTCTACTCATATAAGTAATCACCATGGTCATGGTTATGTGTTCACACAAGCACGCAATCTTTCCGATGGCACAAATTGGTGCAACAACACCTAAACATACTGTGCCAAACACCACACGCTGATATGTTTGTGAAGTTAAACACAACACAAGTGCATCCAACCACCATTGAAGAGTGTGATGACACAAAGACATTAAGAAGTACCTCTTGTGGTGGAGCCGGGTCTTGGAGGGGTGCGGAGGACGATTGTGCTAGGTCCCTGTTGCACAGTGTAGTCGGAGGGAGATGCTGGTCCCGGAGGAAATGGAGGAGGTTAAAGTACCACAAGTGTGGCATATACACCTTCCCCGTTCCACTCCCGGACCGCATTGATTTTTCCACTTCATTAAGCTCCCTCTTATACACTGTGGGCAGGTCCCTGATCTTCTTGAGCATAAACTCCTTCTCCACCCTTTCCCCAGGGTGGTGCTGCTGAGATAGGATCATGAGCTGGTCATACGTCACTCTCTTCAGCTGAAGGTTCTTGTAATCAGCTGATCTGGACCGCCACATGCATTCTCTCTCTGGTACTTGGCTATGAAGGCCCGGACAAAATCCTGATTATCTTCCATCTGCAAAGTGAAAGGTATGACATGAACACACACACATGTATGTATCATGTTGTTTCATGTGTGCAAACATATGTAAATGTGGCCCTGTGCACACATCAATTGGCTAACATAAATATGTTTTTTAAATTAAACAGTGTACCCAGGCAAGCTAAAGCCCCAGTCACACATAACGATATCGTTAGCGAGATCGTTGTAACTGTGACGTTACAACGATCTCTCCAGCGATGTCGTTATGTGTGACACTTTGCAGCGATCAGGCCCCTGCTGTGAGGTCGCTGATCGCTGCAAAGTGCTCTGGGTAATTTTTTGATCGTTGGTTTCCCGCTGGTCAGCACGCATCGCTGCGTGTGACAGCGAGAAACCAGCGATCTGTGACTTCACAGGGCTGGTTACTATGGTAAACACCGGGTATCCAGGAAGCGCGCGCTGCCTAGATACCCGGCATTTACCATGGTTACCAGCGTCCTCCCTGCTTAGCACTGCCTGGTAGAATTACAACAAAGGAAGGGGAGAAGGTCATTGTGGAAGAGGTGGCCTGATCCAGCACACACAGCTTCACCTGACACACAGCCCCGCCACACACATCAGTGCAGACAGTGCGCCCGGCACTAACACGTCCGCTATGTGCAATGTGCTCCGCTGCATCCACACATCACACAGATGCTCCACACAGCCGCAGACACACACAGGCGCCGCGGGCTAGGCCACACAGGAGGCCAGGGCGTCTACTCCATGCCCCCCAGGCCCTTCTGGCTCCCGGTCCCGGGGGCCCCGGCTCCTACGTCCGCACTTCTCCCTGCAGAGCCTGGGGTGACCAGCGATCAACCTAACCTCCACGAGTGAGCGACGAGGCTTCCGCCCAATGGCAAGAAAAGGCTTAACAGCGCTCGTCCAATCAGGATGAGGGGGCGGGAATTTAGCCCATTTCAAGGTGGGTTGAGATGCGGGAGCTGTCACAAGAAGGTGGTGACAGCGCTAAGCAGGGAGCGATGTGGGAGGTGGCTCCCAGGGCCTGATCGCTGGGGAGATCTGCCTGTTTGACAGCTCCCCAGCGATCAGGTAACGACACTCCAGCGATCCCGGCAGGTCGTTATCGCTGTCGGGATCGTTGGAGCGATCGTTATGTGTGACTGTACCTTAACACACCTTAAGCTAAATACCACTACAGTACAATACAGCATATGCCTGTATGCTAATGGAGACAGATAATGGGAACTTCAGATTAGTTTTGCAAAGGCTCACAGGCAATGGACATTATTGTATGTATGATGTATAATTAAAAACCAACAGAACCATGATTTGGTTTCAGCTACTTTACAAGCACATGGCCTTTATATGTACATGCATCAATAGTGTGGGCCGCTACGTATATGAAGTTTACTCGGGTAACGTACATTCTGAAGAATATGCCATTAAAGGGATGATCAAAGCAACTATGAAGGCTACATGGCCCATTAGGACACATACATATTATAACCTAACACCAACAACATTACCACATGGTAGAGGAGTGAGTGTAAATTGCCGCCCATACAGAAAGAAGAGATGAAGACGATGCAGAGTCATCAATACATACCGTCAGTCCTGCAGTGCCAGAAGAGGAGACGCTACCATGTTGTGTTTTCATGTGCAACAGGCCGGATGTCCCACATCCATCTTTTAAAGGGCGCTCACCCAATGACATCGCAGAAGAGTGGTCCAATCGGCGACGTCGGGCATGGTAATGGCAAGGCAAGTTACAATTGGACGACGCAAGCGGGTTGTGATTGGTGCCTTCGCACATAAAAATGGGGCACAGCTGAATGATGTTGTGTTTGCTGCCCAGAGCCATTGAGTGAGTAGTGCTATGCACAATTGTTTGGGGATATACCGGCATCTTAACTGCGAGTTGTAAATATTCCTGCATGTAGACTTTGCAGTAATGACCACCAGGAGCTCCTTGGCCATTCGGCCACTGTGTCCACCTCCTTGTAGGCTATATGCAACATAATTGGGACTGTGTGGGTGGTTGCAACATGCTGTTTAGTGGTTAGTCATTGATCTAATTTTTTTGTGCCTAAACCGGTGTTGACAAGAAAAGTGTGTTGGTTAGGAAAAATATGGACTATAGCCAAATGCCGCGAAATGTTGGAGCACCGGTTGCCCACACACATTGTATGGTAACTTATTCCATGACAGGCAGCATTGTGGATAGTACATCTGTCATTTATATGAAGACACAATAATGCATCGGCAAGCATTAACCTCTTGCTATGTGTAATGTATTTGAGCCCATTCATTGGCTATGTGGCGTCCAAAATACTTTATTTACATACATAATGGTTGTTGGCAGCCATGGGACACATATTGGTGTTGTAGTGGCTTTCTGGATGGCCATAATATGACGGCTGTACATGAGGAGTAGTATGGGTTCACATATGTGTCGTAGGTGTTATGTGATATGTCATACTGTAGTGTCTTGAATAACCAAGGGCGACAAGCATTAGATGGTGTGTAACATAACGGCAACCATGTAAGTGTGAATTGGAGGGGTCTGACAGGACTATGTACACGTGCAAGTTGATGAGGTTTGTTAATGTTATGCCTCCATGTGCTTATACTTGTTATTTTCCTTTCTCATTCGCAGATCCTTGCTAACAGAGATTGGCAGTAGTGGCTGTGTCCATGGTGGATGATGCCTTGTTGACGGATGAGAGGACAGAGCTTGCGGAGGCATAGACGACGGCGTGTGTGTTCTCGGGATTGGCACCTGCAAAGGCGCCACCTGAGTCATATGATGATTCAATTGCACGGTCTTGTGCTGGGCGCTCTAAATGAGGCCAGGGATCCTGCTCAGTAGAAAGTCCTTTATTTAAAAAAACCTCCGTCACCACGACATGTTTCGACGGTGTAGTACCGTCTTTCTCAAGTGGAATGGAGGTGGTATAGCAATTAAAACAAGATATAGAGCAACTCAGTATCCCATTGGGCAACAATTATCTTGTGTCATCGTCCTGGTCTTGGCAAAGGCATCTTTAAGAATTTTTGTGGGGTAACCCTTTTCTTTAAACCTATATTTTAAGGTGGATGACTCTGACATGAAATCTATATCCCTAGAACAATTCTTACGAATCCGCCAATATTGTCCATAAGGTATATTTTTCAACCAACTGGGTAGGTGACCACTACTAAATTCTAAATAGCTATTGACATCCACTGCTTTAAAATAAGTGGCGGTGAAGAGCTTGCCCTCTTCATCAAATTTGATCAATAGATCTAAATACTGAATTTCTGATACAGAATAGGTTGCTGTGAAGGAAATACCCCACTGATTACACTGGTCAACAGCATTTTTGGTGCCAAAGATATTTCATTGAATTTAGGGTAACTTTGGGGTGCTGATTCTGAATATGTCATCAGTTTTGCCAGATTGGCTCAAGTTTTTGAGATTTTTCGTAAAATGTGTAAAAAAAAAAGACGTTTTTTGCTACACGCGCATTAACTTTATTGATATTGTCATGAATACAATAAATTTAACAAAGTAAATGTTGATTTTAGTTTATTTTAACTAGTTTTAGAAAGTAATCTTCAAAAATGAACAAGACATCAAAGATAGACATTTAATCGCTGGAAAAGCGCTTTTTATATGATTTCCTTCTATGTGAGCTATTAGGGCAGTCACGCTGTAGATTCCAGCAGTAATCAGCCATCATATGTCTGTCCCATCTGCCTTGGTACCTTTCCTCCATCACCATAATATCCTGATGAAATCTCTCCCCTTGTTCTTCGCTAAAATCTCCAAGGTTTTCTGGAAATCTGTCCAAGTGACTGTGAAGATAATGCAATTTAATGCTCATGTGTACACCCAGATTTCTAAATCTCAATAGCATGTTTTGTACCAGTTCTTCATAATTGTCTGCCTTTTGATTTCCCAAGAAGTTCTTCACTACCAACACAAAACTACACCATGCAGCAGCTTCAATGTCATTCATTTCCTTAGGAAAATTTGAATCTTTAATGAGTTTCCGAATTTGAGGACCATCAAAGATTACTGCCTTCAGTTTTTCGCTACTAAGACCAGGGAAAGATCTGCAGATGTACATGAAGCAATTACCATCTTTGTCTAATGCCTTGACGAACTGCTTCATTAATCCTAACTTTATGTGAAGTGGTGGTAGAATGATTTTTTCCCTGTCCACCAAAGGTTCGTTCACTATGTTTGATGCTCCTACAGTCAAGGTGTCCCTTGGAGGCCAATTCAGTTTCTCCCAGTGCTGATGTTTTGCTCTACTATCCCACATGCAGATGAAGCAAGGATACTTTGTGTATCCACTTTGCTGTCCAAGTAAAAAGTTGACCATTTTTAAATCAACACATATCAGCCACGAATGTTCATGGTAGCACAGTTTCTCCAAGACCATTTTGACATTTTGGTATTGTTCTGCAAGTTTAGTTGAGTGAGCTACTGGAAGAGATGCACACTGATTGCCATTGTTCAACAAAACACATTTCAAACTCCTTTTAGAACTATCTATGAAAAGCCTCCAGTCTACAGGACGATATACTTGTAAACCCATTTGCAGCATCAGGCCAGGAATATCCTTACAATATACAAGTAGGTCATCTTCACAGAAAAATGGAAGAAGTGCTTCTTCTCTGGTCCTGTAAGATGTAATTTTAGTTCCAGGCGTCAGACAATTTTTTTCACTTAGCCTTGAAGCTAAAAGTTCGGTTGAGGTCTCTTATTAGATCGTTGAGCTCTCCTTGGGTAAATTGCGTAGGTGTTCTGAAACTTCCTTCATATTCTAGTTCACTTCCAGAACTAATGCTTAGCTCCATACCCTGCATTTCATCATCATCATCAGGTGGGGGAAGGTCAGGTAACATGGTAAACACAGGTACAGGCACATCTTCACAATGAGGGACAGGCCTTCTTGCAGATTCCATGTTAGGATACTCCCATTTTCGTTTCTTATGCTTATTGAATCCTTGTACTTGCACTGCACAGAAATACCAGTCATCATGATGATTTTTTTGCTCTCTCCACACCATTGGAACACCAAATTTGAAGCTTGTTCTTTGTCCTTTGCTCCATTTTCGTAATAATTCGATACATGCTTTGCACACTATGTGTGGTGCCCAAAACTTGTCTTGGTCCCCAAGCATAACCCCAAAATAGGCAAAATACACTTTTTTAACGAAGTCTGTTATGTTTCTTCTATGTTTTGTCAGTGTATATTCACCACAAATGTAACAGAATGAGTCTGGATCGTTAAGACAACTTCTTCTTGATGAGTTCATGCTTTTCACTGGAAAACAGACAACAACATAAAGTTAGTGCAAAAATCAAGCTATGCACAAACTTTTAGAACACTAATTAACACAAAACTATATTGAGAACTGCTCAGTTCAAGTACTAATCCAAAGAAATTAATGAGATGATGCGTCGCATTTACCAACAAGTGCTATAAATAAGATACCAAAAATCTCAAAAACTTGAGCCAATCTGGCAAAACTGATAGCATATTCAGAATCAGCACCCCAAAAATACCCCAAATTCATTAAAATATTTTGGGCACCAGAAAAAAAAATTTTTTTTGTTGACCTGTGTTATCATTAAGTATCTCCGTGAAGTTCTGAGCCTCAAAAACTGTTCCCTTCCAAATGATGAATAAGTCGTCTATATACCGTCTGTAAAAGATCACCTCTTTAGTTTTAGATGGGTCAGACAGACTACCTATAGGGGGCTGTGCAATGAGGACAGACTCATTGCACAGCCCCCTATAGGTAGTCTGTCTGACCCATCTAAAACTAAAGGGGTAATCTTTTACAGACGTTATATAGATGACTTATTCATCATTTGGAAGGGAACAGTTTGTGAGGCTCAGAACTTCACGGAGATACTTAATGATAATCAGTGGAGTATTTCCTTCACAGCAACCTATTCTGTATCAGAAATTCAGTATTTAGATCTATTGATCAAATTTGATAAAGAGGGCAAGCTCTTCACCGCCACTTATTTTAAAGCAGTGGATGTCAATAGCTATTTAGAATTTAGTAGTGGTCACCTACCCAGTTGGTTGAAAAATATACCTTATGGACAATATTGGCGGATTCGTAAGAATTGTTCTAGGGATATAGATTTCATGTCAGAATCATCCACCTTAAAATATAGGTTTAAAGAAAAGGGTTACCCCACAAAAATTCTCAAAGATGCCTTTGCCAAGACCAGGACGATGACACAAGATAATTGTTTAAGTAGGATGGCAGATAAGAGAACGGTAGCAATCAAGAATGATGATAAAAGCAAATGGAGCTTCGTGACTACCTACTGTCAATCCCGGGCCTTGATACGGTCCATTCTGGGAAAGTATTGGTTTGTTTTAAAAGGAGATCCCCTTTTGGGGACGAAGATGCCTGAGAAACCAACCATTGTTTTTAGATAGAATAAAAATTTGAAAAATCTAATAGCCCCTAGTGACATCAAGAAGAATTTTGAAAAACCAGAAGTTTTGGCTCCTCCACTTGTTGAGAAGTGGGGTTGCTACTCATGCAAGGTGGGAAGTGTATGTGTTGCAATATAATACAGGACGGAATTAAACAATTCAGGTCAAACACAACTAAGGAGATTTTTGATATAAGACATAGATTGACCTGCCAATCTTCTTATATAGTCTATTTATTGGAATGTCCTTGTGGGTTGCAGTATGTGGGGAGGACGATACAGGCAACCCACAACCGTCTAAATAAACATAGACAAAATATTAGATCTGGATTTCAGCAACATAGCGTCTCCCGACACTACGATAAGTATCACCAAAGAGACCCCAGTAAGATGAGTCTTATTGTAATTGATCAAATACGTGAAGGGGGTCAAGGGAGATTAAGTAGACTTATTAAGAAAGAAAGTTACTGGATTTTTAGATTGGGGACTCTGTATCCAGAGGGCCTCAACCTAACAATAGAAAAAGCGTCCAGGAATTAAATAGGTTATCCTTTATGTCTAAAATCTGTGGTTTTAAATCTATTCTCCATTCCAGTTTTTTGTTACACATATATAGATGATTAATTTTAGATATAATATGGACGTCCTTATATCATATTTTTATAATCATGATAATTTAATAATATTTTAATATGAGATGTTACCAATATTTTTATTAATATATTATTTTTAATTTTACATATATATATTTTTTTATTCTGTAAAATTGGGGATTTAATGTGTTTTATGTTGTTATGGTCTTGATAGAGTATATAAATTTACATGGGGATATAATTATATTTATTTAATATAGTGAGGATGTAGCTGGATATGATCATTTTATTAGGATCCTCTTTTGTAAGATACCAACAGGTTAAAAGGAGGGTGTTTACCTAGATAATTGTTGCCCAATGGGATACTGAGTTGCTCTATATATTGTTTTAATTGCTATACCACCTCCATTCCACTTGAGAAAGACGGTACTACACCGTTGAAACATGTCGTGGTGACGGAGGTTTTTGTAAATAAAGGACTTTCTACTGAGCAGGATCCCTGGCCTCATTCAGAGCGCCCAGCACAAGACCGTGCAATTGAATTATCAGTTTTTATCTCGCTTAGAGGACACGGCAGGAGCTGCTCGCATGAGCTTTAGGACCTGTATCACCTTGGTAACGATTCAACACTGAAAACATAGGACCTTCCTGCGTCAGCGCGCCCGGTCACATGGGACGCGAGGAGGCGGAGCATTACTAGGAAGCGAGCGGGGACGCCGCGACTTACTGGCCAGAGCTGCAAAGTTATTCCTTCACAACCACTGCAGACCTTCCAGGACAGGAGGGAGACCCTAACTGCTTCTAGAATCTTAATCTTGTGTCGAGCTGTTCCAGCAGAGGAGCGGTTGGCTGTGACTCTGCGTTTCTTGGCTACAGGGCACATAATGACTGACCTGCAGTATACTTCTGCTGTCTCACGCCCATTGCTGAGCCGCCTAATCCCTGAAACGTGTGAGGCCATTGTGAGATGTCTCTTGCCAACCGATATGCGGTTTCTAACAATCCCCACAGAATGGTTAGAAGTTGCCACTCTGCTTCCAGGAGAGGTGGCAATTCCCAAACTGTGGGGGGGGGGGGCTTGGATGGCAAGCATGTGAGGATCACACAACCCCCCAACAGCGGGTCTTACTATTTTAACTACAAAGGTTATTTCAGTGTGGTCCTCATGGCCCTCGTCAATGCCAACTATGAGTTCCTCCTTGTGGATGTGGGGATGAACGGGCGTGTGTCTGATGGGGGGTTTTTGGCCCAGACCTCCTATGGTCGAGACTTTTTGAGCGGGCGCCTGAACTTACCCCCAAATAATGACACCACTGAACATCTCAACTTTGCCTTTGTGGGGGATGAGGCCTTTGCACTTCATGCAAACCCACTACGGCCATATCCCCAGAGGACTCTGAACCCTGAGCAATGCCTTTTCAATTACCGGCTATCCCGGGCACGTCGTGTGGTTGAAAATGCGTTCGAATCATGGCCAATAGATTTTGCGTGTTTCATACTGCTTTAAATATGAAACAGCAATCTATCAAAATGGTATTGATGGCGTGTTGTGTGCTGCATAACTTTATGCGTCGTAGGGATACTCAATCATACATGCCAGCAAGTTATGTGGATAGTGTGGACCCTACAACTGGGGAACTCATGCCAGGTGAGTGGCTGTGCTGGTTGTATATGGAGGCTGTGCTGGGGCATATAGAGGCTGTGCTGGATGTATATGGAGGCTGTGTTGGTTGTATATGGAGGCTGTACTGGCTGTATATGGAGGCTGTACTGGCTGTATATGGAGGCTGTGCTGGGGCATATAGAGTCTGTGCTGGGGTATATAAAGGCTGTGCTGGCTGCATATGGAGGCTGTGCTGGGGTATATAGAAGCTGTGCTGGGGTATATAGAGGTTGTGCTGGTTGTAAACGGAGGCAGTGCTGTATACAGTGCCTTGTGAAAGTATTCGGCCCCCTTGAACTTTTCAATCTTTTGCCACGTTTCAGGCTTCAAACATAGAAATATAAATTCAAAATTTTTTGTGAAGAATCAACAAGTGGGACACAATCGTGAAGTGGAACGAAATTTATTGGATATTTTAAACTTTTTTAACAAATAAAAAACTGAAAAGTGGGGTGTGCATTATTATTCGTCCCCTTGAGTTAATACTTTGTAGCGCCACCTTTTGCTGCGATTACAGCTGCAGTCTCTTGGGGTTTGTCTCTATCAGTTTTGCACATCGAGAAACTGAAATTCTTGCCCATTCTTTCTTGCAAAACAGCTGGAGCTCAGTGAGATTGGATGGAGAGCGTTTGTGAACAGCAGTTTTCAGCTCTTTCCACAGATTCTCAATTGGATTCAGGTCTGGACTGTGACTTGGCCATTCTAACACCTGGATACGTTTATTTTTGAACCATTTCATTGTAGATTTTGCTTTATTTTTAGTATCATTGTCTTGTTGGAAGATAAATCTCTGTCCCAGTCTCAGGTCTTTTGCAGACTCCAACAGGTTTTCTTCCAGAATGGTCCTGTATTTGGCTCCATCCATCTTCCCATCAATTTTAACCATCTTCCCTGTCTCTGCTGAAGAAAAGCAGGCCCACACCATGATGCTGCCACCACCATGTTTGACAGTGGGGATAGTGTTTTGAGGATGATGAGCTGTGTTGCTTTTACGCCAAACATACCGTTTTGCATTGTGTCCAAAAAGTTCGATTTTGGTTTCATCTGATCAGAGCACCTTATTCCACATGTTTGGTGTGTCTCCCAGGTGGCTTGTGGCACACTTCAAATGAGACTTTTTATGGATATCTTTGAGAAATGGCTTTCTTCTTGCCACTCTTCCATAAAGGCCAGATTTGTGCAGTGTACGACTGATTGTTGTCCTATGGACAGACTCTCCCACCTCAGCTGTAGATCTCTGCAGTTCATCCAGAGTGATCATGGGCCTTTTGGCTGCATCTCTGATCAGTCTTCTCCTTGTTCGAGATGAACGTTTAGAGGGTCGGCCAGGTCTTTGTAGATTTGCAGTGGTCTGATACTCCTTCCATTTCAATATGATCGCTTGCACAGTGCTCCTTGAGATGTTTAAAACTTGGGAAATCTTTTTGTATCCAAATCCGGCTTTAAACTTCGCCACAATAGTATCTCGGACCTGCCTGGTGTGTTCCTTTGTCTTCATGATGCTCTCTGCACTTGAAACAACCCTGAGACTATCACAGAGCAGGTGCATTTATACGGAGACTTGATTACACACAGGTGGATTCTATTTATCATTACCAGTCATTTAGGACAACATCGAATCATTCAGAGATCCTCACTGACCTTCTGGAGTGAGTTTGCTGCACTGAAAGTAAAGGGGCTGAATAATATTGCACGCCCCACTTTTCAGTTTTTTATTTGTTAAAAAAAAGTTTAAAATATCCAATAAATTTCATTTCACTACACGATTGTGTCCCACTTGTTGATTCTTCAAAAAAAAAAAATTAGAATTTATATCTTTATGTTTGAAACCTGAAATGTGGCAAAAGGTTGAAAGATTCAAGGGGGCCGAATACTTTCACAAGGCACTGTATATAATATGGAAGCTATGCTGGGCTGTATATATTATTTGGAGGCTGCTGCTGGGCTGCCACAGCTTCCAAATAATATATACAGCCTGGCACAGCTTTCAAATAATATACAGAGCCCAGCACAGACTCCAAATAATATATATATAGCCTAGCACAACCTTCAAATAATATATAAAGTCCAGCACAGCCTACAAATATTATATACAGCCCGCAGCTTCTATATTATATATACAACCCAGCAGCCTCCATATTGTATATACCTTCCAGCAGTCTCCATATTATATACACAGCCCTAAACAGCCTCTATATTATATATACAGCCCACCCAGAAGCCTCTATATTATACACAGCCAGCAGCTTCTATATTACATTCATAAATCTTGGTGTGTGTTAAAGGGGACCACTGAGACTGTTTTGCCCGGGGCCCACAAAAACTTGTTGTCGCCCTGAGATTTGGGGAACACTTCTCTATACCATTCATGGGTGTCCAAAATGCTAGAAAAACGCAGGTGAAAAATGCATGCAAAAAGACATTAAAAATGTGGCAATAATGCAAAAATTAGCAATTTTGACACTGCTTCTTTCCTACAGATGCAGAAATGGTGCAGAAATTCCAGCAACCAAATACTCAACATATGCACATACCCTAATACTCTAACAATATTGTTCCCAGCAGTGACCTGGGAGTCAAAGACTTGTTCAGGCATATTCCTCATGCTCATTCCATTTAAGCCTTGTTTTCAACCATCTCAGCAATTTTCCTGTCTTCCCAGCCCTCTTGTTAGGGGGCTTCCATTATACTGGATACTCGAGTTGAGTCCATCCAAGCACCCAACCTGCTTGAATCGAGTACTGAGCACTCGAGCATTTTAGTGCTCGCTCATCACTAACAGAAACCCATTTATTTATAATGCTACCTAATATGATCATATATCAAGTTACTTTGACATCAATCTTCAGCTGCAATAGGAGTGATTAAGCCTAGGACAAAGAACATACACACTCCATCATAACACAAATGAATGGCAAACCATGTGAGTGCAGCATAATCTGGAAATGCATAACCCCCAATCAGAGAGATCTGCTCCATGTCATTAAGAGAGTTTCTGGAGTGTAGCAGGTCATTGCCAGAAGTACTTGCAAGCAATAGAGGACATCATACTAATGAGAGGCACATTTATGCCAACAATAGATGCTTTACTAAAATATTGTGATCATACCACATTACAAATGGCGTAGATATATGGTGTCAATATATAAAAATGCAATATCTGCTAGACCCAATAAAAAAGTGGTGCTTAACAAGATTGATTTATGCTTACGAGGTCATAGATGCATGAATTACGGTATGTGTTTTTTCTAAAAACAGATATTAAATATGTATTTTATGTAGCATTAATTTATATATGGTTGAGCAAAGCCATACAGTGATCCAACGCATCAGTGTGTAGACAAGAAGTCTAGCGACAACACTTTGAATAGTCCACAAAAGTGTGTAAAGCTGGGAAGGCACTGGGGCAGGAAAGTAAATCTAATTCAAACTAATTTATGTAGTTTCTGAGCCCTTGCGGATAGATTCCTCTCTCCTTCTGTACCAGTATGCCATATGTTGTCCATGTACCTTGTACATGTCTTTGTATATCCTTCCATATGTAAAGTACCATGGAATTAATGGTGCTATAATAATAATAAAAATAATAATAATAATAATAATAATAATAATAATAATAATAATGTAGTATTTTATAACACAAATCTTACTTCAGTCCATGACTAGAGTAAGATTTGTGGCAAGGCTCACTGAGGCGAACGCCACTTTTAAGACATGCCTGAAATATTAGAGACAAATGACCCTAATAGCCCAAGAGTTGTCATCTGTCGCCTTTATCTGTACAGAGGTCATGCGGCAAGCTCGAGCTAAAGGTCCCTTAGACTTTGACGGCGCGGAAATACCTTTGCTGGCCGATCTCTCACGCTTTACTCTTACTAAGAGGAGAGCTCTTGGCAGAGTCCTTGATGCGCTCTGAGAAAAAAGCATCGTTTACTCTTGAGGATATCCATTTCAGCTGCAAGTAAGGAACCAGCATGGATTTTTTTGTCCTGCAGGATCCCCAGGATCTGCCATCCTTCATCGAGGGCTTAAGTCTGCCTGATGTATCCATCCTGGACTGGCCTATCAACCCATTTGGAAATCCCCACAACAGAGATGATCGCCGTCGTCCAGCACTGCCTAAGAGATCTAGATGCAGAGGCTCCCTGAGGCAGTTCCCGTGGAACAGTGAAATATTATTATTTTATTATTAAGTATTTATATAGCGCCATTAGGTTTACATGGCGCTTTACAAGCGAGAGGGTAGACAAACACAAGTGGTAAAAACGACGGCAAATTGACAAATCAGTCATACGGGTACAATAGGGCAGAGGATCCTGTCCACGAGGGCTCACACTCAAGAGGGGGTGGGGGGGAAACAGTAGTAAGGGAGAGGTGAGAGGTTCAGCGGACAGGGTCTCAGTGTGTGTTGTAGGCTTGTAGGAAGAGGTGTGTTTTCAGGTTTTTCTTGAAGGTTCCCAGGGTAGGGGAGTGTCTGCTGTGGTGGGGGAGGGAGTTCCAGAGTATGGCAGAAGCACAAGAGAAGTCTTGTAAGCGGTTGTGGGAGGTGGAAATGCGGGGGGTAGAAAAGAAGGATGCAATGGCGGATAGGCAGGGAGGAATTTTGGATAAAAGGGAGGAGATATTAGGGCCAGACAGATAGAGCTGGGTGTCGTTAATGTAGAGGTGGTATTGGAGGCCGTGTGACTCGATGAGGTTGCCTAGGCCGAGAGTGTAAATGGAGAAGAGTAGTGGTCCCAGCCTTTGGGAACACCTACAGAGAGGGGGTGGGGCGAAGAGGAGGTGTGGGAGTGGGTGATGTTGAAGGTCCTGTCCGTTAGGTAGGAAGAGATCCAGGAGTGGGCAAGGTCAGTAATGCCAAGAGTTTCAAGGATTTGAAGTAAGAGGGAGTGGTCAACAGTGTCTAAGGAAGCAGAGAGGTCGAGAAGGATGAATACGGAGTAGTGTCGTTTGCTCTTGGCGATCAGAAGGTCGTTGGTGACTTTGGTTAGGGCTGTTTCGGTAGAGTGGTGAGGTTGGAAGCCGGATTGTAGGCGATCAAAGAGAGCACAGGAAGAGAGGTGAGAGGATAGTTCGGGGTAGATGTGTTGCTCGAGAAGTTTTGAGGCGAACGGGAGGAGAGATATGGGTCGATACTTGGAGACTGTTGTAGGGTTAAGGGATGTTTTTTTTAAGATGGGCGTGCTTAGGGCATGTTTGAAGGGTGAGGGGAATGTGCCGGATTTGAGTGATATGTTGAAGAGGTGTGTTAGGGCAGGGATGAGGACTATGGTGAGGTTAGGGATGAGGTGGGAGGGGAGTGGATCAAGGGCGCAGGTGGTGGGTGTGATCGTGCTAGAAGGCAGGAGAGGTGGTCCTCTGTCATGGGGGTGAAACTGCATTTGGGTGAGGGGGGATGGGCTAGAGGTGGGGTGGGGCGAGGGGAGTGTGGGTCAAAGATTTGTCTGAGTTCGTCAATTTTGTCTTTGAAGAAGGTGGTGAAGTCGTCAGCGGAGATGTGGGGTGAGGGAGGAGGTGCAGGGGGACGAAGTAAAGAGTTGAATGTTTTGAAGAGTTGTTTGGGGTTCTGCTGGGAATGCTAGAGGTTTTTTTTTTTATCTATACACTGCACTCATCCGATCTCTTTTATCTCTCTCCAATCTCTCTATTCTCCATTCTCTTTATGTTCCTCCCCCCCCCCTTTTTTCTCTTTTTCTCTTTCCCTAAACTCTTCCTTCCCCCCTGATCATTTCTCATCTCACTCTCTCTCCACTTGATCGGATGTTCGTGTGGATTGATTACTTCTAGGTGGGACACTGCAATATATTTGCTGCTCTGATACCAGTGGCATACCTTCGGCCCCCATTGTAGGGACGTGGGTTCCCAGACGCAAGATCCAAAGGTGTTAGTGTAGCCATTCACAAAAATCTAACTCATGTGGTTCTGGGGTCGGAGACTGATGACAGAGGTAAACTCCTAATGTTGAACATTCGCATATTTGAGCACACCTATACTATCACTAATCTTTATCTCCCGAACAGGGGACAGGTAGAAACACGCTGTAGGTATATGAAGAGGAAGAGGGTTGAGACCTTCGCCCGAGGTTTCTTCTCCTGGGTGGTGATTTCAATGTTCCCCTGGACAAACATCTGGATACCTCGGCAAGTAAGTCCGTGATCTCTCCAACCGAAATTCATTCCTTGCGACGGGACTTACTGAGACTCGGGTCATGGACTGCTGGCGGGGGCTGCATCCTGGGGATAGGGACTATACTTACTACTCGGCAGTACATACGTCATATAGCCGAATAGACGACTTCTTAGTTAGTCATCAACTGCTGAGCTTTGACCCTACTGCCGCAGTTGGCTCTATGGTTTGGTCCGATCATGCCCCCATATTCTTGATGATCTGTCCACCTGACATGCCCACTCGAACCTGGTACTCCTAACAGACGGGGAGATGACTCGCATTGTGGAGTCCACAAACTCAAATTTTATTGACGACCATAGGGCTGACCCGACCTCTCTTCCTATCCAGTGGGAGGCTCTAAAGTGTGTCCTCCGTGTGGTTCTTATCAGGGAGGGGGCCAGGCTAAAGAAATTTAAGGCAGCCACCATTGAAGACCTCCTGTCCCAGATTTTTTTCTTTAGAGCAGACCTATAAAATGACTCCCACACAAGAACTTCTTTGTCTAAACAATTACAAAGACGACTTAAAAAAATGCCTCGACCGTGCGTATGCTAAATTCTGCGAGAGTTCACACCATTTCTTTTACGAGTTTGCGGATATATGCTGTGGCCCTCTTGCTAGACATATTCACCCCAGAACCTCTGGCTCATTCATTCCCCAGATTTGGACTGCCCATAACAAACTCATACACCACCTGAGCCGCATGACAGAAGTGTTCAGACAATTCTATGAGAATCTGTACAATATACAGGAGGAACCAGTTGACTCCGCTTTGGGAGCGGTCCGTACGCTCGATGACTATTTGAAAGACACAGCTTTAGCTGGGGTGCAGGAGGGGACAAAGGAGGAGCTTGAGATCCCTTTTACATTGGATGAGATCACCCAAATCATCACCTTGACTCCTCCCAACAAGAGCCAGGGCCCAGATTGGTTTACTGCCAAATTCTACCGGAAATTTGGGACTCTACTGGCACCCTTAATAACCAGAGTTTTTAACTCCATTTCTCCTGACAGCCCGTTTCCTAGACAATCACTTGAGGCCATAATTACTGTCATTCCTAGACCAGGTAAAATCCCTGATAGGGATGGGCGAATCTACTCATTAGGACTCGTTACTCTGCGAGTAGTAGTGGACTCGCAGGACTCGGTACTCTGTGAGTTTCCAGGAGATTACTCTCACAGTAACGAGTCCAATGTAAATTAAGGGAAATGTCACTGAAAACAGGATTCTCCCGGATTGTACCGATCAGGGTGCAATCCGGTGCCCCATAACATGGGGCTCTATGGTCCCTGATTGCAACCTGACCAGGTGCAATCTGGTTTTAATCAGGTTTTCTATTTTTGACCTTCCTGCCTGGATTTTCAAATGAACAGCTGACTCAGGTCATCTGTTCATTTGAAGTAGCAGTGCTGGCAGGGTTCATGTGAGTTCATGCTTGCCTGCATGAACTCACATGAACTTTCCCAGGGTGCACAGTTCTGCTACATCTCTGGTGGAGGTTCTCTACCAGAGATGTAGCAGAGCTAAAGAAGAACCCTGGATTGGACTACGGCGGACGGAAGAGGATTATTTTTTTATAAAGTTGGAGTCCCTAAGTGTCTTTTAGTTTTTTTTCAAATAAAAATATTTTTTCTGTGTTGTGTTTTATTTAAAAATTCACTAGAAATTCATGGCGGTAATGTCTACTATTGGCGTGACCGCCATGAATTTCGGGCTTGGGGCCAGCTGATAATACAAAGCTGGCCCTAACCCCTTTATTACCCAGTGAGCCACCGCACCAGGGCCCTGGAAGAGTTGGGATTGCACCTGGTCAGGTTGCAATCAGGGACCATAGAGCCCCATGTTATGGGGCCCGGATTGCACCCTGATCGGTACAATCCGGGAGAATCTGGTTTACAGTGACATTGGCTGTCGGAATTACTCGCAATTTCTCTATTTTTGACCTTCCTGCCTGGATTTTCAAATGAACAGCTGACTCAGGTCATCTGTTCATTTGAAGTAGCAGTGCTGGCAGGGTTCATGTGAGTTCATGCTTGCCTGCATGAACTCACATGAACTTTCCCAGGGTGCACAGTTCTGCTACATCTCTGGTGGAGGTTCTCTACCAGAGATGTAGCAGAGCTAAAGAAGAACCCTGGATTGGACTACGGCGGACGGAAGAGGATTATTTTTTTATAAAGTTGGAGTCCCTAAGTGTCTTTTAGTTTTTTTTCAAATAAAAATATTTTTTCTGTGTTGTGTTTTATTTAAAAATTCACTAGAAATTCATGGCGGTAATGTCTACTATTGGCGTGACCGCCATGAATTTCGGGCTTGGGGCCAGCTGATAATACAAAGCTGGCCCTAACCCCTTTATTACCCAGTGAGCCACCGCACCAGGGCCCTGGAAGAGTTGGGATTGCACCTGGTCAGGTTGCAATCAGGGACCATAGAGCCCCATGTTATGGGGCCCGGATTGCACCCTGATCGGTACAATCCGGGAGAATCTGGTTTACAGTGACATTGGCTGTCGGAATTACTCGCAATTTCTCGCTTCCCCATTCATTTACATTGGACTCACTAGACTCGCAACGAGTAGCGAGTCTCAGACTCGGACTTGTTAGAGTCTAGCGATTCCGAGTAATTTAGGATTCACCCATCCCTAATCCCTGAATTATGTGCTAGCTACGTCCCATATCATTGCTTAATATTGACTTGAAACTCTTCGCTAAGCTACTGGCTGTCAGATTAGGTCCTTCTCTGTCTCGGCTGATAGTCAATGACCAGGTGGGATTTGTCCCTGGCAGGGAAGCGAGGGACAACACTATCAAGTCCCTATTTCTGATCTCTCATTTACAAAATATACAGAAACCAACTGTTGCAGAGAAGGTCTTCGATAGGGTTAGCTGGAGATTCCTGGGTTTTGGCACATTCTGGCCTGGGGTCATCATTCAGGGGCAAGATGATGTCTTTATATGTTGTCCCCTCCACAAAAGTGCGATGTAATGGCATCCTATCAGATTTCTTCTATATCAGCAACTGTACGCGCCGGGGTGCCCCCTTTTTCCCCTCCTGTATGCCTTGGTTATGCAGCACCTGGCGAATGCCTTACGTATGAATCCAGATGTTCATGGGATCGCGGTAGGGGAATGCACGTTTAAACTTGCCTTGTATGCCGACGACCTTCTGATATACATAACTGGCCCAAAGACAACCATCCCTTGCATACTTAAGGAATTTGATACTTATAGCAAGTTGAGCAATTTTCGAGTCAACCTGTCGAAGTCCGAAATTCTAAACATTAATCTCCCGAAGGACAGAGTGGTAAGACTACAAGGGGCCTTCCCTTTTAAATGGTGCACTTCCTCTCTGAAGTACCTCGGAATTCATCTAACAGCTTACCTCTCTCTTCTCTACAATCTAAATTTTAAACTATTACTTCTAAAAATCACAGCCGACCTTACAGGACTTTAGCAGATAGAAAACAAGCGGTGTCAGAGGTTTGGAGCGCTAAAGAAACCACGGGTTGGTGATTAAATTACCAATAATTTATTGCACGAACAGCAGGGGTCCAGTATGCCACAACGCGTTTCGACGCACAGATGCGTCTTTCTCAAGTGGACTTGACTGTCAATCACTGTTGTGGTTCGGGAGAGTTAATGTTCTGAAAATGGATGTATTACCCAAACTACTGTACCTATTTCAGACAGTCCCGATCGCCCTCCCGCATACCTTCTTTCTACAACCTGTATGCCTGTATGTGAAATTTATCTGGAAACGCTCTAGACCGAGACTTGCCTACAATATTCTGACTAGACCCAAACAGGGAGGAGGGGTGGGACTTCCCAGTTTTAGGCTCTACCACTCGGCTGTCCTTCTCACGAGGCTAGTTGACTGGTTCCATGGATCTATATCAAGACTGTAGGTTCAACTGGAGTAGGCACTAGTTGGGTGGTCTCTGATGTCCCTCCCCCAGATTGCGCCCGCTGGTCACCGTGAACCCTATCAGCATTTTTGTTAACTAAAGCTCTACTTCAAACCTGGGATGCCGTGAATAAACAGTACTCCATTTCCGCGTCCTGGGGTCCCATGACTCCCCTTTTTGATAATCCGGACTTCCCGCCGGGGATTCAAATGAACCATTTCCTAATCTGGAGTGCAAAAGGTGGTCCGAGAGTGGCTAGAGTATGGCTGGGATCTACCACAGTACCCCCGTTTGCAACTTACCGGTCCTGCAACCCAGAACAACCTGTTCACAGGTTTGAGTATTTCCAGCTCCGGTCTTTCGTCTCCTCCTCCAGGGTTCCATCTGCCCTTTTAGGAGACCCTCTCCCCTTGAATCAGTGTTCTTACAGGACTCTACCCCATCGCATGTGATTGCTCAGATATATGTTCTTTTGGCTATGCCTGGCGAGTCAGAGAATGGGAGAGGGACCTCGGGGTCGAGGTGACGGACATGGACTGGAACAAATCTCACCTGTTCGCTCATAAGCTGCCTCAGACTTTCAAGTCGCAAGAAACTAACTACAAGCTCCTCTCTAGATGGTAGAGGTGTCCCCGGGAGCTCAAAAGGATGATTTCGACCATGTCTGATATTTGCTGGCGCTGTGATTCAGCGGTTGGATCTGTAATACACATCTGGTGGGAATGTCCTCCGATACTAGCTTTTTGGCGTAAAGTATTTGCTCTATACACAATGATCTCTGGAGGAACTGTCCACTGTACACCTCAGATTGTACTCCTCTCTATGATCCCTGGATCCTTCAAAACAATCAAATCCGGCCTCCTGAGACACTGCCGCTGGAACCATAATCCCGAGGAAATGGTTCTCTAATATCAGCGCATGCATTCTGGACTGGTCCAGTGAAATGGATTTCCTTTGTAGGATATAATAAATAATAATAATAATTTATTCATTTATATAGCGCTATTAATTCCATAGCTCTTTACATACATCAGTAATGCAGTCTCTCTTGGAGCTCACAATCTAAACATCCTATCAGTATGTCTTTACGTTGTGGGAGGAAACCGGAGAGCCCAGAGGAAACCGATGCAAGCATGGGAAGAACATACAAACTCCTTGCAGATGTTGTCCTTAGTGTCCTTGATGGGAATTAGAACCCAGGGTCTCAGGACCCCAGTGCTGCAAAGGCTGCAGTGCTAACCACTTGAGCCACCGTGCTGAAGAATGAAGGATGAAGGATGAAGAGGCTTCTCCACCCATTCAGAGGACCAAACGGACAAATATTTTCTTACATGGCAACCTTGGTTGCTGTTTTGTGATTCACCCGGATTTGAGGCTTCTCTGAGTTCCTAGCTCCCTCGGATAAGGGACTAGCCTTGTTTGATCCCAGAGTATTGGTTCCCCCCAGTGATCCCCTTCCCTACATCTGCTACCCTAATATATACTTTTTCCTTTTCTAACTTCCTCGTAATACTTTAGTTTCTTTGTTTGACAGTTTAAGCTAATTTTAGACAAGTTATAAGATACATATTGAGATATAAGATGTAAAATAACCTACTTGGGTAGTGACACAATGCAGGTCTTAACAAAGGATCTCCATTTCGTGTGGTTGTTTCTGCGAGATCGTGCTATTTGACTGTGCATGCAGAATACGACGCCAGTACTCCTTATTTTCTTGATTGTTGTTTATTCTCCTCTGCCTTTATGAATATAATGATGTATACCTGGTTACTGCTTTTGTTCCTTATTGTCTGCCTATTATTGCTACTATTAACATACTTCTTTTAATAAAGATTTTTCAAAAGGGTATTTCTAGGAATGCATAGCCTAAATAATTTGTTTTTGCATTTTAGATGTCAATATACTATTTTAGAAACTCATTTTCACACTTAGAAAAAAATAGAAGTAGTAAGAATGAAACTTACCCTTGACTGATACTAGATGTGGTTGAATATTTTGTTGGTTAAGTATTGAGAAGAAGAGCTGGGCTATATATGTACCATCTAATCAGCTAAGTACAAGGAATACATGACTTGTCAACAACTTGCTACTCATTGGCAGGGCTGGCGTCAGCACACGATGCACACGGACAAGTGCTGAGGGTCTGGGGGCCATACACTGTTAAGGACACCAGCTGCATCGTTTGCAGGATGGTGACCCATGCACTGCACTTGTATTACTTCCTCTCAGTCTGCGCTGTCTTCCCCCTTCTCTCACTGGATTTCATGGTTTTTGGTGCAATGTTCTGACAGCTCAGTACGTAATTGGCGTTAGGAGGGCAAACTGCGGAATTGTAACCGGGAAGACACTGGGGTCACTCGAGGACAGCTCAGGTGGCATGACCTGAGCTGTCCTCGAGTGACCTGAGTTACCGCCCCTTCCAATACCGCAGCGCTCCGGGCTCTACTTCAGGGACCACGGGGATAGATGCTTTGTTCTTCTCCTTGGCCTCTGAAGAAGTAGTGCTGAGAGTGTTCAGCACAGAGATGAGGGTTGAGGGGTTAATAAAGATGCAGTCGCTTTTTTTTTTTATTGTTTTTCAAACAAAATTTGACGTGGGCTTCGCCATATTTTTGTATGCCAGCCAGATACAGCAGGCTGGACCCGGCTGCCCCCAACCCCCAGCTGCCTATTTGTACCTGCCTGGAAACAAAAACTATAGGGAAGCCCTTTTTTTAATTATTTCAGGAATTTAATGAAATAATAATAAAAAAAAATGCATGGGGCCTTGCGCTATTTTTGTGTCCAGCCAGGTACAACTAGGCAACTGGGGGCTGGAATCCACAGCGCATGGAGGCTCAAGCTTTCTGGCCCCCCTCCGCTGCGAATTGCAGTTTGCAGCTGCCCCAGAAGATGGCGCGTTCATAGAAGCGCCATCTTCCGGTGCTGTACCCAACTCATCCAGGGCTCTAGTGCGGTGGCTCACTGGGTAATAAAGGGGTTAGGGCCAGCTTTGTATTATCAGCTGGCCCTAAGCCCGAAATTCATGGGGTCACGCCAATATTAGACATGACCGCCATGACTTTCTATTAAAGTGTTAAAAAAAAACACAACACAGAGAAAAAACGTTTCTGTCCTCCTCCTCCACCTCCTGTCGGGGTCAGTCTGTTTAATAGTCTGCAGCGCCTCCTGAAGTTTGAGGGCATAGTCTCTTATGCTGTTCTGCACCCTTTGTTTGCAGCCGAAAAATCTCATCTTTAGTTCTGCCGCTGTGCGGGTATCAAAGTTGTCCTTCAGTTTTGCGAGGATATGCTTAACTGTTCTTTTATCAATGTCCAGCCAGGGCATCACTTCCCTCTGGGCCACACCAGTTAACTGACTGATGAGGATGCTGACCTTCTGGCCCTCGGACAAGGGGTACACTTCAAACAGGCTACGCAGTCTCTCTTTGAAGTCACTGAGGGTGTGTGACTCCTCTGAGTATTGCGGTAACCAGGCCACTTCTGGGATGTATGGTATTGATAGATGCATTATGGGGGCTGCGGCTGCGCCCACTGCTGGATCTTCACCTAGCTTGGAAATCTTCCTCCCCCTACTTAACCTTTGCCAGGTTCTGAGTCTCTGTTTTGGGTATCGCTTGCTGGAATTATTCACTCGTCCGGTCACTTTACAGCCGCACCACTGGATTAACAGGTGGGATGGATTATTCGCACAGGGGTTCCTTGTCAGGACCTTCTGTCTCCCGCCAGCTGATGTCAGAGTGTGGGGCAAAGTTCCTGTTTGTGCTCTTTCCTGCAGCTCTACCAACGCCGACACCCACCGTCTGCTCCCAGCGCCGGGTGGCGGAGTAATGGAGGCAATATACAGCGGACAGCCACGGATCGGATCCCAGCCGTAGTGTGAAGCCAGCCTTAGGCTTTGTGGAATCAGGAAGCAAAATGGGAATATACATATCTTATCATATCTTCTCTACCTGTTTATAGCTTATTAAAGCTTTGTTCTGTTGTCAACACGCTTGAGAGTAACCTGAATGATCCGTTGTCAACAATTGCACAACCCCTTTAAGTATTGCTTATATACAGTATGGCAAGAATAGTTAGGTTCTGCATGGCAGTATTGTTTTTTTACTGAATTTTGACTGATTTGTCTATCACCTGGTGGTAATACTGATGCACTGATAGGAAATATTATTAATGTAGTAAGTACATTTTTAGGTTATCATCTTTCAGATTATAAATGTAGTAGTGATGTTATTTCTGCACTACATATCAGTGTTAATTTTTGCTTCTAGCTCTATGCAATTAAATAATAACCTTGAATTTAATTGTAGATGATAGTATATATTACTCTGTAATTGAGGTGATGAACACGTAGAGTAGCAAACCATGATATAGATGTGTGAATAGGAATGAGCAGTCCCATGGACGTTCACAGGGTTCTGCTGAAGTGTAGTTAAAATTTTGGTTCTGTACCCGAACTTGACCCTGAGCATAAAATCCCATAGATGTCATTGGGAAACCCAAACTTTTATGGCCGGCTTCACACCACATTTCAATCCGATCCGGGGCTGTCAGGGATGAACCTGACAGCATCGGACCGGATTAGCACACAGAACCGGAGGGCTAATATGCCCTGCAGTCCGGTGTGTAGCCGGACGCAGCTGCAGCTGTTGATGATTCAGGACCGCGGCTCGCGGGGAGCTAGCCACGGTCCTGAAATAACAGCAGCGTGTGGCCACAGGTGTCTGGTTGCCGGATCCTCCCGGGCCCATAGGCTCCCATGTTAGGGAGAATCCGGGAGGATCCGGTTTGGGGAGATTTTTCTGTATGCAGCATTTTTGTGTTCGGGAGAAAAATCATAAATTTTTTTCCTGTTTATATAGGGGGGTGCTGATGAAAAAAACAATGTTCCACAAACTGCTGGGACGTTTCCAAACAACGCTAGCGTTAACGCATGTGTCTGTATGTGCCAAGCGTTAACGCTTGCGTTTCCCATTGGGTCCCATGTTGGGCTGGGGGCAAAAAAACGAAAGTTTGGCTCAAAAACACATGTACACTCAAATGTACCCTGCCTTAACGCACCTGCGTTTTTTTTAACACACCAAAAAACGCAGAGATGGTCAAAAAACGCATGTGTGTGAACATGGCCTTTGGCACACAAATCTGATCGAACCTGATCAGAGAAAAAGTGCAGCGTGAAACCAGGCTAAGGGCCTTTTCACACTGTGTTTTTTTTAAAAATGTGGCAGTCGCGGTAAAAGAAACGCATAGGCCGCATTTTCCGCCTAACGGCCGCACTTGCGGCTCACTTGCGGGAAGTCACATGCATTGTCTATGGGGCTTGCGGTAAGTGTACGGCAGGTGTGGCAAGTGCGGTTCCAGCAGTTGCGGCAGTTGCGGCCGTGAAAAAAAATGCGGTCAGCTGCAGTTAGGCAGGAAATGTGGCAGATGCGGATTTTTTACCGTGACTGCCGCATTTTTCGAAAAACCCCAGTGTGAAAAGGCCCTAAGAGCAGCACAATTGCCATGCAAACAAATGTGGATAGGGAAATTACTTAAGACACGACGCAATATCAATTCAATATCGCCTGCAATTTCACGGGGGCGCGCACGTTTTTGGCACTTTTCCAAGATTGCCTTGGAGATGTCACACGGGGAGATATTGTAGGCAACGCAAGTAGGATGGTAAAAGCAACTTTCGTTTACTGGGTATGAGCAATCCAGCGAGCAATATTTTTCAATGTAATGAATTGGGGAAATTGCTTGCAACATCGCAGTTGCGGTGTCACACTGAGTGATCCTACAACATCGCTTATGCATTATCGCCTGATTTAATTGTCTACACATAAATCAGGCGATGTCGCTCCAGCGATAAATTGTAGTCGCATCGCCCTGTTACACGACACAATGCACTCACAATATCAATTTGAATTGGCCACACCACGTGACTCTGAGGCGATATTGCAATCGATATTGCGTCGTGTAATAGTACCTTTAAAGGGGTTCTGTCACCACTGCAATCATGGTTTAATAGGAAGTAGATGAAAAAAAAACTTTAAAGGCCACGTCAGATGCTTCAATTTGATGAATGATGTTGTTAGCGATCGTTCACATCGCTGGTGAGCTGTCACACAGGCAGACTCACCAGCGATGTGGACCAGCGAGAACACTGGTAACCATGGTACACATCAGGTTACTAGGCGCCGCGTGGCGCTTAGTAACCCAATGTGTACCATGATTACCATCTCACAGCATAGGCTGTGCCGCTGGGAGATCGTTCATTGCGGTGTCACACACCACGATGCTGCAGATCGCTCAACAGATTATCGCTTGATTTGCGGTCCTGCTCACAAATCTTCCACCAAACAATCAAGCGATTTTTCGTTGACAGATCGCTCGGTTACACGCAACATAGATAGGAATCACTGCACACGTACAAGAGATTATGCTTTAGGTGAAAAGTTTATTTACAGTGTCGGTTGCTTGCGACAAAACTATGACATTTCGGCCCATGTGGGCCTTGATCACAAAGTCGCTTAATTTGTATATGTGGAGTGATTCCTATCTATATAGCGACTTGGAATCTTTGGTTCTTTTTCACTGGCACCGTCACCTTCACCAAGTTGAGTGCTAGCCATGAATTCTTCGGTTACACGCAACGACGCACAAATGATATCGCTTAAGGTACCTTTACACGCCGCTACAACAAGGTGGAAACAACCGGGTGCTTCACGTGCACGAGCACGCACCAACGGTTACAAACGGTACCCGATACCGCCTTTACACGCTGCTACAAGGTGCTCTACAGAAGGTTTAATCTACCTCTGGATGCACCGCCGGGTGCATCAAGTTACCTTCTGTAGAGCACCTTACCTCATTTACACGCCATGACAGAAGGTAATATGGGAGGACCTGGTGCAGCAGGGACAACATATAGGCATGCCAGAATTGTGGATTACGAGACGTTCGTAAGCTGATAGGACAAAGCAATAGCATCATGATTGGCCAGCCAGCGCAGGAGGCTGACTAATACATGACGCTCGAGCTATTGTGTAGTGTGACTGGTCAGCTCATTAAATATGCCGCCCTATGCAGCGACAACCAATCACAACGCAGGAGCTTCCACCAATGATCGCTGAAGGGGGGTGGTTTCCCGGAGGCTGTGTCACGCCCCGGGGAGCTATCTAGGTGGCGAATAAACCTTAACCTACCGTATTTAGACGCCGTTACCATCGGGTTGAAATCAACCTGTTTTAGAGCACTGCTCTGAAACAGGTGCCGCAAGTGACGGGTGGCAACGACCGCCTTTACACGCCGCTACCTCGGGTTGATTTGACGGTGCAAGATACATTTGTCTCATAAACCCGGTTGTTTCCACCCTGTTGTAGCGGCTTGTAAAGGTACCTTTAAAGTGATCAAAATTCCGGATCGCTTAAGCGATATCGTTCACCAGATTGAAGTGTCTGACGTGGCCTTTAGACCATGTGCTCACAATTAGAGATGAGCGAGTACTAAAATGCTCGGGTGCTCGATGCTCTGGCCGAGCATCCCAAAGTACTTGTGTACTTGGCCAGAGCACCGAGCCCAATGTAAGTCAATTAGTGACAGGCTCCGCCCACAGACTTTCGGCTATAAAACGAGTGTTTATGGGAAAGGGCGGGAGGGTGGGCTTTTTCAAATTGTCGCAGCATACAACACCTTGCTGTGCCCCCCAGAGGGATCCTAACAATCAATCTGCTCTCGGCGAGGTGCCAGCTCACTGTGTGCACTGAAGGGAGCTGTGTAATTGTGTCAGATTGATAATTATTTGCGAGGAGTCGGTAGTGTCAGGGTGTGGGGTTCTCGGGTATAAGGGGGCAGAAGGGTTAACTTTGTCACGGGGAATGGTGGCCGCGCCTGACCCCGTGTCCCGGGGGACGGTTCTCCTGAAAAGTGGTATTTACAAGGGATTATTTACAAAGTTTATAGTTGTCATGACGCGACCTGCAGTTTCTGGTGAGTAGCACCAGCGCCGCCACAGTCCGCCGGAGGTCGGTGGTATTGCGGCTGAGATGGTGTAGTTATCCGCAGGCAAGACAGGACCTCCGGGGCAGCGTAGTGGAGAGGGGCAGGTTGTTGTGGAGCTGAGATTGTATAGGGGGAGTTGGAACAGTCTATGGGGGATACTTGGAGTGGAAAGGAAGGATACACATTCTACCCTCCCCACCTTTATGGGCACTTCTGTAACCCCCATCACAGTGATTGGTTCACCATTAGATGCATGAAGGATAAGGTCTTTTTCAGGCTGTTTCAGTTCTGCATCAGCTCAATACTTCTTATAAAGGATATAGGGGATGGTGGTCACCTGTGACCCGATCTCCAGTAGAGCAGGTGTCGGGATGCCATCCAGTACAATGGACAGAAATGGCCTCTGTCCGATGAAGGTCTTGTACCAGGTGGCTGGGCCCTGTTGATCTAGTCCTGAGGTTTGACCCCAGCCCCCAGGGATTGCCTGTTTAAAGGACAGCTCCTGGCGAGGTGGCCGATGTGGTTACAGCGGCGGCAGATGGGCTCCCCAGTGGAGTTGTAGCGGTTTGCGGGTCTTCCTCTGTATGCTGCAGCTTGCTTCCTTCGCATCCAGGGTACATCCTCCGGGCTGTTGGCAAGTTGAATCAGCAGCTGAGGCTTGGCTTGGGGTCTTGGTGCTGGCTGTTGGCTTTGCTGTAATTGCATAGCATTCATTAATCTGGCAATGTTTCTGTTCATCTGGCGCATCTCAGCACGCATCTCAGCTCGCAGGGAATCATATTTGTCAGGCTGAGCAGATTGCACATTGTGCATGGTTGTAGACACAGGTAATGGTTCTGGAGTAGCCTGCACCTCACCACTGCACCACCGTTTAATTGTAGCTTCATGGGTCTCTACCAGCTTTAACCCTTTGATGGCCATCTCTTTCAGGGTGTTGCTTCGGGATTGCTCAATGACCACCAACGCACATTTTTACTGTCCTCAGGGGATAGTAGTCCCCTGATGAATTGTTCAATGAGGAGTTTATTTTCATTAAGTGCACTGGTGGGGCTGACATGTATAAGGGCACGCAATGCTTCTTCCAGACGCCAGGCATAAGCTCTTATGTCACCTCCCGGCCTCTGGTAGCAGTGATGGAATCGCATGGAATCGCATGGAATCAGCCTCATTGCACTCCTCGAAGGTAGCTCTTAGTTTATTGAATATAGCAGAGGTGGATTTGCGATCCGCAACAGACTAAGACACACTCTCTTTCTCTGCTGCACCAGTTAACTGTCCGAGTACTACAGCAGCGCGTTGTTGGCCGGTCATCGCATACAGATCTAGGACGCTGTTGATTTTTCGTTTGAACTCATCCAATGCATCAGGGCGTCCGTCATACTGGGGCAACCACTTGGCCCCCGGGATGTATGGGAATGACATTGGCATTATCGAGGCGACTGCACCCGGGGCGCGAAAGGTGCTGGCAGTGCTACTGGAGGCAGCCATGGACTGCCCGGTGTAATTCTGGGGGTCGACGTACGCACAGTCATCGTTGCTGGAGGAGGCCTCCTAGTGAATTACAGCCAGTCCTGAAAGTTAAACAGTTCGTGAGTTTCCGGACTAGGCCACGGTGCTCAAGAATGCTCGGCTGAGCTAGGGGTGGGCTTCAGTTTCGCCCTCTGCGGCTGGCATGCCCCTTTCTTCCCGCTCTTCGGTGCAGTAATGGCGGCGTAGTTTAAACAGTCACTCCATACAGTCAATATAACGGCACACAGTACCCGGTAATGCCGGGCACGGGATCCTGTTCATGACGCCAGAAAAAGGGATATGTCGCCCCAAGGTGTGGGGTACTCGGGTATCAGGCGGCAGAAGGGTTAACTTTGTCATGGGGAATGGTGGCCGTGCCTGACCCCGTGTCCCGGGGGACAGTTCTCTTGAAAAGGGGTATTTACAAGGGATTATTTACAAAGTTTATAGTTGTCGTGACGCCACCTGTAGTTTCTGGTGAGTAGAACCAGCGCCGCCACAGTCCGCCGGAGGTCGGTGGTATTGCGGCTGAGCTGGTGTAGTCCTCCACAGGCAGGATTTGACCTCCGGGGCAGTGTAGTGGAAAGGGTCAGGTTGTAGTGGAGCTGAGATTGTATAGGGGGAGTTGGAACAGTCTATGGGGGATACTTGGAGTGGAAAGGAAGGATACACACACGCAGGAAAGTCTCTTTTACCTTTTACTGATGTTAAGCAGGTAAAATGATCCAGGGCTCTGACGGGTGGACAGGTTGCACAGTGGGTCCCCACAGCAAGTGGGTATAAGGCTTCCTCTGCTCTGTGTATTCGTCTGAAGCACAGCCTGCTTGCAGCCTGACTTGCCTCCTCTCTCTTCCTGACTGTAGTGTCTTTCTCTCTCCTCCTGTGCGGTCTCAGGGATACCTTCTGTTGATCACTGCGGCTTTGCTCTGCTGTGTCTGACTCCCTTTCCTGACCCACAGGGGATACCGGGTAGCTGAAGGTTCCACAGTGCAACGGGGTTTTCTGTGGTACTATAGTGCCCCACAGGTGCGGATCCCCAATATCCGGTGTTTTTCTTGGGACGAACTCTCTCAAGCTCCTCGCTCCCTTCTACTGTCCTAAGCTCCTCCCCTTCAGTCCCACTTGGGCTGGCCGGATGTAGAAGAGCCACTGCGGGTCACTGGTTCGGGCCTAATCGCAGCACCGACCACCAGGACGTCCTTACAGCTCTCCTAGCGTCTGCACACTCTAACTAACTTCTCCCCCAGGAGCAGTATTTATAGGGGATCTTGCCTAAAGTCAGTAAGTGATGCTCCCCCTACTGTGCCAGGGTGGAAGGTGTTGTATGAAGTAGGTACCTGCTGTGGAAACCCAGCTGTGCATTAGGGAGATCTGTGGTTACCTGCGTGAGCAGGGCGCCACATCAGTTTTTGCAGCATTTTTGCAGCATTTCTCCACATCACAATTCATTAAAAATGCATAGAAAAGTTGCATGCAAAAATATGGCAAAAACACAAGTCACAAATGCACTTTTTTTGTGTGAAGAGATGCAGAAGGCTGTGTGCACATGTTGCATTTTTGCAGCATATTTTTATGCATTTCTGAGGGCATATTTGTCACGAAGCCTGAAGGGAATCCTGATGCCAGCAACGTCTAAAGGTACTGTCACACGGGGCAACATCGCCGGCAACATTGTCGGCAACTCCCGGGAGCGCGCATGTTTTGGGCATTTAGCCAAGATCGCAATGGAGATGTTACACACAGAGACATCGCCCCCCTAGAGACATGCTGCCCAGTCAGGATGGCATGTCATGGGTTAATAACCCCTGTACAGTAAGCTGGCTATTGTCTGCTCTGTAGATTTTTCTCAATGAAGCCGCGGCTCCCCTGTCAGCTGCGCACATACTATACGTAATGTACGTATAGTATGTGCCGCTGTCCGAGGTCCTGTAGGCATTTACAGTAGATCTATGAGCAGCGCACAGCCATAGATCTACTGTAAATGTCTACAGGACCTCGGACAGTGGCAAATACCATGCGTACATTATGTATAGTATGTGCGCAGTTGACAGGGGAGCCGCGGCTTCATGGAGAAAATTGTACAGAGCCAACAATAGCCAAAAGGATCGGAGACAAGCGGAAGAAACAGGGAATCAAGAAAAGGGAACCGATTGCTATAGCCCTTTAGTACACCCAGACACCGGAGTCTGACGTTGATACCATTTATTGCTACAGCAAAAGCCCGGAGGTCTCAGGAGAAATTCACCCCTGAAGAGAACGCTAAACTGACCAAGCATAGGACCAGGGGTCATAGGAGAAACAGGGACCTGGCAGTGGGACCTCATTGTCAGTTTAGGATAAAGCCCAAGAGGGAGAAGGCTCGGTGGGTTCAGGCTCAGGCAGGACTTACCCCAAACCACAGAGCAGAGACACAGAGGAGGCCTTATAACTTTCTAAGGTGGAAGTCCCAAGTTGCACCGGGGACCTGGTTATTACTCTGGACTGTACCTGTTACCTTGTCACCAGTAAAAGGTACCGAAACAACAATCCCTGTGTGTCTGTGTGCCTGTCTAACCGCCGCAACTATGCGCCTTGTATGCAAAGACGCAACTACTACTCCCCTCATCCATCCATCAGGTGTGAGTGTACAACCTTGAGTAACAAAATGTGATTTGACTGGTGTCAGTCAGAAAATAACAGCTAGCTGTCCCTTCAGCTTCAGTTGAGAGCTTGTTTCTGTGAGGAGTGGTTTAGTGTACTTTTTCTCTCAGTATGATTCGTGCCTGTAAAAATGGATGTTACTCCACGGAAGAGGTCTAGAATTATTATTCTTAATGAACATACAAGTCTGACTGTAAGAGAAATCGCTTCCACAGTTGGTATTGGAAAATCTACCGTTTCAAGAATAATTCACACCCACAATGAAACTGGATCGTTTTCTCCAAAACGAAAAGGGAAATGTGGAAGAAAAAGGAAAACGACACCAAGAACGATAAAACACTTATCAGAAATAGTAAAACTAATGCAAGAAAAACAAGTAAAGACTTGCTTTGTCCCAATTAATTTGCACAGCACTGTACTTGCAAAAAATTCAAACCCAAATGTTCAAATTCATATGGTTGAACAAGTCTCCTAGGATTGCCAGAAGTATGCTTATGCGACATAGAAAAAGAAGGGGACTAAGTGTCCTAAATATTAGAGCATACTACTTGACAACCTAAATTACAAATAGAAGAAAATGGTGGGAAAAAATAAACACCTCACCTTGGGAAAAAAATTGAAAGTCTCAGATTATATCTGCCAATCCATATGCTTTCATTGTCTCATATATTATAAACCCCAAAAAAACTGTCCCACGCTTACCAATACTTAAAACTTCTGTAAAAGCTTGGCGCAGCCTAGTCACAACTTCAAGGTCATCCTTTGGGAACACCTTACCAACCTGGCTCCCAATAGAGGTTTTTGAAGAACTCTCCCCCTTGATTAATGTTTCAAGTTGGAAAAAAGCAAACATAAACACTATATCGGATATATTAACTGGTCACCAACTGAAACCCTTTATAATATTGAAAAATAAATTTGATCTCTCTGCAACTGAGGAACGAACCTTGTTGTGTATTCATAATGTCCTAAGAAATAAAATTTAAACCTCTATCTTCCTAGTAATATTGACGCCCTCCTGCAGCAAATTGACAATAACACATGCTGGAAAACAAATAAATTTTAAACAAAGATATGACCTTCGATAATAAAAAATGTATTGAAACATGGGAAAGAGACTAAGATCTTGACCGTAAAACTATTATTGAACAATACTCTCGTGTTTTTCCTACCATCTACGCATCCATTCCATGGGCATGGGACCGGGGATCGACCAGCCATGATCCCCCATCGAAGCCGCCATCAGCTCTGGTACCCAAGTACCCCATACCCTGTCGACCGCCTCAATCCTGGCGTCAATAACAGGACAAAGCCAATACAAGGTAATGACTAATGGTGGGTTTACACGCCGCGATATCGGCGTCCAACTCCGACAAAAAGTCACGTGGTTCGGGAGTTGGAGCCGATATCGCTCCTGCATCGTACTGTTTGAAGGTACAATACGATGCAGGAACGATGGTAATCCGATATCGGGGGTCGAATGAGCGGGCTATTCAACCGCCCGATATCGGATGCCTGTTGGAGTAGGATCGCTGCGTGTAAACATCCAACTCCGATGTGTATGCCGACGCTACCCATTAACTCCCATGTTAAATGGTCGTTCCTGGGTTGGTGGGCGTACACATCGGAGGGACCTTGTTTCCCGATATCGCAGCGTGTAAACCGCCGATGCGATATCGGGAAAAGCGCACAAAAAATGCGCGCTCCCGCGCCGTTGTATAGCGATATCGCCCCGATATCGCGGCGTGTAAACCCACCATAAGTGATACATGTCTCCACATAAATTGAACTTAATCGACTCAAACAACAGCAACTTATGCTGGAGAAATTGTGGTTCGGTAGGTACCATTAAGCATATTTTTTCGCACTGTAGAAAAAAAGAAGAGTATTGGAAAGACGTACAAACCCTTATTAACATGGTGTTGGGAATCAACTTTCCACCTACTATGCAATCTGCTTTGTTACTCATAGGCAATATCAACCTCCCAAAAAAAGAATGCCTATTAATAAATCATATTTTGGCTACTGCCAAAAGCTTAATTTAATCAAAATGGCGAGAGGAAGAACCTATTGGAAAAACATATATCCCATTGTATGTATGAATATGCATTTGCAACTAGAAGTAAGCTACACCATAAATACATGTTAAAATGGTCTTCTTGGGCACACAAGGTTGCACCCTCCTTAATATTTGAATGACAGATTAAGAAATTTAATGTTTTATCCTTTTAAATTTGTCAGCTAAAATCTAGCTCTTTCTTTATGTCCAGATCCTAAACATATCATTTGTATTTACATAAATATTTTCTTAATTTGACATACCACCATGTCATTGTATATAGTTTGTGTTTTGAATATTCTTTGTTGGTAATAATTCCCTTATTTTCTTTCCTCTCTTCCCTCATTTTAAAACCAGTTTCTTTACTCATTGCATCTATGCTGACTCTCCCTACAATTTATCCCCATCCCTCCTTCCCTATTTTAAAAATTCTTCCCGACATATATTTTGACTTACATTTTTGTAATCCTATTAATATGTGAACTATGTATTACTTCATTTGTCATGGCTTTAATGAAAACATTTAAACATGTAACATCACTTATTTTATTTTTGTTAGCCATTAAAAGGTATCACAACTACAAGATTATTATTTTGTTTCTCCCATTGAGAGCAATCAATATTTTTTCAACTAGCTGATATAGTACCAAACCTTTTTTTTCTTGTTTGTATTTTACACTCTTCTGCTAGTACCATATACTCCTTGTCCGTAATGTCATCTATACTGTAGTGCTGATGCCAGGGCTGATGTTGCTGGCCCTAAACTGTCACCCATCTCCTTGTTTACCCCATACTAATACTCTACCGTGTGGGCTCTGCCACTGAAACTGCAGAGTCAGACCAGCCACTCATCTCCTGGCTGTCCACTGTGTTTTATAGTGCTGGAATCTACGGCTGTTGCCAGGGCTGTCATTGCTGACCCTACACTAAAACACATCTACTTAACTGTTCTGATTTCATTCTCATTGTAGCATCGTTTGCTGCTTTCATTGTACAGCCATTCTGTTTCTCACCTGTCTTTGGTATCATGGGCTCCACTTTCTACCCCTGGATCTGCTGCCCTCTATTACCCTCTTTGTTGGATTTGTCAAGTTACTTGGCATGTGTCGATTACAGCATTCATCGGTCTTAGAATTGAGACTCTGTAGTCCTATGTTTGGTATGTTCAACCATCTGTGCATATTGTGCTTGAACTTGCAAACCCTTTATGATCCCACGTACCTTCAGTCCTGACGGTAAACCCCTCACTTTACGTTCTCTTGAAACAACTCATTGCTTGCATAAGGCTGAAAGCTATTACTGGGCACTATTTAATTGCACTCATCCCTACTGGATTCCACTTCATCTGTCGTACTGGTCCCATGATTTCTGATTGTCCAAGTCCTTATGATTCCATGTGTCTCCACCAACAGTCAGGGTTTTAGTACCCACCCACGCCTGAGGCTTTTGTGGACAAATCTGCAGTGTGTCTGCATGAAGAATTGACCCGTTGCAAATTTTTCTGCACTGAAATAAGCAGCAGAAATAAAAGGCACCATGCGGATAGGACTTCATAAATTCCATAGACTTTGCTGGGAAAACTCGCTGCTGCAAACTACAGCAGATCCGAACCAAATACGTGATGATGACGCATCATGCAAATGGGCCCTAATAAGGCTGTGCTTGCCATACAGAACTCAAACTGGGTTTGATACACACTTAGGAGACTTCAGAATATTATACACATATTTTCAGGGAGTCCTGAAAGACAAATGGATGGCTAAATCTGTACAATTTTTATTTGGATACTCAACAAAGAAGTTAATCCACATAAACGATACAAAATTACAGAAAACACACAGAGAAAATACTTTAGCCTAGTAGAAATTTTACAAGGATTCCACTGAGACAAGTGCCTCTCGGCTCACTATAGGGGAGGACAGCGTGACACAAAAATTCTCAAGGTATGTGATGTCACCCTATTTACAAATCCCATAAGGATACCCACATAGTATATAGTTACATGCAATTAGGAACCACAATACGGTGGGAATGTACAGTGCCTACAAGTAGTATTCAACCCCCTGCAGATTTAGCTGGTTGACACATGCGGAATTAACTTGGCATTGTGACATTTGGACTGTAGATCAGCCTGGAAGTGGGAAATGCACTGCAGCCAAAAAGATTTTTCAATTTTTTTTATTTTTTTTTAAAGCGTTAAAAGTGAATTCAGAGGGTCATTTATTATTCAACCCCTCAAACCACCAGAATTCTGTTTGGTCCCCCTAAAGTATTAAGAAGTAGTTCAGGCACAAAGAACAATGAGCCTCACATGTGTGGATTAATTATCTCTTTTGCCAGCCTTTTCTGACTATTTAAGACCCTCCCCAAACTTGTGAACAGCACTCATACATGGTCAACATGGGAAAGACAAAGGAGCATTCCAAGGCCATCAGAGACAAGATCATGGAGGGTCACAAGGCTGGCAAGGAGTACAAAACCCTTTACAAGGAGTTGGGCCTACCTGTCTCCACTGTTGGGAGCATTATCCGGAAGTGGAAGGCTTATGGAACTACTGTTAGCCTTCCACGGCCTGGACAGCCTTTGAAAGTTTCCTCCCGTGCCGAGGCCAGGCTTGTCCGAAGAGTCAAGGCTAACCCAAGGACAACAAGGAAGGAGCTCCGGGAAGATCTCATGGCAGTGGGGACATTGGTTTCAGTCAATACCATAGGTAACGTACTCCACCGCAATGGTCTCCGTTCCAGACGAGCCTGTAAGGTACCTTTACTTTCAAAGCGTCATGTCAAGGCTCGTCTACAGTTTGCTCATGATCACTTGGAGGACTCTGAGACAGACTGGTTCAAGGTTCTATGGTCTGAAGAGATTAAGATCGAGATCTTTGGTGCCAACCACACACGTGACGTTTGGAGACTTGGTGGCACTGCATACGACCCCAAGAATACCATCCCTACAGTCAAGCATGGTGGTGGCAGCATCATGCTGTGGGGATGTTTCTCAGCCAAGGGGCCTGGCCATCTGGTCCGCATCCATGGGAAGATAGATAGCACGGCCTACCTGGAGATTTTGGCCAAGAACCTCCGCTCCTCCATCAAGGATCTTAAGATGGGTCGTAATTTCATCTTCCAATAAGACAACGACCCAAAGCACACAGCCAAGAAAACCAAGGCCTGGTTCAAGAGGGAAAAAATCAAGGTGATGGAGTGGCCTAGTCAGTCTCCTGACCTTAACCCAATTGAAAACTTGTGGAAGGAGCTCAAGATTAAAGTCCACATGAGACACCCAAAGAACCTAGATAACTTGGAGAAGATCTGCATGGAGGAGTGGGCCAAGATAACTCCAGAGACATGTGCCGGCCTAATCAGGTCTTATAAAAGACGATTATTAGCTGTAATTGCAAACAAGGGTTATTCCACAAAATATTAAACCTAGGGGTTGAATAATAATTGACCCACACTTTTATGTTTAAAATTTATTAAAATTCAACTGAGCAACATAACTTTTTGGTTTGTAAGATTTATGCTTCTGTTAATAAATCCTACTCTCGTTTGCAGTTTGAAGGCTCTAACTTATTTGCATCTTATCAAACCACCTAAATCTGCAGGGGGTTGAATACTACTTGTAAGCACTGTACATTCACCCAGTCAAGATATGCTGAAAAGGACGTTATGTCATTTCCACTGGTAGGAACAACAGTGGAATAGAAAATGCAATATGTCACAAAAGGAAATTTATGTCCTGATTTGAAAAAAGAATCATATACTTCATATTTCAAAATCACATAAGAGCAATAAATGTACCTAACCAGTATACCAAACACATCTGACCGCATGAACAAAGGACCTTCTGGGGTAGTCCTATAAGGATATAATGTGAATATGACCCCAAGTTGCACATAATTCCAACCCGTTACCGTTTGCCACACAAATGCGACTGTCCAATGACATATACCTATGCTGAACTAATTTAGATGGAGGATTCCCTCTGACTGCTGAAAGCTCAGCAAACAGTACACAAAGCACCACCCATCCATAAGTTAGGCAGGTAACCATTAAAATAGTCCCATAATCAGCTAAGGTGCCTATTGATCCCAAACCATAAGATCAAATTCCCACAAAGGTAGTAATTAGGGTTAGATCAGCATACCTATTCAGATGTATATGCCCAGATCACATTCCTTTCCACCCCTGGCCCCAACACGTTTCATATGTGGGACTTCTTCAGGGAGATTCAGTGTGCCTGTATATGGCCAAATATTGCGATTATTTATGGGGATGCTTAATGAGAGGAGTGAAGAAAGCTGTGTCTCACCTCCTCCCCCACCATAATCGGCACTGCGATCACGTTACAGCTCCCGACCACGTGACCGCACACACTTCCGGTCTTTGGAACGCTAACCGGAAGTGGTGTCTTAAATGCGTATTCCCTTCTCACACAAACAGCACATCATTGATGTACCTCATCCATCTTTGTGTCTTATCACAGGCCGCAATGGGGTTGATGGTGAAAATACCCCTCTCTCACGCAGCCAAGTACAAATTTGCGTATGAATGTGTGCAGGAGGCCCCCATTGCGGTACCTTGTAACTGTAGGTAGATTTGGCCATCGAAGATGAAACAGTTGTGGGTTAAAATGAACTCAAGTAGGATGACAATTAATTCTGACATCGCAGGGTCAATGCCACTTGCTCAGAAACCAACGTGTTGCCCGGATGCCATCATCATGTCTTATTGAATTCAACATCCACTGTTACTAGGGTAGAATTTGCCGTCAATTGTATACCTTCTGACCTTTGTAGGGCCTCAATAGTGTTCCTGATATATGAGGGTAGTGACATCGCGAGTGGTTTGAGATATTCATCAATCATTCTGCAGATGTTTTCGCAGAGGCCCGCATTACCTGAGACAATAGGTCTCCCTGGTGGGTCCCTGATGTTTTTATGGACCTTATGTAAAATATAAAAGGTGGGCAGCCTTGGATTTATCTCTTCCGTACTCTTCAACACCTATTTAGGGATAACTCCCTCCTCAAACGCTTTCACCAGAATTTCCACCAGGGAATCCTTAAACTGCTTAAGAGTGTTGGCGGTCCACTTCCTGTAACAGTCTGGATTGTTCAGGAGCTTTAAAGCCTTCCTGACATACATAGTCTTAGGCCAGATTACAAGATTACACCCTTAATCAGCTGGTTTAATAACCACATCATCCCATTGTTTAAATTGGTTGAGGGCAAGACGTTCCTCCTTATTGAGATTATGATCCCAGTTCTTTTTCTGCGCTAATTTTTCCACATCAGCTGATACCTTTTTGATGAAAATCTCAACACTGGGACAGAAACTCAGTGCCTGGAAATTCTTAGACCTCTTAAAGACGGGGAGTGGAAACTTACCAGAGTTAGGGGGATCATTATTCTCTTCAGTCAAAGACTGTCATTTCAGGAGTGTCGCTTTCTCCTCCACAGTACTCAAATTGTGGTCCGCCTTAAAATGTAATTTCTTTAGGATGACCTTCCTGGCAAACAAATGAACATCCTTAATGGTCAGGAAGGGGTCTAGTGAACGAGAAGGAGAAAATGTTAGACCTCTATTAAGTACATCAATCTGAGAGAGAGAAAGAGAGAGAGAGAGAGAGAGGACCCGATTGGATAAGTTAATGACCTTATTCTGATCCTTGTTTATCTTCTTCTTATCACTCTCTTTCTCAGGGGATGGACGGGTCTTAGACTTTCGTGATGATCGACCTCCAGTGCCACCGTCCTGACCATCTTGAGTCGTTACACTATCTGCATTTGAGGAAACAGAGGTTACAGAATCCCTACCGGGTTCCTGAGGGTTCTTAGCAGCCTTCTTAAATTGCCACCTGTATATCCTGTTATTCTCATAGTCGCTTAGGTCTCTTTTGAAATTTTTCATTTTGTTTGTATTTACCGGTATCTCTTGCTCACACTTCTCCATCTCCTTGTCAATCTCTCTCATATATATATCCAGGAATTTCTTTGATAGGTCCTCTTGCAAAGTTTTGGACATATTTTCAATCTCGCTATCCAAATTCTGCAAACACTTGGTATTATGCTCATTGATAATACGAATGAATGCAAAGGAGCACGTAGATGCTGCCTCCATCCATTTCTTATTAAGATCATCATCATTGTCCAAATTGAAAGTTGGGTACAATTGGACTCTGAGACCTCTAGGTACGATTTTATTGGATAAATAATTATCTAAAGAGGTCTTGGTCTTTGGTCCACCAAAGTTTGGTTTTTCTATACAGCGCATTTTTGTACTTGTGCATCGACTCCTTATTCACACCCGACACATCAGGCTGGTTACCAGAGGCACCCCTCTTGAAAATATTCAAGGCCTTAGTTTTCCAACTCAGCTCCCTGTTTCTCATGTCCATCGTGTTTCCAAAAGTAAAGTGAGCAAATCTGTATTTAGGCTGGGGTCACACTTGGCATGAATTTTTTTAGTGCCTTAAAAAATGCATGCGTTTCTGCATGCTTTTTTCATTTCAGCATGCGTTTTTTCATTTCAGCATGTGTTTTTTCATTTCAACATGCGTTTTTTAAGGTGTCTGATGGCACCCTGCGTTTTTCCATGCGTTTTTAAATCAGCACCCAAAAAAAGTTCATGCACCATTTTTTGGTGCTATTTTAAAAACACATGCGTTTTTTAACATGGGCCCCTATGGAAAAACGCATGTATTTTTGGATGCTACTAAATGGTACTAATGTACCATGCATTTTTGCATGCGTTTTTGATGTCAGCAACTCACATAAGTGCAAAAACTCATGCCAAAAACGCATGGCACTTTAGACATGCGTTTTTTGCTATTAAGACATGCGTTTTTGCTATTAGGGCATGCGTTTTTTAACATGGGGGCCTATGGGTGCGTTTTTACATGCTTTTTTAAAAACGCAGGTCTCCAAAAAAGCATGAAAAAAACGCAAGTGTGACCCTAGCCTAAAACAGAGAATGATAACAATTAATCATAGCTCATACAGGGTATTTCCACCCTAACCCTAATAACTACCCTTGTGGGAATTTGATCTTATGGTTTGGGACCAATAGGCACCTTAGCTGATTATGAGGCTGTTTTAATGGTTATCTGCCTAACTTATGGATGGGTGGTGCTTTGTGTACTGTTTGCTGAACTTGTAGTCAGAGGGGATCCTCTGTCTAAATTAGTTCAGCATAGGTATATGTCATTGGACAGTTGCCATTGTGTGGCAAATGGTACCAGGTTCGATTTATGTGCAATTTGGGGTCATATTCCCATTATATCCTTATAGGACGACCCTGGAAGGTCCTTTGTTCATGCGGTCTCAAGTGGTTGGTGTAATGATTAGGTACATTTATTGCTCTTATGTGGTTTTGAAATATGAAGTATATGATTCTTTTTTCAAATCAGGACATAAATTTCCTTTTGTGACATATTGCATTTTCTATGCCACTGTGGAAACGACATAACGTCCTTCTCAGCATATCTTGACTGGGTGAATGTACATTCCCACCATATTGTGGTTCCTAATTGTATGTAACTATATACTATGTGGGTATCCTTATGGGATTTGTAAATAGGGTGACATCACATACCTTGAGAATCTTTGTGTCACGCTGTCCTCCCCTATAGTGAGCCAAGAGGCACTTGTCTCAGTGGAATCCTTGTAAAATTCCTACTAGGCCAATGTATTTTCTCTGTGTGTTTTCTGTAATGTTGCATCCTGTATGTGGATTAACTAATTTGTTTAGTATCCAAATAAAAATTGTACTGTTTTAGCCATCCATTTGTCTATCGGGAGTTTTTGATATATGTGTATAGTTGTAGGGTGGAAATACCCTGTATGAGCTATGATAAATTACTACATATTTTCAGGGCAATTATTGACTTTTCAGTATTGTAATTTGTGGCAAATAAATCAAATACTTTTGGAAAATTTGGTAACGCCAGTGGCAAACCCTAATGTCGATGATGCACTTATCCCTACATGTAGGATAGTCTAGCAGTGTCAATGTGCATTAAGAATCAGCTACATATAAGTCACACATGATTTCCTCTGAAATCACACCTCACCAACTTCTTTTTATCAGATTCATCTAAACTGAGAATGTGGTCAGTTAGTGTGGAAATAGCATCTTGAAGTATATACATTAACCCAATGACTAACTCCTGAATCTTCCACCATCAAACATTAGAAGTTTAGAAAGTCCCCTGCACTCTTGCTGTGGTTCATCCAGCATGGAGAACAGTCCAATCAGATCATAGTCATATTTTCCAAAAGTAAGGTAAGTTACTAAGCATATAAAACTGCTGAGCCCGACTGTTAAATCAAAGAAGAAGCAGGAGGTCCTTCTATCAATCATGCTCTTTTTTGTGCTGATAGTGCTGATTTTGTCTTACATGGGAGCAAATTCTAAACCTCATCACTTAAGTCTATGCACAGAACTGTCGTGTCAAAGGACAATTGACATAATACTTACCCACAGTGAAACGGTATGTTTTTAATTCTTTTAATGCATTATTGTTATTATTCTGAATCCCATATTATCAACCTTTTTGAAATGTGTTATAATTTGAAATATATTGAAAGGGGTTTCCCACCAACAAAGTTCAATAGATACTAAGTTCGAAGGTTGGATGTGTTTAAAAAATGTTCCTGTGCTGAGATAATGTTATATACAGTATATGTCCCTGCTATGTACTGTGTAATGGATGTGTCTGACCATACAGTGACATGATCTGATCATGTAAAAAGAAAATAGGGAGGGGGACAAGAGGCGCAATAGTGCCCTATCACTAGTGACACTTATTTGTGAGGGTGGTGCTGTAAAGCTGCTCACCTGGTCCAGTTGTGATCCCCACAACTGGTTTGAAGGCGTTTTTGGAATCTATGTTCCAGCTGCTGCAGGACCTCCACCGACCACTGGATAGTGGTTTGAATCCAAGAAATAATGGGAGTGCTGGTGTGCCACGGTCCGCGCTGCTGTGGTATGGAAAAACTCACCAAAGAGCCAAAAGTACTTTCATCCTTTATTCCTCCTCTCTCCTACGTGTTTCAGCGCCACACCCGGATCCCTGAGGAAGGCGCCGGGTGTGGCGCTGAAACGCGTAGGAGAGAGGAGGAATAAAGGATGAAAGTACTTTTGGCTTTTTGGTGAGTTTTTCCATACCACAGCAGCACGGACCGTGGCACACCAGCACTCCCATGATCTGATCATATCACATCTCCTGTGTTGAGATAATCTTATATATGTGCACGAGCTATGTACTGTGTAATGGATGTGTCTGACTGTACAGGGACATGGTCTGATCATACCACATCTCCTGTGCTGAGATAATGTTATATATGTGTCCCTGCTATGTACTGTGTAATGGATGTGCCTGACCATACAGGGACATGGTCTGATCATATCACATCTCTTGTGCTGAGATAGGCTAGGGTCACTTTTGCGTTGTTTCTTTTCATCCTGTTTTGGTTTTGAGCATTAAGAGTGATCTATTTCAAGTATTTATTTCTGTAAATCTTGATGATTATGGCCTACAGCCATAGGGTTTGAGAGTTAAAATATTACCTAAATAGGTATCAGAGGCTTCACCTTGTGTGGTTGTGAGAGTCACAACCACTATAAAAGCAGATCTCGTCTTCTGCAGTCCCCAATGTGGTGCATATAGAATAGGGAAGATGAAGGGTTAAAACCACGCTGCTGTATTCTACAAGACATCAAAGGGTGAATATAATATTGATTTATTAGTCAGCGCGTTTTAGGGCTCCCTGGCCCCTTCCTCAGAACAAATCAATATCATATTGCCATGTTTCAGGGCATTTTAGGGAGCCCTGATATGCGTTGACTAATAAATCAATATTATATTCACCCTTTGATGTCTCGTGGAATACGGCAGTGTGGTTTTTAACAATTCATCCTCCCTACTTTAATTTTTTGAAATAATGACCTTTGGGTTTTCATTGGCTTTAAGCCATAATCATCAACATTAACAGAAATAAACACTTGAAATAGATCATTCTGTTTGTAATGACTCTATATAATATATGTGTTTCACTTTATGTATTAACCCATTACTTGCCAAATTAGCAATTTTCCTTTTTGAAAATTGGTGTATGAAAGCTCTCTGGTTGGAAGAATATTCCATTAAAAATGACAATGACATGATTTCCTGTTTTGAAAACATCCATTTTACAAATACAACACAAAAAATTGGACCCAAGCGTCCCAAAAAAAGGACATTGGTAGATAAAAATTAATATTTTGATGATATTTTTATTCATTGAGATGCACCTATATGTAAGATCATCTCAGCAGAGGAACATTTTTTTTAATTATTACTCCAAGATCTATTGATTAAAATGAACTTTGCTCCTGGGAATATCCCTTTAAAGCACATGTAGTAATGCCGAAATGCTTCCTTATTCATTTACCTTTAGTTTTTTATGTTGTTTTAGACATCTTTGTGGATCTTTAAGCTATGTTCGCACTGTGGGTTTTTGATCTGTTTTTTTCTTGTGCGTTTCTCTCTCTTTTTCAGCCTGAAATCTGGATCCATTTCAGATCAGTTTTTGATCCTTTTTGGCTGCGTTTTTTCTCGTGCGTTTTTTTAGCCCATACACAAGGTTGCAATTGGAAAAGCGGATCTGAAAAGTGCACCCATAATTGACTGCTCATTCTTTTTGCGGATCACTTTTCAAGGAAAAAAAAAGCACCAGATTGAACAGCAAAACTTGAAAACACATTGACTTTGCTGGGATTCCATTTAAGTGATGCGTTCACTGCAAAAATGGGTCCAAAAAATCGATCAAAAACGTATAGTCTGAACAGGGCTTTAGAGAATTATTTTGAATTAACATTTGTTGTTTTCAAAGTCCCAGTTAGGCTGCATTCACACACCACGTTTTTTACGGGGCTACTCCTCCACTGATGTCACAGAGGGGAGTAAGAATCCTGGATCGTCCTCCCCTCTGTGACATGTCTGCCAGCCCCCATTTAATTTTGCAGTGTATTAATATTCACTGCTAAATCTAAATAAAAGAAAGCCAAATGTATTAAAAATAATAAAGATTGAATACTTACCCTCGGTCGTGTGTTCGGGGAGCCGGGAGCAGCCGCAGGTATCAACCTGCCAGGACCTGCCAAGATCACTGATTGGCTGCTCGCGGTCATGTGATATGTATGTCACAGCACGTCACATATCACATGACCGCGAGCGGCCAATAAGCGATCACAGGCCCTGGAAGGTCGATACCTGTGGAGGATCTCTTGGTTCCCAGCTCCCGAACACCCAGCGGAGGGTAAGTAATCAATCTTTATTATTTTTCACACATTTGGATTAGTTTAATTTGGGTTTTGTAGTGTATATTAATACACTACGAAACCCGAAGGGGCTGGCACAGATGTCACACAGGGGAGGAGGAACAGGATTGTTCCTCCCCTGTGTGACATCAGCGCCTGAGTATTCCTGCTGGAATTGTGCATTGTCTGAACGGTGATGCCTAATTCCAGCGGGAATAATGGACTCCTATGGGAGAAAGAACAGGCGCAGGTACGTAAAGAATTGACATGGTGTATTTTTACGCACTGTCCGCACAGCAAAGTGAATTTAACATTCACTTTGCCGGCAGACGCAGACGCACATTGCGCATTTTTGAAAAGTATCCGCAAAAAAGCGCAATGTGTGAACGTAGCCCAATGTATAGTTTTCTATAAGCACCCGACATGCTTTCTACTGTTTCTAGATCTACATTCACACTCACTTGATCACTATAACATTCACATACGATGTGCAAATGTATGATTCTATAATAAACTTTTTTCTATTACTTAGATGAAAGGATGGTATACTCACGTGATCAATGAAACTGAACATGACTTAGTAAGTTTACTTTATATTTACTGCTAACATCTGTACTGATGTGCATTCACTTGGTTTTAAATTCACAGTTATTAGCCATACTGACCTTTTTTTTCACCTAAAGTGACCTTAGTTTTCCTTATCCATTTGATTTTTGGTATATTTATTTGAATTTGTCTATATTGAGTACAGATGCATCTCGTTGAATTAGAATATGCTCAAAATGTTCATTTATTTCAGTATTTCAATACAAAAAGTGAAACACATATATTATACAGAGTCATTACACACAGAGAGATCTATTTCCAGTGTTTATTTCTGTAAATGTTGATGATAATGACAGGTGCATCTCAATGAATTACAAAATCATCAAAAAGGTCATTTATTTCATTAATTCAATACATAAAGTGAAACACATATTATATAGAGTCATTGCACGCAGAGAGATCTATTTCAAGTGTTTATTTCTGTTAATGTTGATGATTATGACTTACAGCCAATGAAAACCCAAAGGTCATTATACCAGAAAATTAAAGTAAGGATTATGAAGGGTCTGAGAGATAAAATATGACCTAAATAGGTATCAGAGGCTTCTCCTTGTGTAGTTGTGAGAGTCACAACCACTATAAAAGCAGATCACGGCTGCTGCAGCCCCCAGCGTGATGTATATAGAGTAGGGAGGAAGAAGGGTTAAAAACCACGTTGCCTTATGCCACAAGACATCAAAGGGTGAATATAATAATGATTTATTAATCAATGCATTTCAGGGCTCCCTGGTTCCTTCCTCAGAACAAATCAATATCTCATGCCTTGTTTCAGGGAGCCCTGAAACACGTTGACTAATAAATCAATATTATAGTCACCCTTTAATGTCTCATAGAATACACCAGCGTGGTTTTCAGTTCTTCACCCTCCCTACTTTAACTTTCTTTTCTTAGATATTGATCTTTGGGGTTTCAGTGGCTTTAAGCCATAATCATCAACATTTACAGAAATAGACACTTGAAATATAGTATATTTGTAATGACTGTCTGTAATGACTCTATATAATATATGCATTTAACTTTTTATATTGAATTACTGAAATACGGTAAGTTAACTTTGTGTTGATATTTTAATTCATTGAGATGCACCTGTACAGTTTGAGGCCGGCTTCACACCACGATTTCGGCGTTTCCGAGTGTATCTGTGTCAAAGCGGATACACTAGGATGTGATTTTGCCGCCCATGTATTGCTATGGGGCACGGATTTTGCTTGGATGTGTCCTTTTTGCCTTCCGATTTATGCAAAATCCGAGCTTCATAGAGATACATGGGAGGCAAAATCGCATCCGAGTGTATCCGATTTAACACGGATATACTCGGATGCCTCAAAATCGTAATGTGAAGCCGGCCTGAGCCATGCCTTTGTGACTAGTTATTAGACACAGTAACCAATTCTTATTCACCTATACAATCCCTCGTTTTCTTTTTAGTTTTTCACTATAATTCTTTCTTTCTTTGCTGTTTCTTTCTTACATTTTCTCTTTCTTTTCCTTATTATTATTTATAATTCTTTAATTTTCTTTCTCTTTTCTTTATTATATCCTTTTTAATTTACTTTGTTTTCTTTCATTTATTTTTTTCTGTTTCTTTATTCTTTTTTTCTTTTTACTTCTCTTTATTAATACTTCTTTTCTTTATTATTATTTCCTCTAATATGGTGAAATAATGAACCCCTTAAGGGTTCAGCGAATTTTAAGTGTATTTCAAAGGGATAAGTTGTAGTTTTGAGGGAAATCATTCATTTTACCATGTAGAGTAAGGGAAATTGCCCCCCAAAAAATGCCAAGTGATATAAAATGTTAAAAACCCCACAAATTTGCTCTTATTTTTGGGCTTTATTTTATGCCGTCATTTTTACAATGTAAATGACCTGACTACTGGATTCTTCAGGTCAGAACAATTGAGGCTGGCTTCACACCACAGCGAAATCCGATCTGGTGCTGTCATGGATGAACCTGACAGCCCCGGACCGGATCAGCACACAGAACCAGAGGGCTAATATGCCCTCCGGTTCGGTGTGCAGCCGGACGCAGCTACCGCTGCTGATGAATCAGGACCGTGACTCGTGGGGAGCTAGCCGCAGTCCTGAAATTTAGAGCGGCGTGCAGCCGCAGGTGTCCGGTTCCCGAATCCTCCCGGATCGGGGCAATCCATGTTAGGGAGTGCCGGATTGCACCGGATCTGGGGGAATCCTGGAGGATCCAGGAGACGTCAATTTGGGGAGATTTTTCTCCCCAGACACAAAAACGTTGCAAGCAATGTTTTTTTGTCCAGAAGAAAAATCCAAATTTTCCCAGATCCTCCTGGAGAGATGGAAACCGGATGGCAGATACTATGGGGCCAAACTCCGGTCCGGGGCTGTCTGGTTACACCGGCAGCCCCGGATAAGACGCTGCTGTGGTGTGAAGCCAGCCTATGGCAATGCCAAACATTTATATATTTTTTTCCTATTTCAGTGACTTGAAAAAAATTAAAAACATTGTAAAAAATAAAATTTGTTTGTGATGCCATTTTCCATCATCCATACCTATTTTTACTTCTCCATCAATAAAGCTGGGTGAAGTTTTGCTTTTTGGGCTTAGATCATGTGTTTTTAGAGATACCATTTTGGTGGTAGATATGATATTTTCATTTCTTCTTATTGTATTTTTATTTTGCAGCGAGCAAAAAACAGTATTTCTCATCTTTATTTTACCCTTTACCTATAGAGTTAATTACATTTTATATGACAGGTCAGACTTTTGCAAACATGGTGATAACAAATACATTTTTTTAACAAATACATTTTTTAAAATTTTTAATCTCTTTATTTTTATCCGTTGAAAACTGGAGTAATTTAAATTTACATTTTTACAATATTTTTTAATATTTTTTTTACTATTTACAGTACTAATCACATGACAAGTATAGAGGTCTTCATCAGATCCCCGATTTTCATAGGAACCCATCAGCTCCTAGTAATTGCGTCTTTGGCGGAGGAGGGTGATTGGTGCAGACAACCGCCGCAGATTGTGGTGCTTAATTAAATGCTGATGTCAGTGATTAAGAGGTTACGGGTAGGGACACACTGGCGTGAAAAACAGAACAGTTCAATACAAGAAAATATCGCATTGTAGTCGGACCAATGTTACTGAATGAGTCAGAACAGATTAACGTGTGTAGTCCGCTTTTTTCTCATACAGAATCTGGATGAGAAAAAAGTTGCAACATGCTGCGGCAGTATGCAATTCTCGTGCGAGACTCGCCAATGCAAGCCTATGGCCAGGGTCATCCGTTTTTGCTTTGGATCCATTTTTGGGATCATCTTTGTCATTTTGTTTTCCAAGTCCAAAAACACATATGCGTTAACGGATCGTGCACTTACATGTGTCAGCGTTTTTAAAAAACGCATGCGTTTTTGCTCAGCATCCCAAAAAACGCTGCTAGCAGCATTTTTCGGTGCAGGAAAAAAACGCATGTATTTTTTTAACATGAAAATCAGATGAGTGCAATGTGAGAAAATCTCGCATTGCTCTCGGACCAATGATACAGAATGAGTCAGAAAAACGTTGCAACATGCTGCAACAGTATGTGATTCTCTTGCGAGACTCACCAATGCAAGTCAATGGGTCCAGCAAAATCACAGACAGCACACAGACAGCACACCGACCATCCTAGTGGCATCTGTTTTTTTAACTGATACATTATCATTCTGTAGCTCAGAACACTGTAAAGTGTACCTGTAATTGGTTATACAGTAATAACTGCTGAGATAAAAAAAACGCATTGCACAAAGATGTCGCACAGATGTCACACGGACACAACTCAGATGTTATCTGAGAAAAAAAATTGCACAATCGCATAGCAGTTGCATGCCACACGGATCAAAAAACGGATGCCACTCATCCGACTCTCCTGGATGAGAAACGGAATGATTTTTTAAATGCCAGTGTGTTCCCACCCTTAAAGGTAGATGCCAGCTATATAATATAGCTGCCATGTGCCCTGGATGGAGTCTCCAGCATGGTCCATGGAGTAATAGTGCAGCAGTAAGGATTTAAATAGGTTATGTTAAGTGAATTTATAAATGCTTGGCAAAAGAAATATTTTTTATAAATTGTCTTTCCGCTGATTCTTTAAAGGGAACCTGTCAGCTAGTTTAGACCCCCAAACCTATCACTACCTGTCCCTGCACCTTCCTACTACATCCCTAACCATCCCTGTCTGAGCTAAAACTATCCTATAATGGTTGTAAAAAATGAGATTATTACTTTCATCTCCGTATGGTAATTAGTCTTCTTGACTACTCTGTGTAGTCTCACTGGGCAGTCTCCATGGCTGAATACTCCCACCCTTGATGCTGTATCACGCACCAGTGGGTGCGATCCTTCAGTCAAGAGCGCGGTCCCGATTCAAAATTCTGGGTATGACGAGTAGGCTGAGTGTTATTTCCGGTCTGGTGCATTGTGGGCGATTGTGTACGGGTCGGCTTCATAGTTTGCATTGCACATGCTTCGGAGCCGGCCTGTATGCCAATACAGCCCCACACTGCGCAGGACTGGAAATTATGTGCTGCTGGCATGTAATACCCAGAAGGAGGAGCCTCATACTCCCCCATCCTCTTCCTCTCAGTTTATTCTTTATATTCCCCCCACTCTCTCCCCCCAGTTTGCTCCTTATACTCCCCCCATCCTCTACTCCCAGTTTGCTACTCATACTCCCCCATCCTCTCTTCCCAGTTTGCTGCTCATACTCCCACATCCTCTCCCCCACAGTTTGCTGCTCATACTCCTGCCATCCTCTTCCCCAGTTTGCTACTCATGTTCCCCCACCCTCTCCCCCCAGTTTGCTGCTCACACCTCCCATACCCCCACCCTCTCCCCCCAATTTGCTGCTCATACTCCCCCAACCTCTCCCCCCAGTTTGCTTCTCATACTCCCCGCGCCATCTCCCACCCCCTCTGTTTTCTGTTCATACTCCCCCACCTTCTCCCCCTTTCTCTAATTACATTAATCTTCTGGGTCTTCAGATCCTATGTGGAGAACTCTTCATCTCCAGTCTTCTGCCACGCTGCCTCTGCCGAGTGATGTCAGCAGCATGATCAGCTGACCTGATCATGTTACTGATGTCTCCCTGACCTGTAAGTGCTGAGAATCAGGGCGGCTGAGGGCCGCTTCCATTGTACAGAGAAATCTGTACACTCTGTACAATGAACTGCAGGAGCCGTCGCTACAGGTTTAATGCTCCCTCTGTCGGCAGACAACAGGAGGAGAGAATAGCCATTCACAAAGTGGGAGTGGGGCCAGCAGGCAGACACCTGGGACACTGCAGCAGGAGGTCTGATGGCGCTCCCCTGCCTGCTGCGCCTGTGGCAGATGCCTCGCCAGCCCCCCAAGATACACAACTGTCTAAAGTTTAGTAGTTACTTCTCCACCTCATCTCTGATATATCAAAATTGTCTATACTTCCTAGCCAATAGATGGTAAAGGAATAAAAACAATTAAAACATTGGAGTTAATTTAATAACATCATCATTACATAAAACATAACATCAAAAACCTGAAATTCAAGGCACTATATGCAAGATCTAAAAGACAGATAGTGATCCTCTGAACACTGAACACTAAAAAAAGGAGCGTAACTAATATTTTTATTATGGCATACCAACAGTTAAAGAAGTACTCTGGCACTACTTACAATCTTCTGCAGAGGAATTTCTCAGATCTGTAGTGGAAGTGGAGTTCCTTGTATCACCTCCGGAACAATAGGTGCCCGCTTGAAGAAAATTAAATGTCCACAATCCAGGTAAAGAGGTTCAGCAGCACTCAGGTTCCATGTTAAAACATCCAACTTTATTTACAACAGGATTAAAACCACATCAGGGGGAGATGCGGGATGTGTGGGACAACAAGGTGGCGTGAAACAAGCTTCTCATTCCACACATCCTGCACATCTCCATGATGTGGTTTTAATAATGTTCTAAATAAAGTTGGATGTTTTAACCTGAGTGCTGCTGAACCTTTTACCTGGAATGCTTTCATTATGACCATCTGAGACTTCTGTATATAAAGTAAAAATCTACCTTTCACCAAAACCTTTCACCAATTTACCGTTATACAGCTTTCTACTACCCTGTCCATACAACAAGCCTATAATTACTGTTTGTTGTGACCACTCTTCACTATACTTATTGGTAACATTTTGGCTTTGGTTTTTACCACAATCTTTAGTTCTTAACTCCACGTTCCGTTACAATGACGATTCCTAAGAAATACTCACATACAACATTTAAATTAGGTGCTATCGCTGGCAAACTACTCCATTTGGATATTGGATGTAAAGCTTTTTATATCGATACAGTAGAATGAAGGCATTTCATGTGAATGGATCTCATTCTTACCATCTCATTCCTTAAGATCAACTGCAATTTGAAAATCTTCAAAGATGACTTCAAAAAGCAATGGCAAAGGAAGATAGAACCCTGTCATGAACCCTGTAAGAAATATGTAAGTACTTATTTATTAATCATTTTACTAACTTAAATAGCGCAATTAACACCTTAACCACCGGGCGTGTTTACGTTTTTCGTTTTTTCCACCCCTTCATCCAAGAGCCGTAACATTTTTATTTTTCCATCGATATAGACATATGAGGGCTTGTTTCTTTGCGGGTGAGTTGTACTTTTCAATGACATCATTAATTTGACCATATAATGTATTTTAAAACGTGAAAAGAATTCCAAGTGTAGTGAAGTTGCAAAATAAAGTGCAATTTGACAATAGTTTTTTGTTTTCTTTATTTACCATGTTCACAATATAGTCAAACTGTTGTCAGCATGATTCCCTGGGTCTTTATACATTCATAGATACCAAACATGTTTACTTTTACTTTATATTTCTAAGTGGTAGAAAACAATTCAAAAGTAGGGATGGGCGAGTCTACTCGCTAGGACTCGTTACTCGGCGAGTAGTAAGGGACTCGCAGGACTCGGTACTCGGCGAGTTTCCCAGCGATTACTCGCACAGTAACGAGTCCAATGCAAGTCAATGGCCATCCTAGTTTTGTCAGAGTTTACTTTTTCTCACTTGCTAGACTCGCTATATCACATCGCTATGTAGCTTGAATCTCCCCAAATTGTTTAAAAAATCGCACCGTTTCACGGATACCCGCTGTCAGCAGCGAGTCTGAGCAAGTCTACGAATCCGAGTCCTGTATAACTGTATTCGGGACTCGCGAATACAGAATCTGTTATGTTCCGTGAAAGCTTCCGAGACACATCTGCGATTTGTAAATCGCACATTACTCGCTATTACTCGCTTCCCCATTCATTAACATTGGACTCGCTAGTCTCGCAACGAGTAGCGAGTCCCGAGCTCGGACTCGCTAGAGTCAAGCGATTCCAAGTAATTTAGGACTCGCCCATCACTATTCAAAAGTTTGTAAAAAAAGAAGAAATTGGCCTTTAGTCGCCATTTTCTGAAACCCTTAACATTCCAATTTTTTGGGATCTGGGGATGCGTGATAAAATGTTTTTGCGTCTTGAGGTGACAAATCAAATTTTACCATTTTTGGGTAGGTGCAAAGTTTTGATCGCCTGTTATTGCATATTATTGCAATATTGCGGCAACCTGAAACATAATTTTGACATTTAAAAAATTTTTTTTTTGCGTTATATAGTTAACCGATCAGATTAATTATTTTGATTGATAAAGCATTTGTGAATACAGCAATACCAAATATATGTATACTTTTTCTCTTTTGAATAGTTTGATTTTTGATGGCACAAAATGAGTACGATTTAAACGTTTATGTTTTTTTTTTTTTTTCTTTTCATATTTTTTAAAATCTTTTTTTACACTTTTTATTTAGATTAGTTGGCCCCTTAGGGAGCCTCAACACTGCAGTGTCCTATCCCTTCTGCAGTATAGAGCCGTACTGCAGAAATTGCAGAAATGATCAACCCCCTGCGAATGCTGGAGCTCAGCCAGCATTCACAGGAAGTGAGTCATGACCGCAACACTGACCCCTCGCTGTCATGGCAACACATCGGCACCTGTGATCTGTGTGTTAGATAGTGCTGTCAGAGTTTGACAGCGTGATCTAATGGGTTAAAAGGCGATCCACCAGCACCTGTTAGCTGCGCATGTCAGCTGATCATATCAGTTGGACTTGACATGTACAGGGAATGATGTGAGCTAAACGCATGAGCTCGCATCACAGGGAGGGAGGTGACCTTGAATGTACCTATATTTACCAGATCATTAAGGAGTTCATTTCTACAGATCTTTACAGATAATATCATTACCATCTGCATTGGGGCTCACAATCTAAATCAGAATGTCTTTGGAGTATAAAGTGTATTATACATTTTACTGTATTTTCCTGTTTATAGGATGCATTTTTCCCCACTTTTCATACACTCTGGATATAGCTTACCATGGTGGAGTGGGATCACAGGAGGCAGGGTCACCACTGCAAGAAGTCGGCAGGCGTGACACCCAGTGGTGTAACTTCAGGCCCAGGGGCCCTGATGCGACAGCTCCAAGGGGACCCCCAATTATTGCAAATCTGTAATAGTATTAGTCATTTTCTGTAGGCCAAAGGGACTTTTGGGGCCCCCTAGGCTGCAGGGCCCAGGTGAGATCGCAACCCCTGCACCTATTGTAGTTACACCCCTGGCGATTCCAGTGGGTCAATGCTGCATGCTCAAAGCTCAGATGAGGGGTTGTAGGGCAGGAGTCATTGATCTGCCAGTGATGGACATGATGGACTTCTTGAAAATGGCTGTGGAAGCTGCGTGTACGTAGATTGAGATCTCAACGACCCAAGATATCAATATGTGCACTTGCTGCCTCGGACACGATTGCTTTAGAAAAATGGCAGCAAAGACTACACATGTGGAGATTGAGATCTCTGCAGCCATTTTCATTAGATCCATCGTGCCCACTGCCAGCAGATCAATGGCGCCCACATCATTCCACCGCAACACTGCCTCCTCACAGCTAAGGGCATACAGCATTGCCCTATTAGTGCTTCCAAGACATCCCTCCCCCAGCTCAGTGCCTGCAGCATCATCCCATGGTGCTTATGCTGATTTAATGCAGTGGCGACCCTGCCTTCTGTGACCCCACTCCACCACGACCGCCACCGCCCCCCTCCTTTAGCCACACTCAAAATATAAGACAGACTCTAGGATATTAAGGCAGACCCCCAATTTAACATTAAGAATTACTTTTCCATTTTCCTCCTCTTAATTTGGGGTGCAATTTATAATCTGGTGCAACTTTAAATCTGCAAAATACGGTAAACTCTATTTTATAGCCCAATTATAGTATAGCAATTAGAATGCAACAAATGAAATGAAATTTAAACATAAAAATATACTCATTAAAGGAAGAAGTTTTAGACAACTTATTGGAGAATTCCTTCCTTGTTGCTGTGTTGGCCTTTTAAATCAATGTGTAGGACTGCAATTAAACTAGTGCCTATTTACAGATGCCCATTTCGGACATTAAATAGTCAATTGGCTATTAATGTCAACAACGGCCATGGTGAACATTGGATATTTAACTTGTACAGGGATTTTTATTGTTTTTTTTTTCCCTTCTTTGAAAACACATACCATAACTTTTTTATTTTTCTGATGACATTGCCATAAAGTCCCTTGACAGCCATTGTAAGGCTATATGTCCACTGGGGGTTAGTGCTCAGTTTTGTGTCATCTATTTTTGGTGCATGTTCTGCAGCCAAAACAAATCCTCTCTTTTTGCAAGAAAGCATCACAAATGCATCCTCTGTATGTGTTGCTTTTTTCCTCTGTTCTTTTTATTTTTCAAAGCAAAAATGCAGTAATATTCCATAAGGAGGGGCAGTGGAGACACAGACAGAAAGACACACAGACACACTTTATTACCTACTCCAAAGTCAGCCGTGTCCAGTGATGGGTAATTTCTGAGTATCACACAGTAACAGGTCACCTGACTGAGTCCCATGGCCAGGTCCTTTTGACTTCTCATAGGTCCTTTTACCCAGTGCCCGGAAGGAACAAATTGCCGGAGCACACTGTGCTATCGCCGGGGAGGGTAAGAAATTGGATGACAACGTTTGTGTGGTCTAGAAAGTGCAGTAAAAAAGCATCACAAATGGACTGTGTAAATACCAATAGTTTTTTTATGCTTTTTTGGGGATTAGAATGGGAATCAATGGAGAAAACCAGCTCACGGACAAGTAACTGACGTGCTCGTTTTTGAGCGCATCCGCATTCTGCAGCAAAAATGGACTACTTAAAAACACACACATGGGCACAGTATTTTTGAATTGTCAGAGATGTTAATGGAAAAAGCTGTAAGTGATCCGTTTTGGCTGGAGAAATACAAAAAAAAAGCGGATTCCCTAAAACGCAGCACAAATGCCCAGTGTATACAAAGCCTAAGCCATGGGCACCCTATGTTCGCGTCACAATGGGACTTTAATAAACACTGTGCCAACTGCATACACGCTCACTCTGACTGTGATGTACAGGCCAAACATTTACACAGGATTCATTATATGAATGTCCTAATAGCATAAAATATCATGGTTATCGACAGTGAACCAATGGTTATATTAACGAACCAAATGATAATTGTGTGGGTGATCCGCGCCGCCGTATGGTGAAAATGACCACTGTGGTGAATCATGCAATGGTGGCTTTATGCTGGAATGAATGGTGCATCACTCATTCCAGTAATCCTTTTCATCATATGGCAGCGCGGATCACCCACACAATTATCCTTTGGTACGTTTATTCACCACAGTACACATGGATTGTGGATCCTGCAGCAGATGTTACATGTGCTTTATATTGGTTGTGTGTCACACAACCAATCCAGGTGAGCAGTGACATTAGTCACATCATAACAGCGTACTATAAAAGATAAGACCCTATATGCGCTTTGGTTCCCTTTACAGTTTTCCTGTTTCATATCCAATGGTTATGTTAAGGATGGCATGAGAAATCCAATCATCAAATGAACCAGCATTTTGCTCATTTCTCTTGTAATTTCCAACTCATTCCCCATTCATGGCTTGTCTAAGGCCGGCTTCACACCACGATTATCGGCTGTCAGGTTGTGTCCGCTGTTTTGCTGGATGCACCGGACACAACCTAACAGCCCCAGAAGTGCAGAAACTGAGGGCATAGATCCTATTTTAAACAGGAATCGATTCTGCGTGTCTGTACCGCTGTCCAGTGCTGAAATTTCAGCAGCGCGGGTGAAGGGGAGCTGCCTGCGGTGCTGAAATTTCAGCCGTGGAGCTCTCCTGTTGCTGAACTTATGTGGCAGCTCTGTAATGATGCGCACTCCATGTCTCCATGGTGCTGAACAAGTGCGGCAGGATTTCAGAGCCGCCACTCTTCCAGCATCAGACATCAGGGAACCGGTTCTTTTTTTGCCGAATCCGGCGCCCATAAACTCCCATGTTATGGGCGCCGGATCGACCCAGATCCAGGGGGATCTAGTTTGGGAGTCTATGGGCGCAGGATCGCGCCGGATCCGGCAAAAAAATTTACCGGTTTCCTCTTGGTGCTAAAAGGGTGGCGGCAGCACCATGGAAAGAGTAGCATTACAGAGCCGCCACTGATGTTCAGCATCTGGACAGCTCCACGGCTGAAATTTCAGCCCCATGGGCAGCTCCCCTGCACTCGCGCAGCTGAAATTTCAGCACTGGACAGCAGCACAGACGCGCAGAAATGATTACTGTTTATAACAGGATCAGTGGGAATATTTGCCCTCAGTTTCTGCACATCCCGGGGCTGTCAGGTTGTGTCCAGTGCATCCTGCAAAACACTGGACACAACCTGACAGCCGAAAATCGTGGTGTGAAGCCGGCCTAACTGGGAAGTTAATGATGTCACTAATATATGAACAACTATCATAATCAATGAGTTCTGGTATTTAAGCCTTACCAATTGCTAAAAAAAAAAAAAAGAATAAAATGAACTACACATCTAATCTCTATAGATTAACATATGCAGCAGCACAGTAATTCTACATGGCCTGGGGGTGCACCATTCTAAAAGATCACCCACCGATTTATGAATTGACTGTGGGGTGGTGCCAATGGATGCCATATCAGCTAGCGGTCTGCTGAAGACCCCCTGTGTCTGTCGTTATAGTACTCCTTGGAAGACCAGCCTGTAGCTCGGATCTATGGGACGCCACAATTTTTACCTAATACGGCAACATTGCTTTGCTGTAAATAGTACAAATGATAATGCCTTCGGTAAAAATTTGTTGGATGAGGAATAATAATCTGGGGATGTTTTTCAGTGTTTGGGAAAGGTCACTTATTTCCAGTGAAAGGTAATGCTCATGATACAGCATGCAAAGATATTTGGGGCAAATTCCTATTTACGTCCTTAGTTATGAAATAGGTATGCAGCAAGTTTAGGCTACGTTCTCATGTTCAGTTTTGGGTCAGTTTTTCACATTGAGGATGAAGGCACACTGTGCGAGGGACTTGCGCAAGTGCAATGCGAGGGAAACTCGCATTTCACTCGGACCAGTGTTGCCCTATCATGTAGAGTACACTGGTGAGAGTCCCACGCACTTAACTTGCATTGCGAGTCAGAAGCGAGTGCAGTCACTGCATGCTGTGACTGCACGCGATTCTGACACGCGTGATGGCAATGCAAGTCTATGGGGACGAGAAAATCTCGCCCCCATACAGCACACGGTGCGATATTTGCATGAGTGTGCTGCCCAAATCGCTTTAAACTCGCCAGCTGTTAAAGTCGGCAAGTTTAAAATTACCGGTTTCCCGGTACAGTAATGAATAATCTTGCATCGCTGTGTCAGAGGTGCAAGATGATTAATAAGCACCCAGCTCCTGGGCACCTCTTTGTCTTTGGGGTTAAACTGCATATGCAGCATCTTTATGGTTAATATGGTATGGTAAATATGTGTATAATATGTTGGCATCATGTCTCTAGGGAGTGTCCACCCTCCTTAGGGACATGGTGCCTAAATTCACTGGTGGCTCAGGGGTTAATTGTCTATATTTCTGTTTTGCCAGCATTTGTCGACTTCTTCTAATCATTGCTGAAAGCCGGTGGCTCCTGACTGTCAGCGCATGTATTCTACGCATTTTGCGTAAGCACATTGCTGGGCAGCCTCCTCAATGAGGAGCTGTCCCAGGTACTTACGCAAATTGCGTAGTGAAGCTGCCGCTCTCCATGGTGCTGAAGAATTCAGCATCATCTCCATGGCCAGGGCACATTGAAACTCCGGTGCCCTGGCCATGGAGGTGATGCTGAATTCTTCAGTACCATGGAGAGCGGCGGCTTCACTATGTAATTAGTGTAAGTGCCTGAGACAGCTCCTTATTCAGGACGCTACCCTGCAATGTACTTACGCTAAATGCGTAGCATACACGCACTGACAGCCAGGAGCCGCCGGCTTTCAGCAATGATTAGAAAAAGCCGACAAATTCCGGCAAAACAGAAATATAGACAATTAACCCCTGAACCACCAATGAATTTAGGCACCATGTCTCTAGGGAGGGTAGACACTCCCTAGAGACATGATAACAACATATTATACACATATTAACCCTTTATTAACCGGGTTAACTACCGCATATACAGCATCTGTGCTCATATGCCGCACAGATGCTGCATATGCAGTTTAACCCCTAAAAAGTCAAATAGGTGCCCATCAGCTGAGTGCTTATTAATCATCTTGCACCGCTGACACAGCGGTGTAAGATGATTCATTACTGTACCGGGAAACCGGCACATTCATACTCTGCGGCCTTGACAGCCGCAGAGTTTGAATATGCCGATAAATGCTGTCTGCGGTCCTTCAGGACAGCATCACAATCACGCACCACACACTCATTCACACCTCACACTCGTAGCACACTCACATCTATACAGCCAGCCACGCTCACCATATGCACCACACTCGTACCACACTTGCACAACACTCACCCAAAACACGCACAGCACTCTCATCACTGTCGTGCATCTAACATGCTCCGTGTTTGATGTACGACAGTGTGCCTTCAGCCTAATATTTGTTAACCAAATCCAGGAGTGGGTTATAATACAGAAGTGGTGACGTCTTTCTATTACACCTTTCCTCTGATTGTTCCACTCCTGGGTTTGTGCTTGTAAATGCTGAGGAAACTACTGACCAAATATTCAATGTGTGAAGGTGTCCTAATAGAAAGACGTCACTAATTCTGTATTTATCACCCACATCCTGGTTTTGGCTACTAGTACTGATGTGAAGAACTGACCAAAAACTGAACAAGAGAATGTAGCCTGGGACTGATGTGATAAACTGACCGTTAACTGAACATGTGAATGTAGCCCCTTATACTTTATGTGTGTCAAGATCAATTGTCATTTGCACCCAAAAATGGAACCATGTCAAATCTTCATTCTTAAATGAGATAACCTGTAAAAATTCTTCAGATTGTATGCACACTCTATTTGAATAGCAGTAATTAAAACTGAAGACATTAGCAAAATAGTAAATGTACGGTACTTTGTAAGCAGCCAGCAAATAAATTACCATTTCACATTTTACAGGAACACAAGGACAAACCTGAATGTGAAGTTTATAAAAGACTGGAATGTATACCCCTTGTCTGCACGGTAATTTCTGTCATTTATGTTTTATAGTAAAGTAGTGAAAGCAATTTCTAAGGCTAAGGTCTGACTTGCGTCAACCCTCAGCCTGCTGAAACCCGTGAAAAACCTAGAAATTCTCAGGCTCAGCACATAGCTGTAATGGCAAGTAACGCTATGCGCCGCCTTTGCATAGTATCCATATGGCAACCTGCAGAATCACGCACCTGCCAGCTCCACTCACAACTCCTGGATATGCGCTTTTGATGAGCGCACAGGAAACATGGTTAGCAGCGTTTCCTGTGCGCTCTGCAAAAGCGCATATCCGGGGATTCTCTGTGGAGCCGGCACCTGCAGTAAGCATCCGGTTGCCAAAGAGATCCATAAACAGGCGGCACATAGCGTTACATGTTGGTAACACTATGCACTGCTCCTGCCAGAAACTAAGTTTCTGACGGATGCAGCAGGCTCAGGGCAGATGAAGGTCTGACCCTAGCCTAAGGAAGATGAATGTTTTATATTCACTAATAATGTTGCTGCGTATCTCAGTCAGCTACATATTCCTTCATTCACATGTCAATTCTTCACCAGGTATTTGATCTCCCCATGTGATAGCAGCATGATATAGTGGCAGATACCCTAATACTGGCTATCTGCTGCAGATCTACCAGTTTCCTGAATGCAGATCTCTGTATAACCCCACTCACATCACTGACAGCTTTCTGTGTACACTTTGCAAAGGTAGAAAGCTGTCGATCAGTGATGAGCATTTAGTGACATATTCGTAATTGAAATACTCATCATAATGAGTACTTTGTAATACTCGTGTACTCGTCTGAATAGCGAGTCCAATGTTAGTTAATTAGTGATAGGCTCCGCCCACACTCATATGGCTATAAAATGAGCATTTCCTGGGACTGGGTGGGAGGGTGGTCTTTTTTGAGTTTTCACTGCATAAAACACCTTGCTGTGCCCCCATAGAGAGACCCTACCTTTCAATCTGCTCTCACTGAGGTGCTGACTCCCTTTGTTTAGTGAAGGGAGCTGTTAATATGTGTCACATTGTTCGAGATCGACACATCACTCATGAGCACCAGCATTACTCGCTGACTAACGAGTATTGCGAATACCGCACTATTCCTGCGAGTAACGAATAGTAACAATTACACTCACTCAACAATATTGTCAATCAATGGAGAGATGAATAAAGAGGACTATATGGCAGCAGGTTTACTAGTCCTCCAGTGATGTTCTCATGCCAAGAAAACAATGATTTAATAAAAACTACACTGAGGCTAGGGTCACACATGCGGCAGGATTTTGTAAACCTGATCCGGTTTTGAGCTGTAAAAAAGCTCAAAACTGGAACAGGAACCGCTCCCCATAGGAGCCCATTATGGTAACCAGATTGCTCTACATGCAATCCGGTTACCGGCTCCAGAAAACTGCAGCCTGCATAATTTTTAGCGCAGGCTGCAGGTTTCGGAGCAGTTTTATCAACTGCAAGGTGGTAACCAGATTGCTCAGGATGTGTAATCCTGAGCAATGCATTTACCGTCTACTTTGCTCATCCCTGCTGCTACAGGGATGAACAAAGTGTTAAATGTTTATTAACACATTAAATATTAATAGTAGTTGTGGGCAACATGTCTCTAGGGGGTGCCCACCGCCCCTAGAGACATGCTGTTCACTCCTGTGGGCATGTGAGGGGTTAATGCCGGCAGTTATACTATTGCCGGCTTTGTACAAATTTATGAATGAAGCCGCAGCTCCTGAGTAGATACTGTACATAATGTAAGTATAGTATCAGCCGCTGTCCAGGCTCCTGTAAGCCGTTACAGTAGGTCTATAGCAAGCGCACCGCCATAGACCTAATGTAACTGCTTACAGGACCCTGGACAGCAGCTGATACTATACGTACATTACGTACAGTATCTACTCTACTGTCAGGAGCCGCGGCTTCATTAATAAATTTGCACAAAGCCGGCAAAAGCTGGCAATAGTATAACCGCCAGCATTAACCCCACACATGCCCACAGGAGTGGACAGCATGTCTCTAGGGGGGTGGGCACCCCCTAAAGACATGTTGCCCACAGCTACTATTAATATTTAATGCGTTAATAAACATGCAACACTTTGTTCATCCCTGCGGCAGCAGAGATGAACAAAGTAGACGGTAAATGCATTGCTCAGCATTACACCTTCTGAGCAATCCGGTTACTGCATTGCGGTTTACATCACACATTTTTCTCCAAAAATGTGTGTGAAGGCAATTGCAGTTACCGCATCATCCGGATCTGGAGGTGGCAGACGCAATTGCCTTGCTAAATGTGACCCCAGCCTGAGTGGCACATCACTGGAATCAGGATCTCTGCCTCCACATCATGCTGCTCTCAGATAATTATTATTGCATATACTCTATCTTCGTAGAGAGACCACATGTTAATGGATATGAGGATGTTGCTGTTTAGGTAGATAGAAGTGGATAAAACATGGATTTAATTGACATTGTGGACATTATTTTTGACATTTTTACTATAATCTTGAAACCAAACTAATCTATGTTTTCACATGTGTAGATATTATTTTAATTTTCGAATCTTCTCCATTATGTTCTATTGATATCAGATTTCTTCCATAAAATCTTCAGTTACATTCTCTTATCACAAATACCAGATTTTCTATGTATGTAGGTTAAGTCCCGTGGAAATTACTGTCTAGTTTATTGTAGCAACTTGATCATTGGGACTGGAAATATACAGTAGTTTGTGTCTTGAATTTTCCATTCCACTGTGTAGAAAGATAGGTTACCACATTGTGGTTAGCGCTGGATGATGGCTATATACTGATGTCATAGCCATTTAGATTCTGAATAGAGATAACAAATGAGCTGTGTTTTGCCAGCCACCTACTATCTACATGGCACTAATTGTCATTAGGTGCTAGCTTGGATTTGACTCACAAGAAGAATTATATTCAAAGACTCATAATGGGAATCTGTCACCAGGTTTCCACAATACATACTAAAGCAATCACCTTTATCTAAACTACTTATTGTTATTAAATTACTAGTAAAAAGGCCCGATGCAAGAGGGCGGTGAAATGAATTGTGTGTATACAGATGGGTCAGTGGGTAGCAGAGTATACAGACGGCTCTGAGGGTAGCAGAGTATACAGGCGGCTCTGTGGGTTGCAGAGTATAGAGGCGGCTCTGTGGGTAGCAGAGTACAGAGGCGGCTCTGTGGGTAGCAGAGTATAGAGGCGGCTCTGTGGGTAGCAGAGTATAGAGGCGGGTCTGTGGGTAGCAGAGTATACAGGCGGCTCTGTAGGTAGCAGACTATACAGGCGGCTCTGTGGGTAGCAGAGTATACAGGCGGCTCTGTGGGTAGAAGAGTATTCAGGCGGCTCTGTGGGTAGCAGAGTATACAGGCAGCTCTGTGGGTAGCAGAGTATACAGGCAGCTCTGTGGGTAGCAGAGTATACAGGCGGCTCTATGGGTAGCAGAGTATACAGGCGGCTCTGTGGGTAGCAGAGTATAGTGGCGGGTCTGTGGGTACCAGAGTATGATGCGGCGGGAGGCTGGAGGGGTGAGGAGAGGTCCGGCTGGAGGGGTGAAGAGAGGTGCGCCTGGAGGGGTGAGGAGAGGTGCGCATGGAGGGGTGAGGAGAGGTGCGCCTGGAAGGTTGAGGAGAGGTGCGGATGGAGGGTTGAGGAGAGGTGCGGCTGGAGGGGTGAGGGAGGTCCGGCTGGAGGGGTGAGGAGAGGTCCGGCTGGAGAGGTGAGGAGAGGTCCGGTTGGAGGGGTGAGGAGAGGTCCGGCTGGAGGGGTGAGGAGAGATGCAGCAGGAGCGGCGACATTACGGCTCGGCGGCAGGATATGGCTGCGTGCTGGGGCTGATCGCAGCCCCAGTCACACGGCATTGTCCTCTGGGGCGGGGTGGGGGCTGCAATGAGGGATCAGTCCCTCTTCTCAGGTCACACATGTGACCTGAGGGGAAGGAGCGGATTGGGCGCTCTGTGGTAAACACAGGATGGGCATGCAATTGGTCCAGGACGCCGAGTGCTGGCCAATGGGATGGGCGTCCTGTGTTTACAACACAGCGGGCAATCCGCTTGCAGGGGTGGCGGCGGCCAATGGGAGTGAGCGGGGTGTGTCAGGCTTTGCAGGCTGACACGCCCTGCTAAGTCCCATTGTCCACTGCCGCAGTCGCCCACAGGACGACGTCACTGGCTCCCGGCACCCGCCCACAGCCCCTACACCGCTACTTCACCAGCATGGCGACAGCGAGGCCCCAGCGGTGAGAGAGCGGTGAGGGGCGGAAGGCACCGACGGCATCCGGGCAGCGTGGAGCTGGCGGAGGGCGCAAGGCCGCTGGTGATGTGGCTATTGCGTCATCGGTGGCGGTGTGGCCGACGGTTGCCAGGATGGTGGCTGTGTCAGCTAGTGCGGCTGCGGCTCGCGATGATGCTATCGCGTCATCGCTCGCAGTGCCGCAAAGGATTTTGGGATTGGGCTACAGTGGCCGAATCCCGAACTCCCGATTATATAAAGGCCCGATGCTATCGCATCGGGAGTGGGGTGACATCAAGATGGGGCGAGCTGTTTGGCATTGGGGGCAGCAGCTGTCACTTTACCCTGTGGGGCATCAGCAGGGGCAGTGTGGGGAGTGAGGGCATGTGGGGTGGTAAGAGGGGTGACCAGGGCAGTGCGGGTGAGTGGGGGGGTAAACAGGGGCATTGTGGGTGAGTTGGGTGGGCTATGCAGGGGCAGTGTGGGTGAGTGGGGGCAGTTTGGGTGAGTAGGGGGGTAAGGAGGGGCAGTGTGGGTGAGTGGGAGGTAAGCAGGGGCAGTGTGGGTGAATGGGGGGGCTATGCAGGGGCAGTGTGGGTAAGTGGGGGCAGTGTGGGTGAGTAGGGGGTAAGCAGGGGCAGTGTGGGGAGTGAGTGAGGACATATTGGGGGTAAGAGGAGTGTGCAGGGGCAGTGTGGGTGAGTGGGGGGTAAGCAGGGGCAGTGTAAGTGATTGGGGGGTAGTCAGGGGCAGTGTGGGGAGTGAGTGAGGATATACGGGGGTAAGAGGAGTGAGCAGGGGCAGTGTGGGTGAGTGGGGGGTAAGCAGGGGCAGTGTGGGTGATTGGGGGGTAAGCAGGGACAGTGTGGGGAGTGAGTGAGGACATACAGGGGTAAGAGGAGTTATCAGGGGCAGTGTGGATGAGTGGGGGCAGTGTGGGTGAGTGGGGGGTAAGCAGGGGCAGTGTGGGTGATTGGGGGGTAAGCAGGGGCAGTGTGGGGAGTGAGTGAGGACATACAGGGGTAAGAGGAGTGAGCAGGGGCAGTGTGGGTGAGTGGGGGGTAAGCAGGGGCAGTGTGGGTGAGTGGGGGCAGTGTGGGTGAGTTAGGGGGTAAGTGGGGGCAGTGTAGGTGAGTAGGGGGTAAGCAGGGGCAGTGTGGGTAAGTGAAGGCAATGTGGGTGAGTAGGGGGTAAGCAGGGGCAGTGTAGGGAGCGAGGACATATGGGAGGTAAAAGGAGTGAGCAGGGGCAGTGTGGGTGAGTGGGGGGTAAGCAGGAGCAGTGTGGGTGAGTGGGGGGGCTATGCAGGGGTAGTGTGGGTGAGTAGGGGGTAAGCAGGGGCAGTGTGGGGAGTGAGGGCATAGGGGGGTAAGAGGAGTGAGCAGGGGCAGTGTGAGTGAGTGGGGGGTAAGCAGGGGCAGTGTGGGTGAGTGGGGGGGCTATGCAGGGTAAGTGTGGGTGAGTAGGGGGTAAGCAGGGGAAGTGTGGGTAAGTGGGGGCAGTGTGGGTGATTAGGGGTTAAGCAGGGGCAGTGTGGGGAGTGAGGACATAGGGGGGGTAAGAGGAGTGAGCAGGAGCAGTGTGGGTGAGTGGGGGTAAGTGGGGGCAGTGTGGGTGATAGGGGTGGTAAGCAGGGGCAGTGTGGGGAGTGATGAGATGGGGGGGTAAGAGGAGTGAGCAGGGGCAGTGTGGGTGAGTGGGGGGTAAGCAGGGGCAATGTGGGTGATTGGGGGGGTAAGCAGGGGCAGTGTGGGTGCAGATTTCCTGGCCGCCGCCCCTGTAACCTTAGTTGAGGAGTGGGGGAAGGCGGGTGGTATCAGACTGCAGCCCAGAATGAGGGAGCGGCGCCGGCGCCATGTTACCGTGGTACACTGCGGCGGGCAGCGTCTGTCATGAAGGCATCCGCTGATGCTGGCGGCGTGCGCTTTTCCAATGGTGCTCCCCCTGGCTGCTGGCGCTTGGGCCTGAGGGCTCGCACTGTGGAATGGACGGTGCGGCCCTGGCTGCGGGGGATCGGCGGCCGGTGCGTGTAGCGGGCATTGGTGGGGGTATGTGTTGTCCAGGGGTTTGCGGGCAGAATCAGCGGATCGCGATGGCGCATGCGCGCCATCGCTCGCTCGCAGTGCTGCAAAGCATTTTGGGATTCGGCTACAGTGCCCGAATCCCAAACTGCCGATAATATCAATAGAATACAGGAGAAAATTATGCAAAAAGTGTAAGAAACGTATTTGGACATACGATGTTACAAGTAATAGACAGTACAAAAAATAACAAAAAATGGTGGTCAGATACAAATTTTCATACAATACATGGTTTAGGGTTACATGTGTAAAACATATTTATGAGGTCAATGCATACAAAAGAGAGAGAACAGAGTCCAATTCACATAAAAAAAACTTACTGTATATCTTATTCAGGCTAATGCCCACAAACTCCACGCTTAATGTGAGCAAACCCACATCTAAAGTGCATGTGTATTAAGTATATAGTCTCCTGGGATAAATAAATGTTATCAAAGGTGCACAGACCCATGTATGCCAGAAACCTCTCAACAATCATATACCCATGAAACCTAGTATGGAGTTCTCAAGTACCATTAACCACCATAAAACAGGAAAAGAGGGCCCCTACTCTGCGTTTCGCTGGTTAGGCATGGTGGCACCAGCTTCTCCAGGGGGAGGTTCCTATAGGATATAAAACCTTGTACATGGGTCTGTGCACCTTTGATAACATTTAGGTGCAGGGTTGTGAACTAACTCTGGTTATACCTGTCCACTGGGTTATCCCAGGAGACTATATACTTAATGCACATGCACTTTATATGTGGGTTTGCTCACATTAACCATGGAGTCTGGGGGCATTAGCCTGAATGACATATAAGTTTTTTATGTGACCTGGACTCTGGTCTCTCTCTTTTGTATGCATTGACCTGATAAATATGCTTTACACATGTAACCCTAAACCATGTATTATGTGAAAATTTGTATCTGACCACCATTTTTTGTCATTTTTTGTACTGTCTATTACTTGTAACGTCGTATATCCAAATAAATTTTGTACACTTTTTGCCTAATGCTCTAGTTTTCTCCTGTATTAATTTGATGATAGGAGTATGTTCTTGTGGATAGGGATATTCTCATGCACATCAGTGTGTGGGGGAATAGCCCTCATTTCTTTAAGCCACATTGGACTTTGATTATTATACTCAGTTATGTAGCAGGAAAGCCGGGCACCACAACCAGTTACTCTGCTTCTCAGGTATCCACGAGCACTGCTTACAGACCACACGCTGTAGCTCACTGCTGAAATGTCTGGTGCACACCTCCGGAAGCAATCCACATTAATCCAGCATATTAGAAGTAAGTAGCACTCACCGGTCAGATGATCAGAAACCCTAACAATTTGCTGAAAAGTCGGCAAACTTGGCTTTGTTTGGAAAAAAGTTCAAAGCTCTAAAACTATCCTTGAAGGTTTGGGGTCAAAATGCTCACCCAAAACCCAGTGACTGGGAACTCTGCTAACCTATAGGACAACACACTTAGAGAAATAGTGGCAGCTGGGGACCAAGGGACGGTCACTGCCAAGAGGTTAGGAAAAGACTTATTGTACACAAACCAACATGGCAACATTTTTATGGCAATCAGCCTGGCAATGTGGCCATTTAGTGTTTAAGCATGGGGGTTTGTGGCTGAGTATTTCCACTTCCATTTCAAAGTCTAGGGTACAAACAGCTAAACACTGTACTGCGAAAAGGACGTGGACATGGTTGCTGATTTTGGTTGTGTATGTGCCACCACAGGTGCAGGGCAGGAGGCATCCACACCTTCTTCCTGGACATGGGATTAAGAAACAGGAAGTACAGGGTGAGTGGCAATAGTGTCACTCTCAGACACTGATTTTGTACCCAGGCAGTTAGACCATCTTGTAGGGTGCGTGGACATGACATGTACCTGAGCTTGCTGGTGATGCTCAGGCTGCTAATGTTCTGGCCCCTGCTGAGCTTGGTACAGCAGATGTTGCAAATAACTGTTCTTCTGTCTTTTGAAAATTTAGTAAAAAAAAAAAGAGTCAGACTCGGGAACACCTACAGTTGTGGCCAAAAGTATTGACACCCCTGCAATTCTGTCAGATAATACTCCGTTTATTCCTGAAAATGATTGCAATAACAAATTCTTTGGTATTATTATCTTCATTTAATTTGTCTTCAATGAAAAAACACAAAAAGAATTGTCCTAAAGCCAAATTGGATATAATTCCAGACCCAACATAAAAAAAAGGTGTGGACAAAAGTATTGGCCCTGTTAGAAAAATCATGTGATGCTTCTCTAATTTGTTTAATTAACGGCACCTGTAACTTACCTGTGGCACCTAACAGGTGTTGACAATAACTAAATCACACTTGCAGCCAGTTGACATGGATTAAAGTTGACTCAACCTCTGTCCTGTGTCCTTGTGTGTACCACATTGAGCATGGAGAAAAGAAAGAAGACCAAAGAACTGTCTGAGGACTTGAGAAACCAAATTGTGAGGAAGCATGAGCAATCTCAAGGCTACAAGTCCATCTCCAAAGACCTGAATGTTCCTGTGTCTACCGTGCGCAGTGTCATCAAGAAGTTTAAAGCCCATGGCACTGTGGCTAACCTCCCTAGATTTGGACGGAAAAGAAAAATTGACGAGAGATTTCAATGCAAAATTGTGCGGATGGTGAATAAAGAACCTCAACTAACATCCAAACAAGTTCAAGCTGCCCTGTAGTCCGAGGGTACAACAGTGTCAGCCCGTACTATCCGTCGGCGTCTGAATGAAAAGGGACTGTATGGTAGGATACCCAGGAAGACCCCACTTCTTACCCCGAGACATAAAAAAGCCAGGCTGGAGTTTGCCAAAACTTACCTGAGAAAGCCTAAAACGTTTTGGAAGAATGTTCTCTGGTCAGATGAGACAAAAGTAGAGCTTTTTGGGCAAAGGCATTAACATAGAGTTTACAGGAGAAAAAAAGAGGCATTCAAAGAAAAGAACACGGTCCCTACAGTCAAACATGGCGGAGGTTCCCTGATGTTTTGGGGTTGCTTTACTGCCTCTGGCAATGGACTACTTGACCGTGTGCATGGCATTATGAAGTCTGAAGACTACAAACAAATTTTGCAGCATAATGTAGGGCCCAGTGTGAGAAAGCTGGGTCTCCCTCAGAGGTCATGGGTCTTCCAGCAGGACAATGACCCAAAACACACTTCAAAAATCACCAGAAAATGGTTTGAGAGAAAGCACTGGAGACTTCTAAGGTGGCCAGCAATGAGTCCAGACCTGAACCCCATAGAACACCTGTGGAGAGATCTAAAAATGGCAGTTTGGAGAAGGCACCCTTCAAATATCAGGGACCTGGAGCAGTTTGCCAAAGAAGAATGGTCTAAAATTCCAGCAGAGCAATGTAAGAAACTCATTGATGCTTACCGGAAGCGGTTGATCGCAGTTATTTTGGCTAAAGGTTGTGCAACTAAGTATTAGGCTGAGGGTGCCAATACTTTTGTCTGGCCCATTTTTGGAGTTTTGTGTGAAATGATCAATGTTTTGCTTCATTCTCTTTTGTGTTTGTTTTCTCATTGAAGACAAATTAAATGAAGATAATAATACCAAAGAACTTGTGATTGCAATCATTTTCAGGAAGAAACTGAGTATTATCTGACAGAATTGCAGGGGTGTCAATACTTTTGGCCACAACTGTAACCTTTGGCCTGTCATCTGGCTGTATGCGGGTGCCCTGGGGAATAGTTGATTGCCTTCTCTCTCTGTCCTACCCACTGCTTCTTGCTGCCTGTTTTGATGCTACGGATCTCTTCCTCACTGAGCTGCTGTGTTCACTATGGATGCCTCCTTGCAAGGTGGCTTCATCATCCACCACCTCATCTTCCACTTACTCACTCTGGTCCTCCTTCTAACTTGGTGACTTAACCTGACTTGCTGGCATCTTTGTCTCATCATTATTCATCTTTTGAGACAGTAATTGCAGTTCCCCATGGTCGGCTTCTTCTGCCAATGGCTGCTAAAATATGTGTTCGCTACTGCACATAATCTCCTCATGTTCCTCTTAAAACATGCATGGTGAGAGGCCACAAACAATCCAAAAAAGGACAGGTGAAAAGCTCCTCTGAGTGTCCATGTGTGGGATCACTTGTCTCTTGAGACTTGTCATGGCGGGAGGAAGGAACATCAGGGTTAGGATTATGTGATGCACCCTTTTAGCTACTCAGACTGGACCATGTGGAAGCCAAGGAGGTACTGGCAAACAGAATGGTGTAATTATCTGCCATTCATCCCACAACCTGCTCATACTGTTCTGGCTTCAACAGTGCCCCCCGACCTGTTAACTGGGACACAAAGCTATGAAAATATGACGTTTGGGGTGTTCCCACAGAAGCAGGTCCAATTTTTTCTGTCACACAGCCATGGCGTGCACCACCTTTAGCGCCACGTCCACTTCCCCATCCTTAATGTAACACTTGCACATTTTTTATTAGGTAAGCAGCAAAGCACAGTATTAGTAGAGCAAAGAATGTGACCCTGAAAGGACTTGGGGTTGTATTTAGAGATGAGCGAACCTTTTATTGCTCACTTCAGCTTGCCGAGATTCCAGAAGTTCGCTGAACAGTTTGGCAAACAGTGCAATGAACCTCCCAAACCCAACTGACTTCTATGAGAGGCAAAAACAAAATCAGAGGCATAGAAAACACCTTTAGGGGGGTCCAAAAGCTACCAAACCGATTTAAAGTGGAGTTTCGCATTTTTGGCACAGTCAATAGCTTGCTGATGAACGTCTATGTACAGCATAAGCGATCATACAGTGTCAACTTAAAAAGTTATAAAAAATGTTTAGAAAATTTGAAAAACAAAACACAAGGATCGCCATGTTCAGAAATACCCAATCTATCAAAATATAAAATAAATTAATCTGAACGGTAAACTGCATACCAAAAAAAATATTAAAACCACAAGAATTACCTTATTTTTGCTTGCCACAACATTGCAATAGAATTAATAGGAGGTGATCAAAACATCAAATATATATCAAAATGGTATGATTAAAAACGTGAGCTCAGGATGCAAAAAATAGGCCATCGAACAGCCCCAGATCCCAAATAATGAGAACATTCTGGGTCTCAGAAAATGGCAACAAATGCACAATTTTTGGGGGGTACAAATTTTTGAATTTTTTTCACGATTTGAAGAATAAAAAAATACATGGTTATTATTTACAAACTTGACTAACATCAGGAATCATACTGCCAGGTCAGTTTTACCATATAGTGAATATGGCAAATAAAAATGCAATTTCACAGCACTTTAAATTTTTTTCCCATTTTTGAGTAGACTAGTTGGTAAAATGTAATTCAAATATAACTCATTGTGCAAAAAACAAGCCCTCAAATGGCTATATTGATGGAAAAATTAAAATGTTATGGCTCCTGGAAGAAGGGAATGACAAAACGAAAATGAAAAAATGGAAAACTGCCCAGAAGTGAAGAGGTTAATGTTATATGAGCAGGACTTATTAGCATTGTCAAATTGGGTGCATTGCAGTGTGTCAATATGAGTGCTATATTTACTTGATCTGCATTTATAAAATTCCCCTGTAATGTACTGTAGGATTACTCAGGGACCTAATAGCAGTTGGGAGCACAGACAAAACTGGAACCAAATTTAAAGGGGAACAAGTGTATATTAAACACACGTGACAGTTAATAAACTTGAGATGCAACAATTGAGCAAGTTTATCAAATAGTAACAAACCGGAAAGTCTATTCAGCAGCAATTCTCATCAGAAATAGTCTATGAGTTTGATAACTCCCAGGAAGGCCAAGGATGGCAGTCACAAGAACAAGTCCTGAACTTGAAACTGTGCAGTATAATTTTAGTAAAGTTCCACAATGTCCAGCAAAAGTCCAGAGACTATAACTGCACAAAACGAACAGGGAAGTTGCAAAGCTTACAGGCACGTAGGGATTACATTTCACAGGGCAGAAAGAAAAAGGGAAGATAAAGTGCAAATAGGGTCTTATCTGTGGTATAAAGTAGCTGGTGTAAGGGAATGAAGCACACCTTTGAGGGTTGTGAGAAGTCACAACCACTATCCAAGCCTGCAACAGCTTCAGCGGTCCTGAGGAAGGGGACCTGGAGCCTTGAAACACATTGACTAATAAACCACAGCTATAATTCCACTATTGATGTCCTCAGAAGTTTGATGTTTCCTTGATTCCAGCAACGTGGTCATTTAACCCTTTCTTCACCGGTGGCTGTATATTTCACAGGGCAGGCAGGCTGAAGTTTAGTCTGAAACACATGGCACAGGAGCAGGTTTACAGGAGAAGCACTGAGCAGGTTTGGAAGGTTGAGGAGGTCTGCAGACACAGGAAAACCCAAATGGAAAGGCAGAGGAGGTTCACTTGAGGATCACAGAAAGCAGGGAGCAAAGCATTCAACTGAATATTCAAGCGTAGCTAGACAGTAGGCTTATCTTTATAAAGGCAGAGGGAAGGATCACATGATCAGGAGCGAAGCAACGGACACCATTTTGCAAAGAGGCAACACGCACAGAATGGCAATAGACATCCAAAGTCCTAACATCCTCTTTGTTAAAGCCATGTGCTGTGCTCATTTTTAGAATTATTAAAATGTGAGGGAGATAAAATATTTCCACGTGAAGGAGCTTTTTTGGTAACTATATGACGACCATTATTGAGTAGGTAAGCTAATATTTTCATCTGGTAATAGTATTGGTAAGTAGTTATTAATAATATATTTAATCAGATTAAATTTAGTGGTGTATTGTAAAGAAAAAAGCAACATTAGACATTTTAGTAAAGTGATACTTGAACATTTTATCACTGATTGTGCTATTTGCTTGCTTCTATTTGAAGTCCAGTGTAGATAATTGTAATGGAATATTCTGTCATAGGAAACCTTCAATTTTATTCAATTTTAATACTGTATCGTGAGGATCACTGCAGTTTCTGATGATTCAAGTAATATTCACCTATTGGCAGTACATGGGCTACATGCTTTGAATGACTACTAGTGTAATGCATGATAATGTTACCTGCTACTGCTTTACAGTAAATACAAGTGGTGAGGATATCATCAGGATTCAAGAACACCAGTCAAGCATAAATACAAAAAAAGAAACAATGTGAGTCTTGAGACACCGTAAATTGAAGATTGTATGACTTTTCATTTAAATAATTAACAAAGTGTGCTATTGCAGAAACAAGTCTTCTCCAAATGAAGAGCATATCATCTATGAATCTCCTAAACCATACTAATGCATCACAACTTTGGCCAAAGAGGGAGAGAACTTGGTCCCCGTTGAAACTACTCTGCATTGCAAATATTGTCCGTCAGATACAAAAACAATGTATCAAAAGATGCATAATAATTTGTATAATGAACTGTTGTAATATGTCAGTATCTTTTTCAAAATGGAATTGTAAAACTTCTATGGCTAAGCACATGGGCATAGATGTATATAGTGATGCAACATCACAACTAATCCAAGTGATATCCTTTGCCCATTTTTTTTGTGGAACATTTGTTCCAGAATATCTGGGGAGAGTAATATAATTGGGAGTACGTTTTTTTTTTTGAGATTTATGTTTGACTGGTGTTCCTAATGAAATCCTCTCCATGTCTAGTTACTACAAACCTTTAGCAGGTAACAATGGCGTAACTTCAGGCCTCGGGGCCCCAATGCGAAAGCTCCAACGGGGCCCCCAATTATTGCAAATCTTTACTAGTATTAGTCTTTTTCTATGGGCCAAAGAGACGTTTGGGGCCCCCCTAGGCTGCAGGGCCCGGGTGCGATCGCAACCCCTGCACCTATTGTAGTTACGCCCCTGGCAGGTAACATTATTATGCATTACACTAGTAGTCACCCAAAGCATGGAGCCTGTGCAATATCAGTAGGAGAGTTTACTCATATCGTCAGAAACTACAGTGATCCTCATGATACTGCATTAAAATAAATAGCTTCCTGTGAAAGACTAACACGTTGCGGTTACCCACGCTGAACTTAGAGGCAAACAGTGCAATCTAAAGGATGTTAAAGGGGTTAAACAGTGTAAATGTAGCTCATAATTTGTTGTTTATGTTATTAATTGTATGTCATATTATTTTAGATTGGGTGCACTGTAAGGAAATTGAAAGTTAATATTACTGTATATTTAAATTTCTTCTAACTGCAATATATCATCTGCTGCAAAATAATCGATTTAATAATTTAATAAATCTGTACAAGCGGGAGATATAAAAAGATGACTTCTGACTAAAGAACCATTTTAGATTTTCAATTTCGCTTGTAGGCATCCAAAAGGTCTTAATTTTCATGAAGAGATTATTTATCATTATTGATTTGCACTGTTTGGCATATTTGTTTATTTTTTCATTTTTTCTACCTATGACACATATGAGTATTCATTAATTATGCATGTTCTCATCGGTTTTTAATGTTTAAACAAAAAAAGGTTTGTTACTATGTTAGCCAGTTGAAAAAAGATTGATTGCTTTCAATGGGAAAAACACAATAATAATCTTGTAGTTGTGATACCTTTTATAGGCTAACAAAAATAAAGGAATGGTGTTACAAAGCAACAAGCTTTTGTCACTACTTATGTTTCTTCATCAGGCATGGTATAACAAACTACTTGAAGAAACACAAATATGTATACAACCAGAGCAAAGGCATAACATAATAAATGGACATTTGAATAAACAAATGCTGAACTTAGAAAGAGGACCCTTAATTAGCCAAGCTACGTGGTGTGAAAGTATAAGGGTGCGTGCACACGATCAGTATACGCAGCGTCTTGCCGCTGCATCCAAAATGTTGCGTAGTACAGTATAAGCATTGTGGATGGGATTTCAAGAAATCCCATCCCCACTATGCTTATCCCGACCACAGCGATGACAGCTGTGGTGCGGGTAGCCGGCATTCCGCTCGTCCATAGCATGTTGAATTCATGCTGCAGAGTCGGAAGAGTCTCCCATCGGGTGCACGGAGGGAGAAGCCGCCCTGCACCTACCACACATGGTGAGTACAGGGCGGCTGCGGTCTCCTTGCGGCCACCCGCAGCTTTACTCAGGTCCGGAGGAGCTGCATCCAACGCGCAGCTCCCCTGGACCGTAAGTACACAGCCTTATAGTCTTAATAACCATGTAAGATCGGATGCCTGGAGTTGCCCACTGACTCTGGAGCAAATTCCTCAGATTTTGTAGTGAGCCATAAATCCTCCTGACAACTTAAGTCCTGTGTGAACAGAATCAAACATTGTAATCAATTTGTGTTCTAAGACCCTTCAATGTTTTTGTGCTTTGAAGGTGTCCTTTAATATGCCATCTCTTATATTGTCTATGTTGTGGTCTATGTTGTGCCTAACTGACATATGTACGCTGCCTTATCACTAGTAAAAAAAGGGGATTTTCACCAGTGAATTTATATTGTGAAATGATGGCTTCATATTCACAATGCCATAGATCAAAACCGGAGAGTTAAAAAAATGATTCTTTAAATGAATACAAGTTTCCATTATCAGGGGATTCTTACAAGACTCTTATTCCATACTAACAATGTTTTCTCTTTGCTTGACAGATTCCCAACACGACCTGCACTGCCCCTAAAACATCACGAAAAAGCAACTTCAAGAAAAAATTGGAAGCTTTTGTTCAAAATATACACCTAATACAGGGAAACTAATACCAATTCTAGATTTAAATGGTCAAAAAAGGCATCAAATTGCAGCACTTGGTGCTATTTGGCCTCTTGTACATGACTTGTACACTTGTAGTCAGTGAATTTGGAGAATAATATTTGTCGATATCAAAAATGACTGAGAATACAAAGGTCTAGTTTTTAGCATTGTAAATTTTTGTGTTATTTATTGTTATTTATTTATTATTGCATAAAAAGCTCTAATATTGTATTATTTATTATTAGAATTATTAATTTAATGTGCGGATAGTGTGTCTTTTTTTAGGTGTGTTTGCTAATGCTTATGATTTATGATCATTATTTTTATGGGCCAAATTGTTTTTTTTTCTGAAAATTTGGATTCAATTATAATACAGGGTGTGCTTTCATATAGTGGATACCCAGAGGATTTTTCGTCCAATTTTGACGGAAATCTAGCATTATATTGCAGTATAAAGAGAGCTCACCCTTACTGCTATCCACTCTTTGGTTAAAGCATACACTGTGTGCAGAAATATCAGGCAAGTTGTATTTTAGATGATTATTTTTATTATTGATCAACAAATATGTTCTCAATCAACCCAAAAGACTCAAATATCAAAGCTTAATATTTTTGAAAGTTGGAGTGGTTTTTTTTTAGATTTGGCTATCTTAGGAGGATATCTGTTTGTGCAGGTGACTATTACTGTGCAGAATTATTAGGTAACTTAATAAAAACCAAATGTATTCCCATCTCACGTGTTTATTTTCTTTAAGAAAACCAATATAACTGCACAAAATTTAGAAATAAACATTTCTGACATGCAAAAACAAAACCCCAAAAAACATTAGTGACCAATATAGCCACCTTTCTTTATGATGACACTCAGCAGCCTCCATCCATAGATTCTGTCAGTTGCTTCATCTGTTTACGATCAACATTGTGTGCAGCAGCCACCACAGCCTCCCAGACACTGTCCCCAGAGGTGTACTGTTTTCCCTCCCTGAAGATCTCACATTTTAGGAGGGACCACAAGTTCTCTATGAGGTTCAGATCAGGTGAACAAGGGGCCATGTAATTATTTTTTCTTCTTTTAGACCTTTACTGGCCAGCCACGCTGTGGAGTAGTTGGATGCATGTGATGGGGCATTGTCCTGCATGAAAATCATGTTTTTCTTGAACGATACCGACTTCCTCCTGTACCACTGCTTGAAGAAGTTGTCTTCCAGAAACTGGTAGTAGGTCCGAGAGTTGAGCTTCACTCCATCCTCAACCTGAAAAGGTCCCACAAGTTCATCTTTGATGATACCAGCCCATACCAGTACCCCACCTCCACCTTGCTGGCGTCTAAGTCAGAGTGGAGCTCTCTGCCCTTTACTGATCCAGCCTCTGGCCCATCCATCTGGCCCATCAAGAGTCACTCTCATTTCATCAGTCCATAAAACCTTTGAAAAATCAGCCTTAAGATATTTCTTGGCCCAGTCTTGACGTTTTATCTTATTTTTCTTGTTCAAAGGTGGTCGTTTTTCAGCCTTCCGTACCCTGGCCATGTCCCTGAGTATAGCACACCTTGTGCTTTTTGATATTTCGGTAACGTTGCAGCTCTGAAATATGGCAAAACTGGTGGCAAATGGCATCTTGGCAGCTTCACGCTTGATTTTCCTCAATTGGTGGGCAGTTATTTTGCGCCTTTTTTGCCCAACACGCTTCTTGCGACCCTGTTGGCTATTTGCCATGAAACGCTTGATTGTTTGGTGATCACGCTTCAAAGGTTTGGCAATTTTAATACTGCTGCATCCCTCTGCAAGACATCTCACAATTTTGGACTTTTCAGAGCCCGTCAAATCTTTCTTCTGACCCATTTTGCCTAAGGAAAGGCATTTGCCCAATAATTAAGCACACCTTATATAGGGTGTTGATGTCATTAGACCACACCCCTCCTCATTACATAGAGGCACATCACCTGATTTACTGAATTGGTAGTTGGCTCTCAAGCCTATGCAGCTTGGAGTAGGACAACATGTATAAAAAGTATCGTGATCAAAATATTCATTTGCCTAATAATTCTGCACACAGTGTAGGTAAAGGCTCTGCCATAGACTGGCTAAAAAATAAGTGAAATGAAAAAGTCAACAAATTCTTCTTTAATGCTTGCAAAAAAAATATGTATGTGAGAAATCAATTATTTACATGGAGAAAGCTACAGTATATAGCATATGCTACAATGCGTTTCGGGTGCTCAACCGTCTTTAGTCATGATCATGATCAGACTTTCTCGTTTCACTCATCAGTATATTGCAGTACAGAAAATTGTACTCCTGGAAAGTGTGGAACATTCAAAACAACACGAAAGAAATAGGAAAAACAGAAGCAAAGAATGTGTCAGGACTGAAATCCTGACAATGGTTAATTTAAAAAGGCCGTGTGCAAAAAGCCCAACAATACAGACGAAAAGACAGAGTTGTTTGTCCTTTTTAAAATAACATTGTCATGATTTAAGTTATAGCACATTATATTGCAGTAGTAGCAAAATGCATAAGATTTATGAAATGTTTACATGCTAGTGAAAACTTTGCTTAGGGCAGAGACACACTATGTGAGTTGCATGAGACTCACATGACTCACCCAGAACGGCCCCTGCCTCCCTAAATGGGAGCATGGAGCTGCTTAGAAACACAAGCAGTTGATGCATTCCTGTGCAGAAAGACAGGGGCAGTTCTGGGTGAGTAATGCGAGTCTCATGCATCTCACATAGTGTGTCTCCAATTGAAACTGACTGGTGCTGATTTTGAATGTGTAGGACACCATTTCTTTTGGACTATTTTCATTGCACATTTTATCGTTTGCAGTGCAGCAAACCCTAAAGCAAATCTGCACAATAACTACAACACAATCTATATGAAATACTCATGGATTGATGCAGATATGAAAAAAAGGATTTTTTTTCCAGCACATGTGGACATATCCTTAGTTTTAAAAAATGATTTTAAAAAAAGTGCTTTAAATCGAGAGGTCAACATTCAGGGTATAGTCCTATCTTTTTCTATAAGGTAAAAAATGTTGTACTGTGTTAGCCATTAGATATAAAAATATTAGAATCTGAGAGTCCTCGGTGGTTGATACCTTTTAATGGCTAACTGAAAAGATGGTAAGAAAAAGCAAAGCAAGCTTTCGAGACACTATGGCCTCTTCATCAGGCTGATAGTGACACAAATTCTGAAGACACACATATATACATATACAGGGTAGGATGAGGCAGTAAATACGACAGGTGACATAAAGCAGGATTTATGTCTTTCTACATTCATTGAGGAATTTTCAGGTCTCAAGCAACCACTAATCAAAGAACAATAAAACTCTGTGCCTCTTATCTTCGAACTCTGTCTTTAGCTCCCCAGCTGCTCTCCCCCTCCCAAGACTAACTACTATTTTCTGCTTTACGTCACCTGTCGTATTTACTGCATCATCCTACCCTGTATATGTATATATGTGTGCCTTCATAATTTCCATCATTATTAGCCTGATGAAGAAGCTATAGAGTCTCGACAGCTTGCTTTGCTTTTTCTTACCATCTTTTCAGACAGTATCAACCACTGAGGATTCTGAGATTACAATATTTTTCTATCTTGTTCTACTTCATTTTTTGGGGCAGAAAATTCATTGCATTCAACAATTCAAGTAAAGAAAATGTGATTTCATGAAGATTTGGGCCATGTGCACACATTGAGTACTTGCGTTTATTACCTCAGGATTTGTACACATTGCGGCGAGCGGACGTGGTATCAGCTTAATGAAAGATACCACGTCCGCTCGCCGCAATGTGTTTTGCTCATACGGTATCCCTCAGCGGCGCGTCACTCCACGGAGCCGACAGGAAGTGACGATGCGAGTGCACGTGACTCTGCCTGCCTCCGATGACGTGCGGGGACGGGAGCAGCCTTGCGTGCCCGCCCACACAAAGATAATATAACGCCCTTCAGTGACGTCCTGCAAAGAGAGAGGGAGGGGTAGGGAAGCCACTCATGCTGCACAAGACACAGCCCTCTAGTACGAGAGCCCGAGGGAGACGCCCTCAAGTACGCAGGCATGTAAGCTTACAAAGTGCATATTTCGGTTTGCTTTTATCAATATTCTTAGCAAAAACATAGCTGGAATGGTGTAGGTAGGGTGCAGGGACATGTATTAACTGCTTATAGACCTCACCTGAGGTGGTTGGTTCCCTTTAAGTCTAGACAGTGCGTAAATCCAACAGAGAAGCAGAAAAGAGATGGCACTCATCATAAAAGCCTTTTGCTTTATCTTATCCGGGTGAAGACAAACAAGGGAGGGAGGGAAGGCGGGAACACAAGGACGACAGCGGCTGTTTCGCGCCCAGCTGGTGCTTCCATGGGTCCTTACCAGGATCCTAGAGTTTCTGTACTAAAAATCGCATTAAGTATATGCTGCTTTGACTCTGCTCCAAAATTACAGCAAAAAGCTGAAGACTTGTTGCAGACACATTCTGGATGGAGTGCATTTTTGCTGGGATATTCTAAATAATAAAAAATGCTGTTTTTTGCCACTATTTAAAAAAACTGCAGCAGTATACCACAGACTGTGGCTAATAGATTGCTCAAAACAACAAGGCTTAAATCTCCTTGTTGCAAAAGCATAAATATCATTTCATTTTCGTTTTTTTTGCTCCCCTGCTTCCAAGAGCCATAACTTTTTTATTTTTCAGTCAATATAGACATATAACGGCTTGTTTTTTTGCGGGACGAAATGTACGTTCATATGCAATCATTTATTTTACCATATAGTGTACATGGAAATTGCAAAAAAATTCTAAATGCAGTAAAATTGCAAAAAAAGTGCAATAACACGTTTGTTTTTTGGGTATTTTAGTCGCCACGTTCACTATATGGTAAAACCGACGTGACGGGGTGATGCCTCGGGTCAGTATGAGTTCATAGACACCCAACATGTATACCTTTATTGGTATCTAGGTGGAAAAAAAAATTCAGAAATTGCAAAAAACAAAAACGGACTTTTTGCGCCATGTTCTGCGACCCGTAGCGTTCTCATTTTTCAGGATCTGATGTGGTGTGGTGTGATGGCTTATTTTTTGCATCTTGAGCTAATGTATCTAATGATACCATTTTTGGGGGGATCCAAAGTTTTGATCGCTCGTTATTGCATTTTATAGCAATGTTGCGGAGACCAAAAAAACGGAATTTTGTTGTTTGGACCATTTTTTCTGTTACGGAGTTCACAGCTTTCATTAACGGATTTAATATGGTGATAGATCGGGCGATTCTGAACGCGGCGATACCAAACATGTGTATTTTTTTTATTTTTTTTAATACTTTTATTGTGAATGGGGGAAAAGGGGGTGATTTGAACTTTTATGTTTTTTTTTTACAGGTTTTTAAAAACTTTATTAATCAATTCATTCTTATTTTTACACTGCCTCTTAGAGAGGCACCTTGCTTCACAGTCCGATCGCTTCTGGGAGATACAGATAAGTTGCAGCTCATCTGTATCTCCCAGAATCGCGGCAGTGTTTTGGTTGGCAGCGCCTGCCAACCACAACAGGAAACTGATCTCTGACAGCATCCGGGGTCTAGCCAGGACCCCGAGCTGTCACGTGAGCGCCGGATCTCCGGAGCAGGCGGGGAACAACGCGATCCCTGCCGCGGCTGCCTTGGATCCCGCTGTCAGCGATTGACGGCGGGATCCAAGGGGTTAACAGCGACAATCGGATCCCGGATCCGATCAGTGCTGTTACCCCGACATCTCAGCTGATGAGATCGGCTGAGATGTTGGAGCTTTGATGTGAGCTCCGCGCCGGAGCTCACATCAAAGCCCTCTTACTGGCGCAGGATGTTGTACAACGTCCTGTGTTGGCAAGGAGTTAAAAATGAATCTCTTTATGTAATACTTATAAAAAAATAAATACAAAGCACCATCAAAAAGCCTCCCAGAAGAGGCAGAGGGCGAAACAATCGTCAGGGTGGAGGGACGGGTAGCCTGCTGTTCATTTTCTATCAGGTAAATCATGGCATTATTAGGATAATATCAAACTGCACCATAATAGACAACTTTCTTAACCCCTCATGTACCATGACTTTAATGTCCTATATGTGTTTCATTTTTTATTAGCGCCAAATAAGTGACAGCCTTTACTAGATATATTGGGACTAATTTATTCAATATAATCCTGTGGTTACTGCTTTTTCTATATCCCTAGATACATTATAAACTTGAATAAATTCCTTATTGTGATTATTTCAAAATCTGGTACTGGTGATTGATTTTTTCTTTGTCAGTATTGCAACAGCTGCAATATTATTCTATACCTTTTTTGTATCTGTTAATTAATTAATCAATCACATATGGCTTGTGTATGGCCCTCTTTGAGCCACTGCTCTTTTTAATTGTGTTTGTATTTATTTTTTTATATGTATTAAATAAAGGAATTAATTTTTAATTAATATTTGTATTTCTTCATTTGCAAGAAAGGGAATTAAGCCTTGCTGTTTTGAGAAATCTTAATAAGTAAACTTGGGATAAAAGAATACATTGCAATATGAAGGACTCGATAATACAATTTAAGTGAAGAATTAATGACTGTGAATGCATAAAGATTCCCTTTTCTCTGTGATCTAAGTACTGTCACAATCCTTCCATATATAGGTGTATTTGTTATTTAGTGATGTAATTATATATTTAAACATATAATGTATTCTGCATTTTTTGAAGTAATTATTGAGAATGTTATATAATTTTTAATTTTTTTTAACACAATTTATTAAATATCAAAATGTATTGCAAAACGCGAATTTAAATGTGCTATCATTTTTTAAAGTATTTATTTTACAATAGTAGCTGTGCTTAACATTGTTATTTTATTCCCTTCATGTGAATGAAAAATAATCCAATAATGACTGTAATCACCAGTGTTGAACTGGGGAACATCGCACCCACCAGATGACTTGATTCTGAGGGCCCAAAACCAATATATTGCCATTAAGGGTCCATTCTCACAATAAGTATTTTGCTTCATATACATTTTCAGGTAGAAACTGAGTATTATCTGACAGAATTGCAGGGGTGTTACAGTACTTTTGGCCACAACTGTATGCAGTTGATCTGTACCAAATCTGCAGCAGCGTGTTATCCCAGCAAACCCTATGGGCCCCTTTACACGCGGCTACATTTCTAGGGTGGCTACAGGTAACTTACTGGTTGCAGTGAAATCATGGAGAGATTATTCCATTTGTACACAGCAACAAGATAGAACCTTGTCTCCATGATTTCACTGCAACCAGTAAGTTACCTGTAGCCACCCTAGAAATGTAGCCGCGTGTAAAGGGGCCCTATGGGTTTTTCTAATTCCTGACATGGTGACTTTTCTTCTGCAGCAGACTTGCTGCGTGTTTAAAGGCCGCTTTACACGTCGCGATATCACAATGCAACAGCGATAAAAAGTCACATGGTACGACCGTTGCAGTTGTTATCATTCGTGCGTTGTGTCGTGTAAATGGCCAATACGACGCGAAAACAACCTAACTATGATATTGCATGAAGATTGTGCAAGCCCTTCAACTATACGATATTGCATAGGCGATGTGGCATGATCTGATGATGTGGCTGCGTGACAGCGCAACTACGATTTGGAGCGCAACTTCCCCTATTCACTCCAATAAATCTTGTTCCCTGGGTTGCTCATAGAGAGCGTACACCATCGTACTTGCGTTGCCTGCAGATATCTCCCTGTGTAACATCTCCTTTGCGATCTTGGACAAGTGCCAAAACCGTGCACGCTCCCATGAAATCGTATACAATATCGGAACGATATTGCAACATGTAAAGTGGGAAAATCTGCAGCATGTCAATTCTTGTGCCCTATGTTCATGTGTGTAATTGTGATTAAAGTTTATTATGTGCATGGATATACCTTGTGGGGATCTGGTAAGGGGCTGCATGATTGTGTAAAAACCACTACTTTATTACTATCACTGTTTGAAGTCCTGCCAGCTTTTGCAGCCAGATCGGGGACTTCTCTGCCTCTTGTACGCAAATTGTGTAGGAGCGTAAGCTATGGCTATTCTGAAAGTTCTCTACACACTGAAATGTCAAAAGCAGTGTAGATATCTATGTTGTTTGATGCTTTTATTTTTTAAACAGATTTTGAGAATTTGCATGTCTATCTTGAAGCCAGAAAAGTCTACGAGAGTTCTGAAGTGCTGTGCAAACGTTTTTATTTTTATTGCAGATTTGCAGCAGATTTCGGGGCAGAAAAAAGAAATCTGAACCATATGTGCAAGGAAACAAGAAAGAAACGTCGGCAGAGATCTTTTGACATGTCGTAGACTTTGCTGGCCTCAGGAAAGACCTGCAGATTTTGATGCAGATTCTCAATCTGCGTAAAAAAAAGATGAAACAATGCACCATGGGGACAGGGTTTAAGAGAGCCCTGGGAGAGCCGCAGTTGTGGTGAAAGGGCTCAAGGATTCCTCTTGACTCCTGGCTACTTCCAAAGAGATCTCAAGGGCAGGGGTGGCCAACTACAGTCCTCAAGGTCTGAAAACAGTGCATGTTTTTTGGATTTCCCTAGCATTGTACAGGTAATAATGTTATCAACTGCAGAGGTGATAGATGATTCCAGCACCATGTGCAATGCTAGGTAGATCTTGAAAACATGCACTGTTTGTGGCCCTTCGCAACTGCACTTGGCCAGCCTTGTTCTACTGGAGTGGGTGTAGTGTCTTAAAGTTCCATACTTCATTACCTTCGGCCAGAGGCCTGTGACTTTTTCACCAGTCTCTGAAGGGCAGCATCAAAGCAGCTATTTGGAGAAACAGTCCAGTATGCAATGAGTGAACTCAAAAAACTTTACTACGGTATATACAAACAGACTATGAATCTCAAACAAAAAACATAACAATATATATAGTATACACACATGACTAACAAAAACACATGCCTTGGTCAAGGACAACAAAAAATTAGATATAAAACAAGTCAAAAAATCATTCTTTGGGCAAAATACCAAATAAGGGACAGGTCACTACCTCACAGACCCAACAACATGCCTTTAGGAAGGTCCACTGGGCATGTTTATCTGCATAGTTATCTATGCCCTGGATGGTTGCCATGTGCAGTTGAAACTGAATTAAAAGGACACAGTTTTACCTTAGTTATCACTACTTCACAGAGAAAGAAATGATGGCCACACTGAAGACTACCACCTGCTAATCTAACCAAGTCCAAGCCTCCTTTTTAGTATTTAGGATGAAGAACAGGGTGTACCAAACCAAATGCAGTTTACAGCTGCACTACAGCATTATTTTCTTTTGCACCACTGTGTAGTGATGCTTTAAATGTAAGTCCTATGCCTTTAGTGTAATACTCACCTTCTGCCACCCTCAGTCTTTTCCAGCGGCGCTCCAGTTGGTCTGCAGTGAAAAGTGACTAGCTGGCAGTTCCAGTGTTTCATTTAGTGCATCAGAGGTCACTTTTCAATATGGGTAATTCCATGTCAAGTGATCCAAAAATGAATATTTTTTTTCCCTGACGTCCTCAGATTTTTTAAATTTTTTTTCTATATGAAGAACAACTTTATCTAATTACAAAAAAAAAGTTTTGAATTTTTTTCTTTATCAGTTAATTTTTTACAGATTTTTAAAGTTTTAAAAAAGTGCGAATTTTGGCCTGGTATGGCTTTACATTTTCTATCATATCTCGGGCTAGAAATAAGATAGAGAAACAAAATAAACACCAATCTACTCAGAACTGTCCAGGCTTTCATCAGATATGTCACAAGAGGATCTTTGTTAATATTTTACCCATGTGATCGCAAGCGCAAAACTTTAAAACGCATTTCCGAAAAATCGGCGCGCTTTAAATATTTCAAAAACTGCCCATGTGTCTGCTTTGCTCTTAGCCACATCTGTACCAAATTTCAAGTTGGGATCGCAATGGGATCATATTTTAACATATTTTACTAGTAATAGCGTCAATGGGTCATTCCATATCAAGTGATCTAAATATGAATATTTTTTTTTACCTGACGTCTCTAGATTTTTTTTTTTTTTTTTCCTTTATGAAGTACTACTTTAGTTAATTACAAATTAAAAGTTTAGAATTTTTTTCTTCATCAGTTAATTTTTTACAGATTTTTAAAGTTTAAAAAAAGGGTGAATTTTGGCCTGGTATGACTAGAAATAAGATAATGAAGTGGGAGAGGCATCATTTTACTCAGAACGGTAACAGCTTTCATTTGAGATGTTACAAGACTATGTTTCTTTATATCAAATTCAAACTATTGACGGGCAATTGTGAAAAAATGACTGATTGTGTTCTTGGTGATTTTTGAATTGACACGATAATAGTTAAATATTTTGCACTTAGGTCCAATGAATGCGTCCATGGGGTCAAGCTGGGACAGAGTCATCACAAATTAGCCTTATTTGCAGATGACCTGCTACTTTACATCTCCCAGCCCTTGGTCTCCATCCCTTCGGTCTTAATGGAGTTTGAACGGTTCGGACAATTGAGCAACTTTAAAGTGAATTGCTCCAAAACCGAGGCACTCAATATTTCTTTGCCTGGAGAATTGGTTTCTCATCTATCTAAACAGTTCCCATTTAAATGGAAAGTAGAAGCCATTAAGTACTTGGGAGTCCTTATACCAAAAGATCTTAAACAAATATTCAATTTAAATTATCAACCCCTTTTGACTAACGCGGAATCGGCATTTACCTCCTATAGACAATTAAAGCTATCCTGGTTCGGGAGAATAAACGTAGTCAAGATGGATGTCTTGCCCCGACTCTTATATACTTTTCAGACAGTTCCTGTTCTATTGGATAGAGGCTTCCTCTCCAAAATGCAATCTATGATCCTTAGATTTGTCTGGGGGGGCAAGAGGTCCAGATTGTGAATCAATATCCTATCCTTGCCCAAGACCAGAGGAGGGGTTGGACTACCCAACATACGAGCGTACTTTGTGGCTTCCTCTCTTGGTAGAGCTCTAGATTGGCATTATCATGCGTCCTCCAAGAAATGGGTAGGGGTGGAGCAAGAGGGTTTGGGGATTCCGCTGAAACACCTGCTTTGGATTTCCCCTAAAGACTCCACAGACCTAGTACCTTTGACAGACATGACCAGAAACACCTTGAAGGTATGGCACCTAGTGACGAAAACCCTCCGCTTAAACGACAGACTTAGCCCTTTGACTCCCCTTTTTTCCAACCCATCTTTCCCACCCAGATTTGACAGGCAGAGATTTTTATGTTGGCGGAGTGTGGATGACACCCGAGTAGGACAGACTCTGTCCAGTGGTGGTTTGCCCCCGATGGCAGAGCTACAACTCAAAGAACCTACGAGACCTCTTAAGTGATTCGAATTTCTCCAATACAGAGCATACTTATATTCAGCTGACCACTCTTGCAGGGTAAGATTGACGCCCAACGTATTGGAGAGGTTATTCCAACTGGAGGCTCCACCGAGGCGCAAAATATCAGTTCTATACCAGGCCTTAGGGTCCATGAGAGAGCAGGGCACCCTTTACTTCCAACGTGCTTGGGAGAGTGAATTGGGGTGTAGCATTTCAGAAGCTAATTGGCAGAAATGCTTTATATTTACTAACTCACTAGCTAGCTCTTGGTCTGCACAAGAAAGAAGCTATAAGCTGCTCACTAGATGGTACTTGTACCCGACGACACTCCGGAACATGTTCCCTGGAACCCCTGATACCTGCTGGTGCTGTGGGGAAGAGAAGGGTACAATGATACACATTTGGTGGAGTTGTGGGGAAATCCGGCGGTTCTGGTCTGAGGTTTTCAATGCATACGCCCAGATAACAGGTAAACAAGCCGAATGCTGCCCAGAATCGGCAATGTTATCCATTTTTCCAGGTCCTATTGGGCTACAGAAGAGGGATATTCTCAGCTTTTGCATCTTGGCTGCTCGTGCTGTGATCCCGAGGTTCTGGAAATCAAGCCGGGCTCCATCTCTACTTGATTGGTTCAAAGAATTGATGGACATATATCGAATGGAGGAGCTCGCAGCTGATGCGTCGGGATCTCGGAACAAATTCTTAGGGATTTGGGTTGAATGGATTCTTTTTCACGACTCTGCAGAATTTAGGAGTATCTTTTCCAGCACAGATAATATGGCTCGGCCTCTGGCTGATGGGGAGCCAGTGGGATGAGTACCCTTTCTCCTTCCCATACCTCACCCGTCCCCCCCCCTCCTTTTTTTCTTTTTTTCTTACGTGGCTTTTCTTTCCCAGTATAACTTTTTCTAATGGTTTTTGTTTCTCTTCTCTCTCTCTTCTTTTCTATCTCTCTTTTCTTCCCATCTGATACATTCAGTCTAGGTATTTCCTTTCTACACCTATACCTTCAGAATTCTAGTGAACATTAGACAGGTATCGGAAACTCTGAGCTGTGAGTAGATCATTAATATTTCGGCCTTCCTTTCCGGTACACCAGTCGATAGACTATTCCAACTAGGCCTCAACGGGTAATGACCCACTTACGTGGTCAACCTGTTAGAAGGGGCCAAGTAATAAAAATCATTCTGCTGGGGCTGCTTGTCCCCTTGACATCAGAACATCTCAAAACCCTGAGAAAGGTTGTATACTTGAGTGTTTGGAATTATATTTAGATTGTAGTATATATTGCACCAGAGATAAGCGCAAAAGTAAATTTGCAGCTTATCTTAAAGTTACTAATAACTTTGTGAATTCTCTTTTTGTATATTTTATATGTCTCAAGATTTTGTTAAAAGACTGAATGTATGTCTTTCATATGTTTTTTCAAAATTTAATAAAAATGAGATTAACCATAGTTAAATATTTTAAAATATGATCCCATCACGATCCCAACTTGAAATTTGGTACAGATGTGGCTAAGAGCATAAAAGACACATGGGCAGTTTTGGAAAATTTTTATTAAAACGTTTTTTCGGAAATGCGTTTCAAAATGTTGCGTTTGCATTCGCATGGGTAAAAAATTAAAATTAACAAATATACTCTTGTGACATATCTGGTGAAAGCCTGGACAGTTCTGAGTAGAATGGTGTTTATTTTGTTTCTCTATCTTATTTCTAGCCCGAGATAAAAAAAATGTAAAGTCATACCAGGCCAAAATTCACCCTTTTTTTAAACTTTAAAAATCTGTAAAAAATTAACTGATGAAGAAAAAAATTCCAAACTTTTAATTTGTAATTAACTAAAGTAGTACTTCATAAAGGAAAAAAAAAAAAAATCTAAAGACGTCAGGTAAAAAAAAATATTCATATTTAGATCACTTGATATGGAATGACCCATTGACGCTATTAATAGTAAAATATGTTAAAATATGATCCCATTGCGATCCCAACTTGAAATTTGGTACAGATGTGGCTAAGAGCAAAGCAGACATATGGGCAGTTTTTGAAATATTTAAAGCGCGCCGATTTTTCAGAAATACGTTTTAAAGTTTTGCGCTTGCGATCACATGGGTAAAATTTTAACAAAGATCCTCTTGTGACATATCTGATGAAAGCCTGTATAGTTCTGAGTAGATTGGTGTTTATTTTGTCTCTCTATCTTATTCCTAGCCTGAGTTATGAGGAGAAACGTAAAGGCAGGCAACAGCGAAATTCACACTTTTTCCGAACTTTGAAAATCATTTAAAAAAAAAATAAATTTTTTAAAAAAATTTTCTCTTCACATTTTGCATTGTCTGACATGCTATTATCAAATAAGAAAATCTCAAAAGAATTAAAAATATAGAGGTAATAATCATTGGTTCACTTGACATGGAATGACCCATATATCGCTATGAGAGCCTCGTTCTGGCCTTGTTCTGGTTCTCATAGAGTTGTATTGAGAGCTTGTGACTAGAAATGAGCATATCCGTGGAAGTCCGGGTGGCGATGCTGGACTTTTTTTGTGCACTGTCCGAGACACGATTTTGATCTGAACCTTATAGGAAGAAACTGATTGGCAGTTCAGTGCCCTGTCCATATACAGTCAGCCACAGGCAAAATAAGTCCGGAGGAGGAAGGGGGGATGGCGGAGATATATATATATATATATATATTAGTTTTAGGGTAAAATGAAGAATTTGAGTATCACAGGTTAGAGGCCAAACAGAGCCTTGTTAGGGAAAACTGAAGGATTTGAAAAGCACAGGTTATAGGCCAAACAGAGCCATTTTAAGGAAAAAGGGAAAAGTGAAGGATTTGAGAACCACAGGTCACCTGTCAAAAATGCCAAACACAGACTTTTTAAGGGAACTGCAATCCTCTCCTGTAGGCAAAAAATGCAGCTTTGCCAATACACACAGATTTAGGAATCACACTTGTTCTCAGTGCAAAATGTCTATGTCTGGATGGACACTCTCGCTATCTAAAACGTGAGCATCTAGATATCTATTTGTGTAACACGGACGAGTAGCATGGAGCAGCACAGAGTGGCAGCAGCACTGGCCCTTTGCAGTAACATTCTCAAAATGACAACGACAGCAAATGCTTCTTATATCCGTAGGGTCATGTGTCTTTGTTAGCCAATGAAACAAGTAAGTAAATAACACAAAACCTTATGTCTTCAACTTGTGAATGTTTTGTGTGCCCTGATTGGTTGATGGCCCGGAACATCCACACAGAAAGTGTAGGAAAAAAATGAAGTCTAACGCTCCTCTGACCTCTCCACACCCCTCACCTCATCACCACTATCCTACACTGTCAGTAGTTAGGAGAAAAGCATCACTTAAACACAGTAATGCTTTTTTTAAACTGATCACTCACCAAAGAAATATGCGTTCGACGACTTTTTTGGAAATTAATAGGGTTTGCCGAGCCTGAACCGAATCTGCCATGTTCATGCCGAATTTGAAATTGGCAAACATGTTCGGGGAAGGTTCGCTCATCTCTAGTCACTACCAAGCCCACAATAACACATAGATTCAAAATAAACTGCCATCAACAATTGATTTTCAGGCCTATTGGACACCCGTTACTCGTAATGTGAGGCTTACACGGGGTTATGGTTTTCATCATAGAGCAAGAAGAACAGAGCTATTAAATTTTATAGATTAAATCCAAAAAAATAGGCAGTGTTTACAAAAACATACAAGATTTTACAAAGGGGACAAATTATAGTACGGCATAGAAAATTACATGAAAATAAAAGAATTAAAGTAAGACTTAATAAACTTGTGCCACGCGGTGACATCCACAAGCAAAGGGAGGGAAGGAGACTCCTTAGAAGAAATACGATTCAGCCTCACAACTTATAGGTCTGAAATAACTCACAAAATGTTCATTTTAGTTTCTATGACCACACCATAAAATTACTGACTTCCCATCTGCTGATTTCATATACACTGTGTGCAGAATTATTAGGCAAATTAGTATTTTGATCACATGATACTTTTTATTCATGTTGTCCTACTCTAAGCTGTATAGGCTTGAGACCCAACTACCAATTAAGTAAATTAAGTGATGTGCATCTCTGTAATGAGGAGGGGTGTGGTCTAATGACATCAACACCTTATATAAGGTGTGCTTAATTATTAGGCAACTTCCTTTCCTTTGGCAAAATGGGTCAGAAGAGAGATTTGACGGGCTCTGAAAAGTCCAAAATTGTGAGATGTATTGCAGAGGGAAGCAGTCTTGAAATTGCCAACTTTTTGAAGCGTGATCACCAAACATTCAAGCGTTTCATGGCAAATAGCCAACAGGTGCGCAAGAAGCGTGCTGGGCAAAAAAGGCGCAAAATAACTGCCCATGAATTGAGGAAAATCAAGCGTGAAGCTGCCAATATGCCATTTTCCACCAGTTTTGCAATATTTCAGAGCTGCAACATTACTGGAGTATCAAAAAGCACAAGGTGTGTGTTACTCGGACATGGCCAAGGTAAGAAAGTCTGAAAAACGACCACCTTTGAACAAGAAACATAAGATAAAACGTCAAGACTGGGCCAAGAAATATCTTAAGACTGATTTTTGAAAGGTTTTATGGACTGATGAAATGAGAGTGACTCTTGATGGGCCAGATGGATGGGCGAGAGGCTGGATCAGTAAAGGGCAGAGAGTTACAGTCCGAATCAGACGCCAGCAAGGTGCAGGTGGGGTACTATTATGGGCTGGTATCATCAAAGATGAACTTGTGGCACCTTTTCGGGTTGAGGATGGAGTGAAGCTCAACTCCCGGACCTACTGCCAGTTTCTGGAAGACAACTTCTTCAAGCATTGGTACAGGAAGAAGTCGGTATCGTTTTAGAAAAACATGATTTTCATGCAGAACAATGCTCCATCACATGCATCCAACTACTCCACAGCGTGGCTGGCCAGTAAAGGTCTAAATGAAGAAAAAATAATGACATGGCCTCCTTGTTCACCTGATCTGAACCCCATAGAGAACCTGTAGTCCCTCCTAAAATGAGGGAGGGAAAACAGTACACCTCTCGGAACAGTGTCTGGGAGGCTGTGGTGGCTGCTGCACGCAATGTTGATTGTAAACAGATCAAGCAACTGACACAATCTATGGATGGAAGGCTGTTGAGTGTCATCATAAATAAAGGTGGCTATATTGGTCACTAATTTTTTTGGGGTTTGTTTTTTGCATGTCAGAAATGTTTATTTCTAAATTTTGTGCAGTTACATTGGTTTACCTGGTGAAAATAAACAAGTGAGATGGGAAGTATTTGGTTTTTATTAAGTTGTCTAACAATTCTGCACACTAATAGTTACCTGCACAAACAGATATCTTCCTAAGACAGCTATGGTCATGATGCTCACAGGCAAAAGATATTATCAGCATTTTCCCCCTAATGAATTTAGCTTTTTGATAGACAAGACACATGACATAACTGCGATTCTCTAACGGGCATGAATCCATTTGGTATGATTCGGGCCATTACCCAGTGAACCAAAACAGTATTTTGCGTTCACCATATGGTATGAATTGTGAAAATATAAGTTTCATAACCTTAACATTAAGGTGGTGCATGAAATTTGTTCACAGAAAAGGTCATACTTTAAAACAAATTCTCATCAAAAAGTGCCATTCACCAACACAAGTTCAAACACACCAGGAGGATGCAGCAGGCCTGCAATGATAAAGGCATGAGCAAGCCAGGTGCAAAATACAGGTGAAACAACCACTCTCAGCCTACCATATCATGTAGGGGTGACTGATGGTATTACAATGCACACAAATGAGGTTTGAATAGGGCCCAAGTCAAACAGATAAGCATGATGCACAGTATCTGGAGTTCAGCCTATTAGTTATGCCTATACTATTAGATCAGGTGGGCTGCCCATCACTGTATGAGAGCACCCTACATGACAGACACCCCAATGGGCCTGCATAAAAATGTGCAAAACCGGTGTTTGCATTTACCATATCATATGGATTCTGAAAATATAAGTTTCATGAAATTCATCTTAAAGGTATTCTAGCTGAGAGAGCAGACATTTGAATCTATGCCTCATTCTTGCTTCCCACCATAGAGTTCTTATCTCTTAGAAGCCACAAAACTGCATTCTTTAGTGTCATAAAAGAATTTAAGATATCCTGCCATGGCGAGGGGGATTTAGAGAGAGATTGTGTTAAAGATTTTACACAGAAGGGGGTAGAGTGTCAGCTCTTGAACAAGGGAAAACATATTTTTATTATATGTTTCTGACAACCACACAGACTTTATTTTTAAGTATAGCCTCACAGACCTTTTAAGATTACCCCCAAAGAGCCTCGTGCAAAGTGGCAATACAGACTCTTTTTTCAAGATTATACCCCAAGAGTCAGGTTTAGAGTGGGCATATAAAACCTTTTTTACACGTGCCCCCACAGAACCTGGAGCACAGTGGCCACACAAACGTTTTTTTCAAGATTACTCCCACAGAACCATTTTTAAAATTAGCCCCATAAAACCTGGTGCACAGTGACCACACAGACCTCTTTTTTAAGACCACCCCCACAGACCCTCTTTTCAGATTACACCTACAGAGCCTGGTACAGAGTGGCTACGTGGAGCCTTATTTACAAGTGCCCCTCATAGGTCCTGGTGCACACTGACCATGCAGACTTGTTTCAAGATTACACCCACAGAGATTGATGTGCAGAGTGGCCACACAGAGCTTATTCAACAGTAAAACCATTTTAACCTAACACTGTCCCTCATCTGAGCAGCATCCTCTTCCTAAAATAGTCACAGAAAAATGGTAACACAACCCTTGATCTGGCGGTTATACAGGTTGGGTCACATGGTGCCAACTATTGGCATGGCTGTGAGCCTGAAGAAGTGCCAACAGCTGAAAAGCTTGTTGATTGGCTGTGCTGCAGCCTTTCAAAAAACTTTATTAGCCATGAAACAAAAATACTCTGACACAGACTTGCTGGAGAAGTCAGTGTTCAGATTTGAGCAACAGACACGAGATGTCTGATATGAACCCCAAAAATAACACTTCGGGTTCACTCATCCCTAGAAACCACCTTTGTGACACATAGATTGTAGACTGAGATGATATTTTAGAAAATACAAAGAGGTTTGTGATTACCGTAAAGAAGATGAGAGGGCTATACTGTAGTTAGCACAGTCTGTCTTCAGTGACTATCAGATGAACTTTCCATTTTGACATATGTCTTATGTAATGTTATCTTTAGTATTACAAAAATGTACACCAGATACTGATAATTAATACAGAAGGGTCAAATATGACAGTGAAGAGACAAGAGAGACTAACTGGATGGCATGATACCGCTATTTGACCTCTGATCTATAAACTGTACATCACTGGATACGGTGTACAGAGGATCTTCAAGGATGTGGCAACTACGTATATTCATGACGCATCTGATTTCCTAGAAGGTTGAAGAACATTTTATTACTGATAGATAACAGTACAAGGTGTTATCATTGAAGACAGTTAATCTTAGAATTGTGAAATATAGATTAACATATATTTATTTATTTAAACTGTCTGAGCAGCTGAAGGATTGTGTTTTTGAATTACACCCAAACAGGCTAACTTTAAAGGTATCTTTACACGCAGCTACAACAGGGTGGAAACTAGGGATGGGTGAATCTACTCGCTAGGACTCGTTACTCGGCGAGTAGTAAGGGACTCGCAGGACTCGGTACTCTGCGAGTTTCCCAGTGATTACTCGCACGAGTCCAATGCAAATCAATATCAATCCTAGTTTTGTCAGAAACGCTGACAAAACTAGGATTGCCATTGTTTGCATTAGACTCGTGTGAGTAATCACTGGCTACTGTGCCAGTGATAGCAGGGAGACTCGCAAAGTAACTGCTGTTTCTTTGCGAGCCGAGTCCAGCTGTCTTCTCTGTGCAGCTCCAGGGTCCTAGAGCCCGCCTGCTGCCTAATGTAGCAGTGCTGAGATTGTTCTCAGTCTGCTCATTCCCTGTGCATAGACATCTATATTTATGCACAGGGGATGTAGCAGAGAGGACATCGCGTTTTGGACTGCGTCGGACGGAAGAGGATTTTTTTAATTAAAGATGGAGTCCCTAATGGCTTTTTTTTTTATTTCAAATAAAAAATTTTCTCTGTGTTGTGTTTTTTTAACCCTTCATTGGAGATTCTTAGTGGCTGGGTCAAACGTGGCCTGACATTAAGAATCTCGGGCTTAATACCAGCTTGTATAACAAAGCTGGTATTAACCCCTTTATTACCCAGCGTGCCACCGCCACCAGGGCCGCTGGAAGAGCGGGGTTCAGCGCCAGAGGATGGCGCTTCAATGAACGCGCCATCTTCTGGGGCGGCTGCGGGCTGCAATTTGCAGCGGGGGGTGCCCAGAAAGCTTGGGCATCCCTGCGCTGCGGATTCCAGCCCCCAGCTGCTTAGCTGTACCTGGCTAGACATAGAAATTGCGCGGAGCCCCACGCATTTTTTTTTTTATTATTTAATGAATTTCAGAGTCAGAGGCTCAGAGTCAGAGTCTCGGAGTCGGAGTCTCCTCAGAGTCGGAGTCTCAGAGTCGTAGTCGCCTCAGAGTCGGAGTCGCCTCAGAGTCGGAGTCGCCTCGGAGTCGGAGTCGTCTCGGAGTCGAGTCGGAGTCGGAGTCGTCTCGGAGTCGAGTCGGAGTCGTCGTCGTCTCGGAGTCGTCTCGGAGTCGGAGTCGTCTCGGAGTCGGAGTCGTCTCGGAGTCGAGTCGGAGTCGGAGTCGTCTCGGAGTCGGAGTCGGAGTCGTCTCGGAGTCGGAGTCGTCTCGGAGTCGAGTCGGAGTCGGAGTCGTCTCGGAGTCGGAGTCGTCTCGGAGTCGGAGTCGTCTCGGAGTCGGAGTCGTCTCGGAGTCGTCTCGGAGTCGTCTCGGAGTCGGAGTCGTCTCGGAGTCGGAGTCGTCTCGGAGTCGTCTCGGAGTCGGAGTCGTCTCGGAGTCGGAGTCGTCTCGGAGTCGGAGTCGTCTCGGAGTCGGAGTCGTCTCGGAGTCGTCTCGGAGTCGGAGTCGTCTCGGAGTCGGAGTCGGAGTCATCTCGGAGTCGGAGTCGTCTCGGAGTCGAAGTCGTCTCGGAGTCGGAGTCGTCTTGGAGTCGGAGTCGGAGTCGTCTCGGAGTTGGAGTCGTCTCGGAGTCGGAGTCGTCTCGGAGTCGGAGTCGTCTTGGAGTCGGAGTCGTCTCGGAGTCGAGTCGGAGTCGGAGTCGTCTCGGAGTCGGAGTCGTCTCGGAGTCGTCGGAGTCGGAGTCGTCTCGGAGTCGGAGTCGTCTCGGAGTCGGAGTCGTCTCGGAGTCGTCTCGGAGTCGGAGTCGTCTCGGAGTCGGAGTCGTCTCGGAGTCGTGTCGGAGTCGGAGTCGTCTCGGAGTCGGAGTCGTCTCGGAGTCGGAGTCGTCTCGGAGTAGTCTCGGAGTCGGAGTCGTCTCGGAGTCGGAGTCGGAGTCGTCTCGGAGTCGGAGTCGTCTCGGAGTCGGAGTCGTTTCGGAGTCGAAGTCGTCTCGGAGTCGTCTCGGAGTCGGAGTCGTCTCGGAGTCGGAGTCGGAGTCTTCTCGGAGTCGGAGTCGGAGTCGTCTCGGAGTCGGAGTCGTCTCGGAGTCGGAGTCGTTTCGGAGTCGAAGTCGTCTCGGAGTCGAGTCGGAGTCGGAGTCGTTTCGGAGTCGGAGTCGTCTCGGAGTCGTCGGAGTCGGAGTCGTCTCGGAGTCGGAGTCGTCTCGGAGTCGGAGTCGTCTCGGAGTCGTCTCGGAGTCGGAGTCGTCTCGGAGTCGGAGTCGTTTCGGAGTCGAAGTCGTCTCGGAGTCGTCTCGGAGTCGGAGTCGTCTCGGAGTCGGAGTCGGAGTCGTCTCGGAGTCGGAGTCGGAGTCGTCTCGGAGTCGGAGTCGTCTCGGAGTTGGAGTCGTCTCGGAGTCGGAGTCGTCTTGGAGTCGGAGTCATCTCGGAGTCATCTCGGAGTCGGAGTCGTCTCGGAGTCGGAGTCGTCTCGGAGTCGGAGTCGTCTCGGAGTCGGAGTCGGAGTCGTCTCGGAGTCGGAGTCGTCTCGGAGTCGGAGTCGTCTCGGAGTCGGAGTCGTCTTGGAGTCGAGTCGGAGTCGGAGTCGTCTCGGAGTCGGAGTCGTCTCGGAGTCGGAGTCAAAAAAATGCGTGGGGCTCCGCGCAATTTCTATGTCTAGCCAGGTACAGCTAAGCATCTGGGGGCTGGAATCCGCAGCGCAGGGATGCCCAAGCTTTCTGGGCACCCCCCGCTGCAAATTGCAGCCCGCAGCCGCCCCAGAAGATGGCGCGTTCATTGAAGCGCCATCCTCTGGCGCTGAACCCCGCTCTTCCAGCGGCCCTGGTGTGCGGTGGCACGCTGGGTAATAGAGGTTAGGGCCAGCTTTGTATTATCAGCTGGCCCTAAGCCCGAAATTTATGGCGGTCACGCCAATATTAGACATGACCGCCATGAATTTCTATTAAATTGTTTTAAAAAAAACACAACACAGAGAAATTTTTTTATTAGAAATAAAAAAAAAAAAGCCATTAGGGACTCCATCTTTAATTAAAAAAATCCTCTTCCGTCCGACGCAGTCCAAAACGAGATGTCCTCTCTGCTACATCCCCTGTGTATAGATATAGATGTCTATGCACAGGGAATGAGCAGACTGAGAACAATCTCAGCACTGCTACATCATCTCTGTGCACAGACATTCATGTCTGTACACAGGGAATGAGCAGACTGAGAACAATCTCAGCACTGCTACATCAGGCAGCAGGCGGGCTCTAGGACCCTGGAGCTGCACAGAGCAGACAGGACTCTTCTCTTATCTGTGCGAGTTTCCCAGCGATTACTTACAAAGTAAACGAGTCCAATGCAAATAAATGACAAAACTAGGATTGCTTCAGGCTGAAGCTTCCCTGTGATTTGTAAATCTCACACTACTCGCTATTACTTGCTTCCCCATTCATTAACATTGGACTCGCTAGACTCGCAACAAGTAGCGAGTCCTGGGCTCGGACTCGCTAGAGTCAAGCGATTCCGAGTAATTTAGGATTTGCCCATCACTAGTGGAAACAACCGGGTTTATGAGACAAATGTGTCTTGCACCGTCAAATCAACCCGAGGTAGCGGCGTGTAAAGTAGGTTGTTGCCACCCGTCACTTGTGGCACCTGTTTCAGAGCAGTGCTCTAAAACAGGTTGATTTCAACCCGATGGTAGTGGCGTCTAAATAAGGTAGGGTAAGGTTTTTTCGTCACCTAGTTAACTCCCTGGGGCGTGACACAGCCTCCGGGAAACCGGCCCCCTTCAGCGATCATTGGAGGAAGCTCCTGCGTTACGATTGGTAGTCGCTGCATAGGGCGGCGTATTTAAGGAGCTGACCAGTCACATTACACAATTGCAATAGCGTCATGTATTAGCCATCCTTCCTGCGCTGGCTGGCCAATCATGATGCTATTGCGTTGTCCAATCATCGTACGAGCGTCTCGTAATCCACAATTCTGGCACGCCTATGTGTTGTCCCTGCTGCACCAGGTCCTCCCATATTACCTTCTGTAGCGGCGTGTAAATGAGGTAAGGTGCTCTACAGAAGGTAATTTGAGCACCCGGCGGTGCATCCAGAGATAGATTAAACCATCTGTAGAGCACCTTGTAGCGGCATGTAAAGGTGGTATCGGGTACCTTTTGTAACTGTTTGTATGTGCTCGTGCACGTGAAGCACCCGATTGTTTCCACCCTGTTGTAGCGGCGTGTAAAGGTACCTTAATAGATATGAAGGGAACAAGGTAGCAGACATCACAAGAATTCCCTGCTCCTTTATACAACCCCTGGCAAAAATTATGGAATCACCTGGCTTGGAGGATGTCCATTCAGTTGTTTAATTTTGTAGAAAAAAGCAGATCACAGACATGGCACAAAACTAAAGTCATTTCAAATGGCAACTCTCTGCTTTGAAGAAACACTAAAAGAAATCTTGAAAAAAATGCTAGCCAGTAATGGTTGCTTTTGTAGACCAAGCAGGGGAAAAATTATGGAATCACTCAATTCTGAGGACAAAATTATGGAATCATGACAAACAAACAAAACAACACTCAAATACATTACTAGTATTTTGTTGCACCACCTCTGGCTCTTATAATAGCTTGCAGTCTCTGAGACATGGACTTAATGAGTGACAACCAGTACTCATCATCAATTTGGCTCCAACTTTCTATGATTGCTGTTGACAGATCAGCTTTGCAGGTTGGAGCCTTGTCATGGACCATTTTCTTCAACTTCCACCAAAGATTTTCAATTGGATTGAGATCTGGACTATTTGCAGTCCATGACATTGACCTTATGTCTCTTCTTTCAAGGAATCTAGAAATGTGAGACAAAATGCACAATAGGGTCTTATGTCCTCAATGGCATGGGGCACAAATATGATGAAATCTACTCACCTGAACAGGTTGTGTACACCCACAACCAATGTAAATGCTCAGAGTCAGCTGCTGCAGGATCCACACCTCCACGGGCACCGTAGTAGAAATAATTGTATTGGGACGAAGTGCCTTCTGATCCGCGCTGCTGTGAAAGAAAGACCAGGAGCCGGGATGTCCAGTTTAAAAGATGCTTTAATCCAATGCATTTCGGAGCAGCCTCTGCTCCTTCTTCTGGGACAATCTGCCCCTCCGTCCCTGAGGAAGGAGCAGAGGCTGCTCCAAAATACATCTGATTAAAGCATCTTTTAGACCGGACATCCCAGCTCCTGGTCTTTCTTTCACAGCAGCGCAGATCAGTAAGCACTTCATCCCAATACAATTCTTTCAAGGAATGTTTTCACAGTTTTTGCTCTATGGCAGGATGCATTATCATCTTGAAAAATGATTTCATCATCCCCAAACATCCTTTCAATTGATGGGATAAGAAAGTGTCTAAAATATCAATGCAAACTTAGGCATTTATTGAAGATGTAATGACAGCCATATCCCCAGTGCCTTTACCTGACATGCAGCCCCATATCAACGACTGTGGAAATTTGCATGTTCTCTTGAGGTAGTCATCTTTATAACTCTCATTGGAATGACACCAAACAAAAGTTCCAGCATCATCACCTTGCCCAATAAAGATTTGCGATTCATCACTGAATATGACTTTCATCCAGTCATCCACAGTCCACGACTGCTTTTCCTTAGCCCATTGTACCTTGTTTTTTTCTGTTTAGGTGTTAATGATGGCTTACATTTAACTTTTCTGTATGTACATCCCATATCCTTTAGGCGGTTTCTTACAGTTCGGTCACAGACATTGACTCCAGTTTCCTCCCATTCGTTCCTCATTTGTTTTGTTGTGCGTTTCCTGTTTTGGAGACATATTGCTTTAAGTTTCCTCTTTTGATGCTTTGATGTCTTCCATGGTCTACCAGTATGTTTGCCTTTAACAACCTTCCCATGTTGTTTGTATTTAAATAAGATTTTAGACACAGCTGACTGTGAACAACCAACATCTTTTGCAACATTGCGTGTTGATTTACCGTCTTTTAAGAGTTTGATAATCCTTTTATTTGTTTCAATTGACATCTCTCGGGTTGGAGCCATGATTCATGTCAGTCCACTTGGTGCAAAAGCTTTCCAAGGTGTGATAACTCCTTTTCAGATGCATACTAACGAGCAGATCTTATTTGATGCAGGTGTTAGTTTTGGAAATGAAAATTTGCAGGGTGATTCCATAATTTGTTCCTCAGAATTGAGTGATTCCATAATTTTTCTCCCTGCTTGGTCTACAAAAGTAACCATTACTGGCTAGCACATTTTTTTTCAAGAATTCTTTTAGTGTTTCTTCAAGGCAGAGAGTTGCCATTTGAAATGACTTTAGTTTTGTGCCATGCCTGTGATCTGCTTTTTTTCTACAAAATTAAACAACTGAATGAACATCCTCCAAGCCAGGTGATTCCATCATTTTTGCCAGGGGTTATATATATTGTAGCTGTTTGAAGCTGCCACTGTTTCTTGGCATCAAATCACACAGACACCACTGTCTGAAATGCTTGCTCAGGACACATGATTAATGATGAGCAAGCAGGCTTGCCACTGCTCGAAACTCGATTGAGCATCAGGATTCTCAGGAACGCTAGTTATTCAGTTGAGTACCACGAGTGCTCAAAGGCCATATTTGAATCTATGCCACACATGTTTTGTAGCTATTTGACACCTAATCAACATTCGGGGCTTACCTGCCGTATACAGTAATGCCTTAGCCATGTTGGCTAATCACATTACAGTGATTGGATGGCCACATCGCGTCATCAGGTCTTATATGAGACCCAGAGGTGCGATGCTCAGCACACTCTCCTCTGGAAGCAGTTCAGGGAGAGTTAATCTACAAGGGAGATCTTAGATAAGTGCAGGCATATTGGCAATGTTACCAGATAAAGACAAACGGCAATCTTTACACCATACTTTGTATATAAGTAATTTTATTTGTTACAGCAAAACATCACACTCCATAAAAGCCCATCCCCTAAAAACACCCCAGACAGTGTGTATGCAGGTATATATATACAAAATACAGGCAAAATGCCATTATAGATACCATCATCACTTAGTCTGCACAGGGGGAATTAAATCCATTCTCCATTACACCTACTGACACCCCAAGATTGTCCAAAGGGACAGGGATACAGCATAGTATATAGTAACCGTTATAACCCTCACAAAGTGCAAAAGTGCTCAGTTAGAAAGTATCCACACCGCACCACACTGCCCAGCACCTCAACGTTTCGCTCACCGCTTCGTCAGGAGGCGCTGGGACAGTGTGGCGGTCACCTTATATAGCCATGTCCCTTAATTGCCCGCTCCTCAGCTGTATACCGGCGCACCATGCCTGCGCCTGCCCGCATCCAATGGTTAACACTGCAGCTTTGCAGCACTGGGGTCCTGGTCTCAAATACCAACAAGGATGACATCTGCAAGGAGTTTGTATGTCCTTGCTGTGTTTGCATTATTATCCTGGGGAACCACATAGTGATTGCCCCACCACAAGGTAAGAATATCATCCCGCAGCCGCTCCAGAATATGACATATTCATTAGAAGCACCATATTCTGATACTTTGTGCTGGCTCTTCCCAATGTCATGGTGCGGTGGCAAACGGGTTAATAGAAGGGGTTAAAGACAGTTGTGTATTGACAGCTGTTCAGGCGTCTATGATATCCCCACATTACCAATCCGTTGAGTATATAGTTAAAAAACACAGACACAGAGAAAAATCCTTCATTAGAAATAAAACTCAAAGGAAAAATTCTTTATTGTAAATAAAACACACCTATAAGCCGCTTTCACTAATTTCATAAGCCCAAACATACCCAGCTCTGATAGTAATCCACGCAGCATGATATCTAGCGAAGCACACTCAGCACACCTACATCGATATGACAGGAGCGTGCAGTTGCATGTATTTCTATCCAGAGAGTGGGCGGCCGTGCAGGGTGATCCATGCGAGACATGTCTTTCACCCAGTTTTACTCCAGCCTCACACTGAGCTGCGGCTGTGAGAGTTGACATCAGACAGTTCATCTGAGGTCACCATGGTATCAGCTGGCACGGTAACCACAGTAACTAGCTGTGACCTTGGACGAACTGTTCGACATCACTGCTCACAGCTGGCTGTCAGTGAAAACAAGCTGCTGCCATGTGCAGACACTGTAATGGTCTCCACTCAATGCATGTGGCCGTGTCTGGACACCACTGTGGATTATCATTGGATGGTATCTTTGGGCTTAATAAATGGATGAGAGTGGTTGCCTTTGGGTTTTTATTTACAATAAAGGATTTTTCTCCTTGTGTATTATTACTAATGTAACATCCATTTAATTTACTGCTGTAGACAGGGTGTTCGGTAACAATAACATAGATAAAAAAGAGAGAAGTTAAAATATAACTTTTAATAAACTGAAATGTTAAAAAGACCTAGTTGTCTAGACTAACAAAAACAGAAAGTCGTGCAAAAGTGACAGTGCAAAAAACTGTGTATTGCTGTGAGTAATCAACTTTCCTCTTTACCAAGGTGTTAATAGAGTCAAATCCAGATTCCGTCCATAAACCTAGGAATACTGGCTTATGTCTCTAGTCGTGTCTGCCTACCTACAGGACGTGCAATATCAAGGTTCATACACTTCCCTCATGGTACACAGACCACATGTACAGGTGGAAAAAAACAAAGTATGCACTCCAAATCGGAGCGATCTCACCCAGTTACTCCACCGCTTCACATGAAGTGAGTCCACATAGACTTGGATCAACCTTTCATTGATGTTGTCCAGGCTGCTCAGGGCTCAGTACTTTATAGTCGCCACCATGTCATCTGATGCGTTCCTCCCGACGCGTTTCAGATCCCTCTTCTCAGGGTGTTCGGTAGTTCTCACCTTGATATGGCACAGTGCCTCCACCCAAATCTTGCTAGCAGCTCTAAAGGAATGCAAATGTGTCTTTGTCTTGTGCTCGCGGTCAACTCTGGGAACCCCTGCCCATGCTCCATACACACTCACAACAGGTCTATTTACAAGAGGGTGAGAAGTGGCAATTGCATTGGGAAAAGCAAGTAACATTAAACAGGTAATGTAATGCAGTATTCTACAGAAGTACAAGATGCAGTTTGCAATAGACCTGAATGTCAGGGAAGATGCATCACCTTTTGCTTATCAGGAATGGTACTTTTGCTCACAATTAATATGACAAAAATGTCGATAGACACATACAGTGATTAATGTCCAGTTTTATTGCTCACATAGATGTGTCACAGTTCGGTAGTTTTTCTAGTTTAATAGTTTTACTGACGTTTCGATTTACCTATAATGAATACATACGGAAGAAAGGAGTCAATACATAGATATGACAGAAATGTGAACAATGTAACAACAAAAGTATTTACATTGTTCAAGATCAAGGATGTATTATATATTTATACACCAACAATCATGATCAATAAGAAAATAATAAGGTTTTTTTTATCAGTTGAAACACGGACTAGACCTTTCATTGCATGTGTGAACATCTATCACCCTTTCCACAAAAACATCAAGCTTGCTGGAACTGAGCAGCAGGCCTTAGAGGAGGACACGGGCAACCTCTGGACGATGGTTGTTTTGTGTGTCAATACATTTCATCAGGCTCAATGTGTGGAAACTTTTCACACCGCCACAGGTAGGAAGAGGCAGTGAGTTTACCAGAAGGACAAGGTGGTTAACTGGTTTTCCAGAGCATGCCCACACCACCAGATCCAGGCCAACGGTGCATTATTCCTCACTATGATAGTTTTTAATTGAGAGTCCTTCAGAGAAAAAAAAAACAGTCATTTGCATCATCTGTCATACCAAGCTGAGCATGGTCTTACCAACTCTGTACCTCAGAAGGTCCTCCTGACCACAGATATGTGGACAAGTGCTTGCAGACAGGGATGCTACATTCCCTTGACAGCACACAGGATCCATTTTCCTGACATTGGTTATACATGTCCCCCAACCCCAGTATTGTACTCACCTTATGGCATCTTCACCTGCTATTACAGCAGCTCCATCGGGTTCCAAGGGTAAAATGACCTGAGTTGCACTTCAGTGTTTCAGGGAGTGTGCCGGAGGTGATTGTTCAAAGCATCTGTAAGGGAGCCACATTATGCCATATTTACTCTCCCTACCAACTCAAAATGTCTGTCATATACTAACCTCCAGGCCTGGTCACCGCATTTATTGACCAATTCTCCACCTGCCTTCTTCACTTTCTCTCTGTTAAAATTCCCACTATCATCACAGGTGACTTCAATATCCCTACTGACACCCACCAGTTTGCAGCCTCTAAGCTTTTGCCACTTACTTCATCTTTTGGGGTAACTCAGTAGTCCTTCATAGCCACCCACACAAACATACATTACACCTTATCTTCATCCATCTCTATTCCCTATCTAATCTCACAACTTCCCATCTTCCCCTAACTGACCACTATCTACTCACTTTATCATACTTGTCTTCCACACCTGCCACCGATAACCAGAAACTTGCACACCCTTGCAGAAACCTTGCACATCGACACATTCCCACACATTCTGACTCTATTCTACCTCTGTTCTCTATATCCTCACTCCACGACACAGACAGCGCCACAACTTTCTACAATGCCACCCTCAAATCAGCAATTTACATGGTCGCCCCTCTCATTCATTATGTTAGGTATTCTTGATGAATACTGGAATAGTACTATGTATTGCATAACAATAACTATAACATATATATGTATATATATATATATATATATATATATATATATTGTGAGGTAGCACCCGGGGAACCCGCTTGCATAACGACAAGAACACCTGTTTATAATTTAACCAATGTCTACCCGTTTATTTTTCACATATAATAACATAACCCGGGTAGCATGTTTGACACATATCACATTGATTATAAACACCATACATAAATACACCAGACATTTACATATAACATTACATAACACTTATATTGCACATTACATCTTATAGTTACCCGGGACCTTTAACCACCACTCTGTCCCCATTGGAACTCTACCAACCACTCCCGTGGTGGCTACGGCCTCTGGCCTATCTACATTTCACATACAGGGGCCCCAATGACGGAACCAGCCGCCTAGCTTTATTTCCCCAGCTTTATTCTACCCCGGAATCAGGACTCCAGCCTGACCGGGTTCTTACATACAATATGTGATCCATCCTATACGCCACCATGGACCACACGCGTCCATTCACACGCTCACAGCCCATCATATAGACATCCATGGACTGTGGCACATCTGGGTTCAGAACAGGGATTGGCAAACCTTAGTATCCGGGACAACCATCCGCTACCCTACTATAGGAGCCCTATTAACCCCTGCATCTGACCTCTAGTACTCGAAGTATACAAAGGGCTACACACATTCGCCTCCCAAAGGACTACATACATTCCGGTTCATCAGGACCTTTAACTGACTACATTGAGTCGGTCCCAAAGGCGGTCTATGCCCACCTGGCACACTTCATACATCTGCCCCTATAGGGCTACATTCACTCGCTGGGTCTTTTAAAAAGCCATACAATACTTATAAGGTTCAACAGGTCCTTCACTGGACCTAATGGCGGCTACGCTCGCCTGGCATGATTTACACACAAGGTGCACAGTTCACACAAGCATTCAGGAACTGCTTTTCTTACCAGGCGTGGATCCGGGTCTCGCTACCTGTGTCACAGGTTCCACCAGGCATCCCCACGGGCTCCTTCCCGGACACATGTTGAGATACGTCCGGTCTAGGGCCACCGGGTCAGCCACTGCTTCCCCCTCCAGGTACTGCCACGACCCCGGACCTAGGCACCGGCATGGAGCTAGCATGCTCCCATCATTTCATGCACACAGAGCCTTGGACTGCTCTGCACTCAGGCTGATGATCCAACCCACATGCTCTCAGGCTGATCTCTGGCTGATAATGAAACTCTCACTCACTCAGCTTGCAGGCTCTTATCGTGCCTGCCACTCCCACTCTGACCCACTCTGACTCATCCAGCTGGGCTGCTATTACTCAGGACACACCCACCTGGGCTATCAGCAATCAGCACCCATTACATTCCTCTGGGCCTCATCGATCTCATGAGCCATTCACAGCCGCTCACTAGTCTCATGACTGTTTCAGATTCACAACACTCACATTTAACACCTTGTGTTCCGGATAGGTTCACACAGCGTCATCCACTACAAAACGGGCCAGTGTGAACAGGATCATACCCTGATCCTGCATGTGATGCGCCCCGGCCATGGGGACCATACCGGCGGTGCCTCACATAATATATACTAGATGGTGGCCCGATTCGAACGCATCGAGTATTCTAGAATATGTATGTAGTTGACATGCTGTGACTGACAGAACTTGTTCAGTCAACGTGAGTGAACTAATATTAATATATATATATATATATATATATATACTAGATGGTGGCCCGATTCTAATGCATCAGGCAGTCTAGAATATGTATGTAGTTTATTTCTGAAGATTTAACAATAATGCAAGGAGTACATGATATCTATCTATAACCTACCTATGTGTCTATCGTTTATGTATTTTTTAGATATTTTATCTTTTTATCTAAGGTTCTTGGTACGCATATTGGCCAATACCTGTTTGCCCATCAACCAGCTTCAAGGTGATTTTAGATCTGATGGGTCCCTATCCTACCTTGTCACTCTTTCCTTGGGCTCAGCTAAGCCTCCATTTTTACTATTTCTTGTAAGTGGGAGGACTCACTTAAATCAAAGAAACAATGTGACATCATATACAGTGCTGACCACTGACCCACCATACAATGCTAACCACTGAGCCACCATATACAGTGCTAACCACTGAGCCACCATACAATGCTTACCACTGAGCCACCATATACAGTGCTAACCACTGAGCCACCATATACAGTGCTAACCACTGAGCCACCTAAACACTGAGCCATCATATACAGTGCTTACTACTGAGCCACCATATACAGTGCTAACCACTGACCCACCTAAACAATGAGCCACCATATACAGTGCTAACCACTGAGCCACCATATACAGTGTTATCCACTGAGCCATCTAAACACTGAGACATCATACACAGTGCTAACCACTGAGCCACCATAAACAGTACTAACCACTGAGCCACCATACAATGTTGCAAATACAAAAGGTGAGGGGAACAAGAGGCGCAATAGTGCCCTTATCACTCGACACTAGTTTGCAAAACCGGTGAGTAAAGCAATCCACTCACCTGATCCAGTTGTGACAACCACAACTGGTTTGAAGGCTTGATAGGAATAATGTCCTGATGGCTGCTGCTGGACCTCCACCAACCACTCACACGTGGAAAAGCATCAAGGTACTTGGGAAAAGGTGTACAGCGGTCCGCGCTGCCAGGGTAACTCACATCAAAGAATACACGGGTAGATGAAGAGTTAATCAGATCCTTCTTTATTCTCCGACGCGTTTCGGTACCCTCCTGGCACTTTCATCAGGGATCCCTGATGAAGGTGTCAGGAGGGCACCGAAACGCATCGGAGAATAAAGAAGGATCTGATTAACTCTTCATCTACCCGTGTATTCTTTGATGTGAGTTACCCTGGCAGCGCGGACCGCTGTACACCTTTTCCCAAGTACCTTGATTCCATACAATGTTAACCACTGAGCCACCATACAATGCTAACTACTGAGCCACCATATACAGTGCTAACCACTGAGCCACCATATATAGTGCTAACCATCGAGTCACCCTACAATGCTAACCACTGAGCCACCATATACAGTGCTAACCACTGAGCCACCATACAATGCTAACCACTGAGCCACCATACAATGCTAACCACTGAGCCACCATATACAATGCTAACCACTGAGCCACCTAAATAATGAGTCATCATATACAGAGCTAACCACTGAGCCACCTAAACAATGAGACATCGTATACAGTGCTAACCACTGAGCCACCTAAAAAATGAGACATCATATACAGTGCTAACCTCTGAGCCACCATACAATGCTAACCTCTGAGCCACCATATACAGTGCTAACCACTGAGCCACCATATACAGTGCTAACCGCTGAGCCACCATACAATGCTAACCACTGAGCCACCATACAATGCTAACCACTGAGCCACCATACAGTGCTAACTACTGAGCCACTGTATACATTGCTAACCACTGAGCCACCATACAATGCTAACCACTGAGCCACCGTACAGTGCTAACCACTGAGCCACCATACAGTGCTAACCACTGAGCCACCATACAATGCTAACCACTGAGCCACCATACAATGCTAACCACTGAGCCACCATACAATGCTAACCACTGAGCCACCATACAATGCTAACTACTGAGCCACCATACAGTGCTAACCACTGAGCCACCATACAATGCTAACCACTGAGCCACCATACAGTGCTAACTACTGGGCCACCGTATAAATTGCTAACCACTGAGCCACCATACAGTGCTAACTACTGAGCCACCATACAATGCTAACCACTGAGCCACCATACAATGCTAACCACTGAGCCACCATACAATGTTAACCTCTGAGCCACCATATACAATGCTAACCACTGAGCCACCATACAATGCTAACCAATAAGCCACCATACAATGCTAACCACTAAGCAACCAACTACTACAGGATTATCTCTTATTAGATAGTTTTATTGCGTTAAAAAAGTGTCCAGTGTGGACCGTGTTACAGTGTTAAGTGCTTGACATACACATAAATAAACCCTCCCCCCACACCCGAAAACACAAATTCAATTGTATTGAGGAAGAAATGGTGATTCTATATGTCACCTAAACAGTGCTGAGGTCCAATATAATACCTATTGGTTTGTCTGGATATGTGAGCTCCAGGCTTAAGCCGTATAGGTATTAATCTGTCTGTAACTTTTTAGTCACTGTTTTGATACATTACAAGCGGAGTCCTTGATACGTATTTTTGTACTGTCAGGTCTCCTACAGTAGGTAATGTTTAATCATACATTTAACATCCACCAAATACAATGATGATGTATACATATATGTGACCCGTGTTTTCGGGTGTGGGGGGAGGGTTTATTTATGTGTATGTCAAGCACTTAACACTGTAACACGGTCCACACTGGACACTTTTTTAACGCAATAAAACTATCTAATAAGAGATAATCCTGTAGTAGTTGGTTATAACAAAATTGGATATCTATAACCCCTGTAAATCGGTGAAACTAACCACTAAGCAACCATACAGTGCTAATCACTGAGTACAGTGTATTTGAAATATGGCGGCATAGCGTGTGCCGCTATTCTGATTGGTCGCCACGCTGAACGCGGCGACCAATCAGAGGAGCTTCATTCAAACCGCGCGCCAAGCCGTGCTACTTCTCTGATTGGTCTCTGCGTGGTCATCTCCTGGCTGGCACCCGCGGACCTCCGTGCCGAATTCGAATTGTTCAGCACGCGCTATTTGAATAATCTGAGCCAATGAGCTGCCTCTGTGTGGTGCGCGATTTCGGTTACAGACAGACTCAAAAAACCCTTAGACAATTATATAGTAGATATCAGCGCTATGGTATATGGTGGTACATTAAAGCACATGTATAGCAGCACTATAGTATATGGCGGTACATTACAGTACATGTATAGCAGCGCTATGGTATATGGCGGTACATTACAGTACATGTATAGCAGCACTATAGTATATGGAGGTACATTACAGCACATGTATAGCAGAGCTATAGTATATGGCAGTACGTGTGTAGCAGCGCTATGGTATATGGCGGTACATTACAGTACATGCATGGCAGCGCTATAGTATATGGCGGTACATTATAGTCCATGTATAGCAGCACTATAGTATATGGTGGTACATTACAGTACATGTATAGCAGCAATATGGTATATGGCGGTACATTACAGCACATGTATAGCAGCACTATAGTATATGGCGGTACATTACAGTACATGTATAGCAGCACTATGGTATATGGCGATACTCCGCTCCCCACGGCCCCTCGCTCCTCCACAGTAAAAGTAAAAAAATCCTCAGTGAGGATACTCACCTGTCCGCCGTCTCGCTCCACCTCCATCTTCTAGGTCCTACAGGCCTTTAGGACCTGTCATTGCCTGGGAAACCGATCAACTGATCGGTCACATGACCGCTAACTGCTGGGGGGGCAGGATGGAGCAGGGAGGCAGGATGGTGATGGGGGTAGGGGGGGCAGGATTGTGTCGGGGGGCAGGATGGAGCGAGCGAGGCAGGATGAGCCGGGGGAGGGGGAGGCAGGATGGAGGCAGGTGGGCAGGATGGAGGCGGGGCAGGATCAGCTGATCGGTTTCCTAGGCAACCACAGGTCCTCAAGCCATGGAGGAGCTAGAAGACGTAGGTGGAGCGCGCCGGTGGACGGGTGAGTATCCTCTATGAGGGTGACGAACATGACGTCACCACAGGTCCTATAAGCACAGGACCTTGCCGGAAAGCTTAAGATAGATATTTTTATGATTCGGACACTTTCTTTAAGTAACTTTTACTTAAAGAAAGGGTCCGAATCATAAAAATATCTATTTTAAGCTTTACGGCAAGGTCTTGTGCTTCCAGAACCTGTGATGACGTCACGTTCTCGCGGAACTCCGGTCATGTGACCGGAGTTCCCGCGAGAACTGACGTCACCACAGGTCCTGGATGACATAGGACCATACCGGAGGCTTCGGTGGACCGCGGACAGGTGAGCATACATTATTTTGTTGTTTTTAATACTTTATTTGACTTTATTTCACTTCCACAATGTATGTATATACATTGTGGAAGTGAAAAAGCCCCACAAGCCCGGATTGTTCGATTTCCGGGATGTTCGACGGTGTTCGTCGAGCATTCGACGAACATTCGTCGAACACCCCGTCGATTCGACGAATCGAATCGAATTTGAACACCGGGGTGGTGGCTCATCTCTAATTAACACTTTATAAAATTTAGAATAACAGTGAGTGTCACTGACATCTAGTGGTCAGATGTCATCGCTACAAGTGCGGACTCATAGTCTTCACCAACAGGCATATCTCTATACACCCTCCTACAGCTATGACAGGGGTCTCAAACTCCAGGCCTCGTTGGCCACACACAATGCAGGTTTTTCAGGATTTCCTTAGCATTTGACAGTTAGTGATTTCATTGTGTGTGGCCCTCGAGGCCTGGAGCTTGAGACCCTTGGGCTATAAGGTAACAATTCTTTTGGTATGTTGTTGGTGAGCACTTTTATAGTGTAATTTGTGGCAGTTGTTTTTCCTATAAGTCTTTGAACAGATTTGAATATAGTTTATCTCTATATTAACATCCAAAACGTCTAGCTTATTCTGTAAAAGACATGTTCATATCTTTAATTTTGTTAAGATGCACCACAAAATCATCAAATTCCTGCTGTGAACCTGACATATGATTAATATATAATTTATATAGCGAAAAAAAACCCTTATGAATTTCAAGAAGAGATTTTTTTTTTGGCATACACATATACCCTCTAACGCAGCTAAGTACAATTTCGGTAACGTGTATGATACTGACAACCCCATTGATTATCTTTTTTTGGATAAACCCTTCTCCATTGAACTGAAAAGCTTTGTGTGTAAGAATGAAATATAGGGCCCTGCGAATACTCCAAAACGTGTTGGAATAAAAGCCATCACCATCTGACAACTGTGGTTATTTCATCGTATGAGCAGCGCGGATCTGTGAACGCACTGCCTTTTTTCTGGTTTCTGCCTACAAATTTGACATACCTGTATTTCCTTTTATATGTCATGTAGGATTTTTTCAATCTCTTTTTCACCTGTGGTTGTTCGGCTGAGCACCACCCCTCGGCTTGAAGTTCAGATTGGATCACCTGACAGCGGTGAGTTTCGTTTTCTAATAGTGCTGGGCATGCGTTTGACTCTATCTGTGTTATTTGACACTTCTGAACACGCAGTAAGATGCAGAGCAAATTCATTGCAATTTAAGTACGGAAGGAATTATTATAAACAATGTCAATTATCCAGGTGAACAGAATTTTAACAGCTTATTAGCAGGGAGACTGGATGCACGGGCATTTTTTTATGGATGACTACCGTAAGGAACACTTGCAAGTCATGAGTGCTAACCCATTAGAACAAAAAATGACCTCCTTAACAGAAAAGGAGATCAGAATGTTCTAAAGAATATAAACATTAAAATCATATAGAGACTTTAAATCTAAAGGTACAGTCACACGCGGCAATATGGCTTCCATATCGCCGGCAATTTGACGTGAGCGTGCACGTTTCGGGAACATTTTTGCACATCGCCGTCACCCTGTCACACATAAAGATCTCACCTGTGTTCTACGGCGACCCTGCGCATTCGGAAATCGCCTGCAAAAGACCAGAAGCAATTTCCGTTTTCCACATCGCCGCATCACACACCACCATCTCATCAGCGATGTGGGCGTAGAGTGTGAGTACGGCGAGGAGACAGGCATGCCAGAGTGTTTTTCACTGCGCCCCTACCACTCCGATTGGCTGACACAACTGCGTAACCATTGGTCAGCCTTGTCTAGATGTCTGCGCACTACATGACGCATGTGTCCTTTCTACTATATCGCTATTCAAATATGGCGCCTTAGCCATGGCCAGCCAATGGGAACGCAGGAGCGATCACCAATCGCAGCCGACAGGGTGAGCCGAACAGAATGCTCAGGCATGCCTCTGGAATTGATCCAGAGGGTCTGAGCTCGCTTTCTACATCGCTATTGTTCTTTCATGCGCCAAAGTACGCAGAAAACGCCTGGTGGTTATCGCCTGATTTCACTGCAGTTCAGCGCAATCAGGCGACGCTCCACTGGCGATTTCTCACCGTAAAATCGCCCTGTCTCACGTCACTACGCACAGGCGATGTGGTTTCCACATAGCCGAAATACACAAATTTACGGCGATATGGATGCCATATCGCTGCGTGTGACGGTACCTTAAGAGACTTAAAAGAAATGTCAGAGTTCCAGAAGAATGATGAATTTACCGAGGTGTGGAAATAAATTTATATGAACTATTCTAGTAAAATAATTAATTTAATCCTGAAAAAAAAGGAAGAAGAAAATAAAATGATTTAGAAAGAAATAGAAATCGCTAGATTAGAATTAAATTCCCGCTTGTCTGATAGCCAAGTGAAAACATTCATTATGAAGTTATAGAAGAAATTGATCTTAGTTTATCATGAAATAAAACAAAGAAAAAAACAAATTCTTAAGGGATAAACTGGATTAAACTTGGTTTTGAGTCAGGCAATAGTTTCCATTTGGGAAAGATCATTTAAAGCAAACCAAAAAAGAATTTCAGAAAGTGACAGTCATGGCCACTTTACACGTCCCAACGTTGGTCCGATGTTGGATACAACGGCGCGGGAGCGCGCATTTTTTTGGCAGAATTCCAAGATCGCATAGGAGATGTTACACAGCGCGATATCGGCAGGCAACGCAACTGCAATGTGTACGCCCCCTTGTACGGGCGACCTTGGAACGACCAATTAACATGGAAGAGAATAGGGGAAGTTGTACTCCAAATCGTTGTTGGGCTGTCACACAGAACGATCCTGCCAGATCGTCCATCCAATATCGGGCAGTTGGAGAGCAGGCTCATTTCTTCCCCAATATCGTTTTGGCATCAAATTGGACATTCGCACCACACAACGCAAGAACGATATCGGGGCCAACGCACGAACCACGTGACTTTTTATCGGAGTTGGACGCCGATATCGGGACATGTAAAGTGGCCATCAGACTTTTGGACAACGGACTCCAACTTCAGTGCATTAGAAGAACAGATCTAAGGGTACCTTTATACGTCGCAACATTGCATGCAATTTCACTTGCAACTTACTGGTTGCAGTGAAATGATGGACACATTGTTCTATCTTGTTGCCATGTACAAATAGAACAATGTGTCCATGATTTCACTGCAAACAGCAAATTGCAAGTGAAATTGCATGCAATGTTGCAATATGTAAAGGTACCCTAAGAGAATAGCTGTTCTCATTGTGGAGATTAATTCTGCATACTAGCAGTGAAAAGACTTTTAGCCACAATGTTCCTCTGGGAAATATGCAAATTGTCTCTTCAGAGAGAGGTAGACATACTCCAGTGCCACCTAGAGTGCCACATCTGAGGTGAACTGCGCAGCTTTATAATGCTCAGTGCACATGCTCAGAAGCCCTCACTGACAGCATCGCATAAAAGTTCTGCTCAGTGCACCTGTGAAGTATTCTCAATACACAGTTGGGGAAATGATGGCGCAGCTGCAGAAATTACACTGCGGCGGTGTCATATAAAGAAGGGGGACATTTGAATTGAAGAGCCGGGAGTGTGCCTGGGAAATCTATTATCACGCACAGCCAAGGGTGATACCAGCATTAAGGGGGAGACGGAGTCCTGGAGACCGCCCATAGAGCCCTGGAGACCTCCCCCTCCCTCCTATCTGACCACCATCTACTCACCTTCTCATCCTTGTCCTCCTCACCAGTCCCCCATATCCAGCCACTAGCTCATCCTCGCAGAAATCTCGCACATCTAGACATTCACAGACTCTCTGACTCTCTTCTCCCCCTGTCCTCTATATCTTCACTCCATGACACAGACAGTGCCACTGCTTTCTACAATGCCACCCTCACATAAGCCATAGACTCAGTCGCCCCTCTCATTCATCGCAAGAGGCGATGAATTAATAGGCAACCCTGGCACAACAATCTCACCAAAAAATTCCGACAAGTGTCCAGGGCTACGGAGCGGCGTTGGAAGAAAACATGCCTACCAGACGACTTCACAACTTTCAAACAAGCTACATTTGCCTTCAAATCAGCCCTCACCTCTGCTAAACAGACCTACTTCCAAAACCTTATATCTTCCTTATCCTACAACCCCAAACAACTGTTCAGCACTTTTAACTCTCTCCTCCACCCACCACATCCCCCTCCGACCTCCCTCATCTCTGCTGAGGACTTCACTACATACTTCAAAAATAAGATTGACCAAATAAGGCACACCTTTATCGTTGCACCACTCCAACCACTCCATATACCAGACCTCTGCCCTTCCATCATAACCTCCCTCTCCAACATCACTGAAGGAGAACTTACTTTTCTCCTATCCAAATCACACCTCACCACCTGTGCACTTGACCCCATCCCTTCCCACCTCCTCCCCAACCTCACTAACATGCTCATCCCAGCCCTAACCCACCTCTTTATCTATCACTATATTCTGGAACCTTCCCCTCGGCTTTCATACATGCCAACATCATGCCAACCTCAAAAAGCCAAACCTAGACCCGACTGCTAAGACGAGCTACCGCCCCATATCGCTGCTCCCGTTTGCTTCCAAACTCCTTGAGCAACACGTCCATGCTCAACTTTCCTCCCACCTCTCATCTAACTCTCTCCTTAACAATCTACAATCTGGTTTCTGGCCCCACCACTCCACTGAAACTGCCCTAACCAAAATTACCAACGACTTACTCACAGCCAAAGCTAACAGACAATTCTCCATCCTCCTTCTTCTCGACCTGTCCTCTGCCTTTGACACAGTCGACCACTCCCTCCTACTTCAGATTCTTTCTTCCCTTGGCATCAAAGGCCTTGCTGGGTTGCCTCATACCTTGCCAACCGCACATTTTGCGTTTCCCACTCCCACATGACCTCCTCATCCCGTCCTCTCTCTGTTGGAGTCCCACAAGGCTCTGTCCTGGGGCCTCTACTTTTCTCCATCTATACCCTTGGCCTAGGACAACTCATACAGTCCCATGGCTTCCAGTATCACCTGTACGCTGACGACACTGAAATCTACCTCTCTGGCCCAGATGTCAACTCTCTGCTGAATCCTGGAGTGTCTGTCAGCCATATCCTCCTTCTTCTCCTCTCACTACCTAAACGTAGACAAAACCGAACGCAACATCTTTCCTCCATTCCATCTTTCATCTTCACCACCTGATCTATCTATTATGGTAAATGGCATCATGCTCACGCCCACCCCTCAAATTTGCTGCCTTGGAGTAACTCTTGACTCTGCCCTATCCTTCAAACCCCACATTGAAACGCTCACCACCTCCTGTCGCCTCCAGCTCAAGAATATTTCCAGAATCCGTCCTTTCCTCAGCCCTCAATGTACTAAAATTCTTGTACATGCCCTCATCATCTCCCGCCTTGACTACTGCAACATTATCCTCTGCGATCTCCCTGCTAACACTCTTGCACCTCTACAATCTGTCCTCAACTCTGCTGCCCGAATAATCCACCTCTCTCCTCGCTACTCCCCTGTTTCTCCCCTTTGCAAATCCCTCCACTGGCTCCCAATTCCCCAACAAATCCAGTTCAAGCTACTAACACTGATCTACAAAGCCATCCATAAACTGTCTCCTCCCTATATAACTAAACTAATCTCACACTATCTTCCCTCACGTAATATTCGTTCCTCCCAAGACCTCCTCCTTTCCTCCACACTTATCCGTTCCTCACACAACCGCCTCCAAGATTTCTCCCGAATATCCCCCATCCTCTGGAATTCTGTGCCCCAACACGTTAGATTATCCACCACACTCGGATCCTTCAGATGGAACCTGATAACCAATCTCTTCAGGAAAGCTTACAGCCTGCAATGATCGAGCCACTGCCCCACCGCCTCCGGAGCTGCTTCCCCACCGCCACCGGAGCTACCACCTCTCCACCACCAGATCTGCTGCAACCCGGACCTACTGTTTCCTCCCCATTGCCCCGTAGAATGTAAGCCTGCAAGGGCAGGGTCCTCTCCCCTCTGTATCAGTCTGCCATTCTTAATTTGTTTACTGTAAACCAGATGCTATATAAATAAATAAATAAATAAATAAATAAATAATAATAATAGAGTAATTAAGAGGACTCATTAGCATACAAAAATGTAAGTGACAAAGTCGTTTTTCACAACCATTATAGGACAGTTTTAGCTTAGACAGGAATGGTTAGGGATGTGCTAGGAAGGTGCAAGGACAGGATAGGTTTGGGGGCAAAAACAAGCTGACAAGTTCCCTTTAAGTCATATTGAAAGGATCGTTAAAAAGTAAATTTTGACTTTTAGGATTGCTACTTCCAATAAGTGGTGCTACAGAAGACCAATGGTGCATTTTTTTATGATCACAGGAGTAAAGAACAAGGAACGCCAATGAAAACTTACAGGAAATCCCTTTGGAAAAGAACAAGATATAGACAATCCAAAAACAAAATGCACAAAATGAAAATCGGTGTCCTGGAGGAGCTGAGCCTGCAGAAAGAAAAATTAAGAGTGATTAATATAACAAATGCTTTAAATAATTACATGAATTCATTATTAACTAAAGGTTTGAATTTCTTTTTAATAGGTGATTTTGATTATACTGAATTTAAAATCTTAATTTAAAATTCAATTCAGTGAGAAACATACAGGATTAATGGAAAAAAAACACAGCAAAAAATATAATTCAAAATGTGAATTATAACCCTTTTTTTAGGCATTGTAAAATCAACATATATGCCCATCATACAACCCAGTAAGTAACACAATAGATCTTTTTTTTTGATCATGTACTAAACAAGATGGAATCACTAATATTTATGAAAGAGAAAAGTAATCTTTTTGAAGGGATAAAACAGGATTTATAAGTTTTAGAGAATAGTAATGGGCGAAGCCCAACTGTGAAGTTTGGGATACATACCAAACACCTAGTGTTCATGCATGGACCCTGAACATGGACTTCCCTAAGAAGTCTATGTTACTGTTCGGGTTCAACTGGGAGGGCAGTAAAAATAAGCAAATGATGATTAAAGCAGGAGCATTATACTTACCAAACTCTGGTGCTGTAATCACACTAGCCCCATGTTTATTTACTGCTCTGACTCCAACAGCCAAACACCAATGCCCACTCTCTGTGGCTGTTGTGCCCCCACCCATTGTGCCGGTGTTTGTGATTGGTTATCATATACATTTGTGTATTATCAATGAACCTGTCGTCATAGGGGCGTAAAAATTAATAAATAATTTGCATAGGGGTTCCCTATATTTTTTAATTCTCAATGCAGATAATGAAGCCAGCTACAGGGTGCCTCCCCCACCTGCCTAGTTTTATCTTGGCTGACAATCAAATATACAGTGGAGCCCATTATTATTTTTTTTAATTATTTTAATAAATAATTTAAAAAGAAAATGTGTGAGGTCTGCCCTATTTTTGATTGCCGAAGAAGGTAAAACACTCAGTGGGGGCTGGTATTCTCACTGTGATTAGGCCCATGGGTATTGGACCCCCAGGCTACAGAATAGCAGTCTGCCCCAGCCCAGAAATTGGTGCATTCATTAGAATGTGGTGGAAATCAGGGTAATAGAAGGGGTTAATGAAAGCTCAGTATTGACAGCTGTCATTAAAGGCCCAGTTACAAACACAGATAATTGTGCAGAAATTGTTCGCAGATCTCTGATTGCAGTGAAATCATGGACATTTTGTGGCCGTGTACAAATTGAACAAAATGTCCATGATCTCACTGCAACCAGAGATCTGCAAACAATCTCTGCACAATTATCTGTGTGTGTAACGTGGCCTTAGGTCCTAGATTGGTAATGTTCAGGCTTCCATGAGATCTCATCACCAATTTTGTGAGTAAATAATTAAAAAACACAGGCACAGAGAAAAGTCTTTTCTTTGAAATAAAACACCAAAATTCTCCAGGAAATTAGTATAAAAATTATCGAAAAAATCCAGCATTACATAGGAAAGGAAGGGGTGTATGTTAAATTTGTAGGTGAGGTCCTAAATTTAATTTTTACATACAATGCTTTCCAATCAATAAAGAATGGTTTAGTTAACAAAGGGTACAGCAATGGGAATGCCAGTAATGTGCACATAAGCAAACATGTACTTAGCGGTGTTAGAGGGTCTATATGTGTATACTGATAATAATCCCTTTTCGAAATTCGTAAAGATTTTTATTCACTATACAGATGATATACTAATCACATGGTCAAGTTCAGAGTATGAATTTAATGATTGTGTGGTGTATATTAACTAAATTAAGAAATCATTATGTTGTAACATTTGACATGGGCTGATATGTGACAGCCGAAACGCATCATTTATTTTTAAAATATGGAGTATAAAATAAATCTTTAAAGAATAAATAAATAATTTTATGATGTACCAGTATGTTTTTTGAAATGTAAATTAATAGGATGAACATGTCTTTAACGGCGGCACTTAGGGGCAATAACCTGAGGTTTTTGGATGCTAATATGGAGATAATTAATCAAAACTATACAAAGACTTATAGCCACAATTTTGTAACTATAAAGTCCAGGTTTTGGGTTCATGTTCAAGTTCTGGTCAAGTCCTTTCCCAAACCCAGACTTTAAAAAAATGTCATGCCGGATCCACCAAACGTGACCATCTTTGGGTTCGCCCATTTATAATTATGACGTACCTGTTGTGGGCAAATATTAGAAATACCTAATAATGTCACTTCCTACTCAGACCCACAGAAGCGCATTATCGCAAGGAATTGCCATCATCTGAGTTTTTCAGCACCTAATGCACCTTATTCCAACACTTCCTTTGCTAGAGTCTCCATTTGAAGAAATGTTTTAGATGATCCACTAAAGATTTTACTTTAAGGGTGCGTTCACACACTGCGTATTTTTATGCAAGTGCTCTTGCAGTTTTTGTAGCCAAAACCAGGGTTGGCTGATTAAAACCAGGAGTGGGTGATTAAATACAGAAGTGGAGCACTTGTTTCTATTAGGGTAGGGACACACAATCAGTATTTGGTCAGTATTTCACATCAGTATTTGTAAGCCAAAACCAGCAGTGGGTGAAAAATGCAGAAGTGGAGCACATGTTTCTATTATATGCTTCCTCTGACTGTTCCACTCCTGGTATTGGCTTACAAATACTGATGTGAAATACTGGCCAAATACTGATCGTGTAACTCTGGCATTAGACTTTTTCTCTGAGTGTTCCACTCCTGGTTTTGGCTGCAAAAACTGTAACAGCACTCTCGTAATAATACGCAGCAAATACGCAGTGTGTGAACGCACCCTTACTCTGGAGGCGAGTGCCACAGATTTTCTTATATTAAGACAGTGACATAGGTTGTAAATTTCTTTATTATGTTGCGAACTGTGGACAAAACAACCTCAAGATCTCTGGAGATGGACTTGTAACCTTGAGATTGATGATATTTTTCAACAATTTTTGTTCTCAAGTCTTCAGACAGTTCTCTTCTCTCTTTGTTCTTTATGTTTAATGTGGCATACACAGATACACAATGCAAAGATTGAGTCAACTTCTCTTGTTTTTATCTGGTTTCAGGTTTGATTTTCATATAACCCACACCTGTTAGGCTGGTTTCACACCACGTTTTTTGAAATCCTGTTCTGTCCATTCTGAAAAGGACAGAACAGGATCCATTTTTGCTTCCTATGGATCCCTATGGTGCCGAATCGGTCATAAATGGCCATCCGATTCTGTCAATTCAGTCCCAGATTAGTTTCTGTCTTGTCTTTTTCCGGCCCCAAAATCAGAGACTGCTCCGATTTTGGGCTCCGGTAAAAAAAAACGGACCAAACCGGTCAGAAACGAATCCTGGGCAATCCAGCGCACATAACATGGGAGTCTGGGTACCGGGCTCCAGGAAAAAACAGGATAATTTCCCGGATCCAGTTTTAGTGCACTACAACTGCTCTGTTCCCGTAATTTCACTTTAGCAGTGTATCTACATACACTGCTAAAGTGAAATTAAATAGAGGAATAGATAAAAATAAAAAAATAAATGCTTACCTCTCTGCCGAGGGTCCCGCGATGCATCCACCTCCGATGGCTGCAAGAACCTTAATCAACTGACTGGGAAGGGGCGGGGCAAGCCAATCAGCTGATGTGATTACCCGCTCATCGGTTTTGGCAGGCAGGCGATTTAAACCATGCTGATGCAGTCATGTGACACATCAGCTGATCAGGTTGCCCCACCTCTTCCCGGTCAGTTGATTAAGGTCCTTGCAGCCATCGGAGGTGGATGCATTACCGGACACTCGGCAGACAGGTGAGCATTTATTTTATTTTTAAGCAATCCTTTATTTAATTTCACTTTAGCAGTTGTAATATGATTACTGGTACCGTAAGTGATGGGAGATATGTGTCAGCCAGGTTGATGAACTCTGTTATGTGAGCTGGGGATGATTCAGCACATCCCTCCCTCCCTGAGGTGTGGTCAGAGAAGTTAAATGATCACCTATGGTTTTTTTTCTCTGGTGTGAGTTTTGGGGTGCAGCAGAGCATATTGTGCAGCTGTGAGCCTAAGAAGCTGATCTCCAGTTTTGTTGTGTTCATATGGTTTATGACAGCAATTAACCAGACGTTTACCCTGCAAGGCTTCCTGTGTCTACCTGGAATTGGCAGCTTTGAGTGTCTCTATCACACTTGGTGGAGAATGCGGGCATAGACCCCCAGGAAGCGCCTGTATTCACTACAAATGACCTGTATGTCCTGGGTGAAGGCAGCCACAAGCCTGCAAACACAGTCAGGCGGCATGGAGGACCTGATTAAGCACTTGGTGCAGATCCAACAGCAACAGCAGCAGCAACACCAACAACAGCTTGCGCAAAAGGAAATGAATCAACTCTTGAGGCAGCAGTTGCAGCAGCAGCAGGAACAGCAACAGGAACTCCTGACTGAGGTACTCTGTGCAAGGGCAGCTGGCCCATCACCAGGTCCAGATGAGGATTCCGGCGCCAGGAAGGCGGTAAGATGGGCACTCCAAAAGATGACCCTGGGGGATGATGTTGAAGCCTTTTTGACGATTTTTAAGAGGGTTGCAGAGCAAGAAAAACTGCCACCGGGAGAGTTGGTGCCATTTTTAACAGGAGAGCCCCAAAAAGCTTACTATGACCTGGCTTTACAGGACGCTCGGGAGTAGAGAAGCTAACGACTGAGATTTTAGCACGCCTGGGTGTGACTATGACTGTTAGAGCTCAGTGGGTTCATCAATGGGCCTATCATGGCCACAAACCCCCCTGCTCCCAGATATTTGACTTGCTACATCTCGTGCAAAAATGGCTGCATCCAGAATCCTCCACACCAGCGCAAATGGTGGAGCGAGTGGTAATGGACAGATTTGTGCACGCCCTCCTGTATCCAGTGCAAACCTGGGTTGCTCAGGGTGACCCCCAGAATGCTGACGACCTGGTGGGACTGGTGGACAGGTACCAGGGGTGGAGAGTACCCTGGGGAAGCTACGTGACTTGCCAGCTACATATTGGGGGGTACAAACCGTGTCTAACACCCAAAGGAAGGGTAATAGAGCCACGGGTTGAGGAAGGCCAAGGCCCCAAGGGGCAAGTGGAGGAGTAACAAAACCTCCAGCTGGTCCATTAATCTGTTGGCTGTGTCAAGGCCCTGGTCATGTAGCCGCCCGTTGTCCCCTGACTACTGAGCGAATGGACTGTAGTTTGGGTTGGAGCTCCTCATGTTAAGCTTACCCAGTCTGCAACATTGACAGCGAACCCAGAGAGGGCCCACAGGCATGTCTTGTGGAAGTGAATAGGGCCCGGGTAATGGGACTATTGGACTCCGGAAGTTTGGTGACCCTGGTGAGGGCCACACTTCCCCATCGACTGATACCGGCTAAAAAGGTGGGTGTCTGCTGTATCCATGGAGATGCCAAGAACTACCCGTTGCTATTGTGACCATAAAAACAAACTGCTGGACAAAGTCACATGAAGTCGGGGTGGTGGACGACTTAGTGCACCCGGTGATAATCGGGTGGGATTTTACTTTGTTTTGGGACTTGTGGGAAAAGGGGGTGGTATCCAAGGGTCCTTGTGAATGACAGTCAGCCCACCAAGAGACCTTGCCACTGCAGGAGGCAAATGAGTTTCCCCTGGGTGTATTGCTCAGTGACGAGGATGAGCCGGAGTCCCATGAAGCCGACTTCCCGGAGTTGATGACATCCTGCGGGAATTTTGGGACTGCTCAAATGAGGGACTTGACACTGAAAGGGGCCTTTGGAAATGTGACTGTTACAAACGGGGTTGCCCAGATGAGAGGTGAGGTAATAGAACAGCTGTTGGTTCCAAGGCCCTATAGACGCAAAGTACTAGACATGGCCCATTCTCATGTCCTGGGTGGTCACCTAGGGGTAGATAAGATCCAGGAGCAGATCCTTCGGAGGTTCTATTGACCTTGGTGTCATCGGGAGATTGTAGACTATTGTACGTCATGTACCACCTGCCAGTTGACTGCCCTCGTTGCTCACTTCCGAAGTCCGCTAGTGCCTTTACCAGTTATAGAAGCGCCTTTTAATCTAATTGCTATCGATCTGGTGGGCCCCCTGGTCAAGTCTGCAAGAGGCCACCAGTACATCTTAGTAGTCCTGGACTATGCGACTTGGTACCCAGAGGCGATACCTTTGAGAAATTGCTCTGCTAAAAATATAGGCCAAGAATTGGTGCACATCTTCTCTAGAACGGGACTTCCAAAAGAGATCCTCACAGATCAAGGAACCCCCTTTATGTCCATGGTTATGAGGGAACTGTGTAAAGCACTACAGATAACCCAATGGAAAACCTCAGTGTACCATCCGCAGACAGATGGCCTCGTGGAGAGATTCAACAAAATGTTGAAGTCCATGCTGAAGAAGGTGGTCAAGAAAGACGGTCGAAACTGGGACAGTCTCCTACCATATCTGATGTTCTCTATCAGAGAGGTTCCCCAGGTCTCAACAGGATTCTCTCCATTTGAACTCTTGTATGGTCATCATACTCGATTTCTTTTGGACAAAGCAAAAGAGATGTGGGAAGCGGAGGTGACCCCCCCCACCAGAGTGTCGTTGAGCATGTCGCTCAGATGCAGGCGAGAATCGCCGAGGTAATGCCCATCGTAAGAGAAAATCTGCTCCGAGCGCAAGAGGCGCAAGCAAGGGTGTATAACCGCTCCGCAAGGGTGAGACAGTTCCGTCCTGGTGATCGTGCACTGGTATTGATCCCTACAGTCGAAAGTAAATTCCTCGCCTAGTAGCAAGTGCTTTATGAAGTGGTCGAAAAAGTGGGCGAGGTGAACTACAAGATTCACTAACCTGGAAGAAGGAAGCCCTACCAGGTATACCACATCAACCTGCTGAAACCATGGTGGGATAGAGACCCTATGGAAACCCCCTGTCTGGTAGGCAAGATGGAGGCCGACATCAAGGAGGTCACAGTGGTGGACACACTGCCGAGGGCTCAAAAGCAACAATGTCAAGAGTTGCTTCATCGGAACAGGGATCTCTTCACAGACCTGCCGGGATGTACTCAGGTTGTGGAACATGATATCCTGACTGAATCACATGTGAGGGTTAACCTGAAGCCGTGCCGGATGCCTGAAGCTCATCGAGAAGTGATCTCAAAGGAGGTGACGAGAATGTTGAACCTTGGTGTTATCAAAGAATCGAAAAGTGGCTGGTCCAGTCCCATCATACTTGTGCCGAAACTGGACGGATTGTGGCGGTTTTGGAATGACTATCGCAAGTTGAACGAAGTCTCCGAGTTTGACGCCTATCCGATGCCTCGAGTTGATGAGCTCATCGAGAGGTTAGGACCAGCAAGGTACATCACTACCCTTGACCTAACAAAGGATACTGGCAGATACTTATGTCAAAGAGTGCCAAGGAGAAGACGGCCTTCTCTACACCTGATGGTTGTTTCCAGTATACGTGGATGCCATTCAGCTTGCAGGGAGCCCCGGTTACCTTCCAGATGGCCATGGACCGAATCCTAGCCCCCCATAAGAGGTACGCTGCGGCTTATTTGGACGACATTGTGAACTTTACCTCGGACTGGGAAAGTCACCTGCAGAAGGTCCAGATGGTGCTGCAGGCACTGAGAATCGCGGGGTTCACAATAAACCCGAAGAAGTGCGCCATCGGGAAGGAGGAGGCCAGGTATTTGGGCTATGTTGTTGGTAGAGACCAGATCAAGCCACAACTAAATAAAGTGGAGGCAATCCAGAGTTGGCCACAACCCCTCTCTAAGAAGCAAGTCGGAGCCTTCCTGGGACTTGTCGAATATTACCATCGATTCATCCCAAACTTTACTGTGAAAGCCGCTCCCTTAACTGACCTCCTTAAGGGCACGAAGTCCTCCATGGCCAAGTGGACTTCGGAAGTTGAGATGGCTTTCCAGGACCTGAAGTCAGCTCTGTGTAAACGACCGGTCCTCTTGGCACCAGATTTCAGCAGAGAGTTTGTACTCCAGACCGATGCATCAGAGATCGGGCTAGGAGCTGTCCTGTCCCCGGTAGCACATGGCGAGGAACATCTGATCCTGTACCTTAGTAGAAAGTTGTCGTCCTGCGAGAAAAACTATACTATTGTAGAAAAGGAGTGTTTGGCCATCAAATGGGCGGTGGACACGTTATGGTATTACCTCCTAGGGTGATAGTTTAGACTGGTGTGAGATCATGCGCCCCTGAGGTGGCTGAGGGACAGATGGGGAAAGAATGCCAGAGTGACCCGGTGGTTTTTGGCACTTCAGGATTTCACTTTCCATGTTGAGCACAGGCCCGGGAAATTACATGGGATTGCAGATGCCCTGTCTAGGTTCCCCTGTTTGGTGTAAGATGGTGCCCAAACCCCCGGCTTTTATGTGTAATATGATTACTGGTACCGTAAATGATGGGAGATATGTGTCAGCCAGGTTGATGAACTCTGTTATGTGAGTTGGGGCTGATTAAGCACATGCCTCCCTCCTGGAGGTGTGGTCAGAGAAGTTAAATGTTCACCTCTGGTTTTTTTTCTTTGGTGTGAGTTTTGGAGTGCAGCAGAGCATATTGTGCAGCTGTGAGCCTAAGAAGCTGATCCCCAGTTTTGTTGTGTTCATATGGGTTATCAGTTTCAACAGAAAACAGGGTGCACCGCAATGATCTGAATTATATCAAGGGAAGGAGGGGTCGCTCACCGTGCCAAGGTGGACAGATATGCAAGGCGGAGAGAAGACATGGCACATTGAGGGAGCAACACACATACGAGTAGTAGAATAGTGAAAATTATAACTTTATTAGTGCAATAGACCAAACAAGAATAAAAACAATTAAAACCATGGGGTGCCAATGCAGAACACAACGCTGAACATATGTACAAAATACAATGCTGACAAAACATGAGCAGGATATGACACAATATCGGTGATCACAACAGGTTAGACAAAATACAGGATTGAGTTGTAGGGAGAGACCCGAGGGTGGGGGATGAGAGCAGGTACGAGAAGTACTAGTGCTACTTCACCACAATATTTTACATAAATACGCTTGTTAGCCCAATATAAGGTGTACAGTGTTATGGGTAACCAAAAATTCAGCAAATCATCCAATGAATAGGAGTCGTTTAGTGGTCCCAAACACAGTGGTCCCTAGGGGTGGTCACATATGGATAATAACAAAGATCTTATCCATGAGCTAACTAACCGTATAATTGGTACAAAGACCACCCATATATATATTGGGTACCCCCTATTTAGCATATAGTCAAACAGTGTAGGTCACCGTATCCACTGACAGTGGAAGATAAAGTGCATATTACCAGTCCGTAAATTGTCCGAAGTGTCAGTCCGAGGTATGAAGCGAGGTGACTGCAGGGCACCCAGGCCCCACGCGTATCGCTGCCAGGGCGCAGCTTCCTCAGGGAAGTATCTCAATCCTGTATTTTGTCTAACCTGTTGTGATCACCGATATTGTGTCATATCCTGCTCATGTTTTGTCAGCATTGTATTTTGTACATATGTTCAGCGTTGTGTTCTGCATTGGCACCCCATGGTTTTAATTGTTTTTATTCTTGTTTGGTCTATTGCACTAATAAAGTTATAATTTTCACTATTCTACTACTCGTATGTGTGTTGCTCCCTCAATGTGCCATGTCTTCATATGGGTTATGACAGCAATAAACCAGACGTTTAACCGGCAAGGCTTCCTGTGTCTACCTGGAGTTGGCAGCTGTGAGTGTCTCTATCACACAGTGTATGTAGATACACTGCTAAAGAGAAAGTAACAGCGCCGACACCACTTACCTGGCTTGGCTCCCCCCAGCTCTTTCTGTGTTTGGATCCCTCAAAATCCTGGATCCAGACACAGAAATGGCATCAGGAGTTTACAATCCGGACCTGTCTGTTCCTGTCTGTGGGGTCCTGCAAAAAACAGGATCCCACGGACAGGAACAAAACTGTGGTGTGAAGCCAGCCTAACTAGCCAGAGGTCGGTTTATAAAAACATAACATGCTTGAACAAAGTTGTTTACCCACAATTTTGGAAAGGTGCCAACAATGTTTCCCTGCTCATTTTGGTGTTTTGTGTGAAAACATGTCAAATTTGCCATTTTTCCCCTTTTTTGTGTTGTTTCAATACACACAACGCATCACTTAAATGGAATCCCAGGAAAGTCAATGGCTTTTCAAGTTGTGCTGTTCAGCCTGTGCTTTTTTGACCTGATCTGTTTTTTGGGTGTAAAAGTGATCCTTAAAAAGAATGAGCGGTCAATTATTGCTGTTTTTCTGATCTGCTTTTCCCATTAAAACTATTGTCTATGGGCTAAAAAACGCAGCCAAAATGAATCACAAATGGATGATCTGTTTCTGATGTGTTTTTTGAACAGCTGATCTAGTTTTCCAGCTGAAAAAGAGAAAAAAAACGCACCAGAAAAGAAGTATGAAAAATACATAGTGTGAACATAGCCTTAGGATCTTGCTAAGGAATCTGCTGGCTGAGGATGAAATATGAATGATTACCATTCTCAAAAAGGCAAGTTCCAAACATGTTTACTTTTGCTTGAGCTTTACTAATTGCCTCTTGAATTTTTCAACTAGTTAGCTCTTATCTGCCCCGCGAACCCTGAAGAGGAGTTTTTTGAGCACAGATGCTCAGATCTTCTTTGTAAAGATTTTGCAATAAAACCACAGAGATACTTAGATCACGTCTCACATTTACAGTATTTAAGGAGGATTCATCATCATACAAACCTCTTTAAGTACAGCCCTTTGATTTCACATGCCTTGCATTAAGCTCCTATCACTGAAAATCAGATAAGGTTTTCTAGAAAAAAAATAATCTTTTTGAACCAGAAGATAAAACCCATTTCCTTTTCTTGAACTACAATACCGATATATATACATGTATATTGCAGATTGTTTCTTATAGAAGCCATAGCTTTGTTTGGTCTGTTCCTATTGAACATGGATAGATACATGAAATTGTCATGTTTATATTTTGGAATTTTTTGCACGTTATTTTTTTCAACGTATACAATTTCTGTCGACAAATCAGCACCTCTCATCACAAGGATTAAGCAATTAGCTGAAACGTTGAAGGACAAATTAAAACACATGGTAAGTGACCATAAATCCTCTTTGTTTCATACGTGTTTGCATTGATTATTAATTGATTGTTTATTACTTTTTTGTATTGTTGTAGGAACTTTTTTTGGGTACTCCAAATCACGACTGGGTAACGTAACATTATATTATATAATAAATGACTACCTTTACTTTATAGGTTGACTATATTGTTTTGATGAAAGTCTATATATGATCAATGCTTTCTGTTGTTACTGTTTAGCATATTTTGTAGTTAAAAAATAATCTATAGAGAAAGATTACAAGAAGACCAATTGCTGCAACAAATCCGATGCTAATAATTTATTAATTGTAGAAAAATTACAGAAAATATTTTAAAAAGTTTTCTTGCACTCAATAATCATCCTGGTGAGAGAAAATGACAGGATTGTGGCTAACCACAGAGGAAGGACATAGCACTTAGGAACTGGAGCGCGCCCGGTGCGCATTGTGCTGGGGCACGGGAGCCTGTCGTGCTGGTAAATGTTGCCAGGGTGACAGGACGGATGACGTAATTCTGCCGTCCTGTCACTTTCAGCACACGGCCGGCGCGTCAGAGCATCCTGCGACACAACATGCGGCAGGGGCGCCACCACACACCAGCTGCTGGAAATTATCCCACTAGTTTAGCACAATATAAGGGACATATTCCAGCTAAGGGTGGCTTCACATTACAGCACGATCCGGTCCAGGGCTGTCCGGGAGGACCCTGAAAGCCGTGGACCGGATCAGCACACATGACTGGAGGGCTAATATGCCTTCCGATCCGGTGTGCAGCGCACGCAGTTACAGCCGCTGACAGGTCAGGACAGCGGCGCCCACGGTCCTGACCTATCAGCAGCGGGAGCTGCGTGCAGCTGCACACAGGACCGGAGGGCATATTAGCCCTCCGGTCCTGTGTGCTAATCCGGTCGGCGGCTGTCAGGGTCCTCCCGGACAGCCCCGGACCAGATCGTGCCGCAGTGTGAAGCCGCCCTAAGAAGCCATGCCTCCTGACGAAGCTGCCCCAGGCAGGGAAACATGTGTCGAGGTTGGAGGGGTTACAGTCGCCAGCTCTTTTTACACCACTATGTCTCAAGGTAAATAGAAGCAATTTGATTGCTCTGAATTGACATTTGATGAGTGGTGTTGTTACCTGATAGTGTATTTAGACCATATGGGTAGTTGATCATACCCCATTATGGGGTTTACAGCAGTCTTAACTTGGAGCACTGGTGGAGTATCTCCTCTTATTTGGTGGTTATTTCATGTCCTTCCTCTGTGGTTAGCCACAATCCGGTCATTTTCTCTCACCAGGGTGATTATTGAGTGTAAGAAAACGTTTGTAAATATTTACTGTAATTTTTCTAAAATTAACAAATTATTAGCATTGGATTTGTTGCAGTGACTGGTCTTCTTGTATTTAAAAGGGTTAAGGTCCTGCTATTTAGGTTATATATAAAGAAAGATTGACTAAAAAGTCCATAACCCATGCCATTAAAGAAAAAATGATTTTATAAGGGACCAAGGTAATTGATAGTGGATGTACAAAAAAGAGAGAGGGGGCGCACACTAGGGATGAGCGAGTACCATAATACTCACTCGCTATAATCGGGCCGAGTAGTTTTTCATACTCGCATATTCGTCCGAGTAGCGGGTACAATGTAAGTCAATGAGTGATTGGCTCTGCCCACACACATCCGGTTTATAGTCTTACCGCGACAAGGCGGGAGGGTGGGCTTTTTCAACCTTTCACAGCATCAAACAGCTTGCATTGTCCGTCAGAGAGCCTAACATTGAATCTGCTCACCCTGAGGAGCCAGCTCCCATTGTTTACTGAAGGGAGCTTTCAATTTATGTCAGATCTATAATGATCAACAGATCACTCACGAGCACCAGTGATACTCGCAGAGTAACGAGTATTGTGAATACCGTACTACTTGTGCAACTAGAGAGTAGTAATGAGTCTACTCACTTATCCCTAGTGCACACCCATGTGTAAAGATGTAGCAAATACTTAAAAATTAAGAAAGTAAATAAAGGGAAGGAACAAAGTAGTCTGAGGGCAGGAGGCTAACTACAACAGACTCCAGGGGGCCCCAACAATCCGTTTGGCCTATAGAAAAAGACTATTGCTATTAAAGATTTGCAATAATTGGAAGTCCTGTTGGAGCTTTAACATCAGGGCCCATGAAGTTACGCCACTGTCTGCAGGTATACATATACATATTTGAATGGAAGGACACAATGTATGTTGTCAAACCATGCACATTAAGAACAACCTCAAGCAATTAATTGTGAGGA
>JARQOC010000004.1:539372308-539479143 GCA_033576535.1 Allobates femoralis
GATAATGGGGCAGAGTCCATTGAGAGTTTTGAGGTGTAGCTCATAGGCTGCAGTCCCCCTTATCCAGCGGGAAAAAGCACAACAGGAACAAAACTGGGGAAAAGGAAAAATAAAATTAGGCCTACCAGGCCATAAGGAAAAACAAATAGGCCTTGCTCTTGTCATAAAAGACACCAAACAGTCCTCATGCGGCCAACAGGGCAACTCCAAGACTAACGGCGAGGATATCAGCCTGCAACTTTACATCCTGCATGATGCCGGCTCTCAGCAGGGGCATTTCTTCTAATGGGTCAGCGGCCCAACAACAGGATTTTTTTAGGGCAGTCCTCTTCAAATGGCATCCTTTTGGGAAGACTTCCTCTATTGCCACAGCTCTTTCTCCGATTACAAGGATGGATGTACCAGTTCCATAGCGTAGGTCGCTGGTGGCCGGTCTCAGGCGGTCACAGGGGCTACTCCTGCAGGGCATACTCCAACACCTGTCCCACAGTACACCCCATCAGGATTACCACTGAAGAAGAAAATGTAGGAGTTAGGGGATGGTCACCCCCGATTGCACACACTGGAGGAACTCTGGCCACCCGAGAGGCCATTCAGGCTCTCTGGCCCCTCTGGGCTTAACTCCAGTTGGCTGGCCCCCATGGTCTGGCCTGGCTAGCAGCCGACACTCCATCCTCTCCATCTCCACCTCCTGCTCTTACTCTTTGACATCCTCTGTGGGGGTGACCCATTTGACCCCACCCTATACCATCCCTTGCAGCCCTTTACTTTCATGATGGTGACACCTTACTTAGAGGGTGTGGAGTCGGGAAGGCAGATTATCCCGCTCAAGAGTGGACCTGTTCACATAGCAGTGACCAGTGCCTTCTTCGGCTATGAACAAATACTCCCCATCTGAAAGAAGTCCACTACCTGGCCCCAGGTACATTGCTCCTTAAAGCTGGCCCATTAAGTATCACGCACGGACTAGCGTGTGTCCAAGAAATACTATGTGACAGTGGTGCACAGACTAATGGTTGTCCCACGCACAATACGAAACACAAGGGAACACCAGGGACACAATAGCAATGATGGGGTCTGTCAGTAGGGAACAAGGCAAGGGATACCTCCTGCACTCACATGCGGATCACATATATGGGCATCTCCTGCTCCTCTCCAGGATGCTCCAGTAGCTGCTAAGCACCTTCAGCTCCTGGGGTTGTGAGTAAAATCATCTCCTCCAGAGCAGGCATCTCTTGGGATAGATTCATGTCTGGACTGAAAAGCACACATTAGCACAGTGTTGCTCCTCTGTACAGCAATCCCAAGATGGTGCCAGCCTCCATGGTGACACATCTTACCTTTGCCCGGGATCGCACCTCTTCTAGCGCCAGGACCCAATCGCTTAGGGGATATTATTGTTTGCCTAATTTTGTTGCTTTAAGCTCCTCATTAATCCCTCCATGGGGTGGGCTGCAGAAGGCACCTGACTTACACATCCCTATCCTACATGGAAGACTTGGGCTTGTAGTTTGGGGTATTGAAGCCTGACATATTTGAAGGAGAAATAGGAAAACAAAAACAGTTTTTTCAGCTCACCAATTCATCTGGAATGTTAAATAAGGCTAGTGGTCAATGCACAGACAAGTCCAAGGACCAATTCCCAGGTGAGGGATGCAGCAACATAACATTAAAACAATATAAAAATAGGCCAGCAAAAAATAAAGTTACATAGTCCTCTTCATATAAAAATAGAAAAACTTTATTAATGCATATTAAAAGAGGTTAAAATTGCAGTCCTACTTGTTACCAGCAAAAAATGCTTACTCATAGCCTAGACATGTATAAAGTGAACAACTCTATATACACACACGTGTCTAGAATACAGTGGAACAACTGACTTCACCTATGATTAATAACACACTTGTGCACATGCAAAAAAAATCTCTCTTCTAAAACATATGGAAAGAAAAGAAAAAAAATTGCATATTTTTAAGGAGTGATTTATGAGTGTGAATGGATGTATAAGACCATGTATGTTAAGCATGTAATGGACATGTGCTATTTTTATTTGAATTAATAGCAGATAAGTATAGAAGAGGTGTCCTTGCAAAAGCTGACCCTCTGCAATAATAAAGGTTTTCTCCCAAAAAAAATTAAAAGTGTTCTTAAAGGGATTTTATAGGAGTTTTTAAAGTTCCTGGAGTTCACAGCTGCCTGCACATCTGGCGCTTTCCAAAGTTTCACAGCCTTCTGATGTTCCAACACCTGGAAACTTGAGGAAACTTAAGAACTCTCTTTTAAAAGTCCATTAAATTCTCGAGGTTGAAAGCTCCTGGTAGACCCGATGGCTGTGAACATCCGGCGATTGTTTTGGTCCCAAACCTTAAAGAAATGTTTTAGTGCCATTGTAAGCTTCTGAATAGGTACCAAACAGAGCCAAGTGTGCAGACATTTTAGCAAAGTGTTTCTAATTCCAAATCCGAATCGGCTAGGTTCATGCCGAACTTGAAATTGGCGAACCTTGGTCGGAAAAGTTTGCTCATCACTAATTGTCATATATAAAATAGTTATTTCTCCCCAAATATTTAATACGGTATTAAAATTAGAGCAATCTTTTGATAATTGTTTACCAGCAACTATTTTTCATTTCATTTATGAAATTTGTCATGAATGTTACAGAAAAGCAAAACAAACAAATGTATGTCCTGAATAAATATTGGTTACATGCACAGAATAAAAAGCCTTCTAAAAAAAAAACATTCTTTGCATTTCTTCAGAATAACCCTCATGGATGCTTGGGAAATTACTTAAGCACCTTTGAAGATGGACTGCAAAACATCTCCAGGATTATCACAAAGAATGTTGAAGAAATCTCTATCATCGAACACATTACAAACTGTACAAAGTTGCTGAAAGAGAAATGTCATAAATTAAAGGTAAGTTGATGGTCAAATATACACATAATGTAATCTCATCATATTTTATATTGTGTGCTATTTCGCAAGTGCAGTGGTGCCTGCAACAAAGCTCTCAGAACATGTTCATCAATGTCAAATTCATTACAAACCTGGGCAATTCGGATTCGGTGTCGGGAACCCAAACATTTTGCTAACAGTTGTGGAACTTGGATTTGTTTGGTAACTGTTTGGATGAAAAAAGGCATTACTGCATTTGCAGCGATGCTATTTTTCTACCCTATGACTGGCTAGGGTAGCAGGTGGGACATGTTTGATTAGGGGAGGGAGTGGGGAGAGGTCACAGGAGTGTCAGAGTCCATTTTTCATTCTCACGGCACTTACCGTGTGGCTGTTCTTGTAGTTAATCAAGGTGCAGATATCATCCACAACATTGAGTCACAAGGGTTTATGTAATTGGCTGGCTAAGTCACATGTCCCTAGGCATATAAGGAGTGGACATGTTGCATCAGTGCCATTTTGAGCGTGTTACTGCTTAGGGACAGTGCTGCTGCCGCTGCTCTGTGCTTCTGCTTGCTACACAAAAACATAGCTAGCTACTCAAGCTATGTTTAGATAGATAGGAGGACGAAAGGGTTCATCCAGAAATGGGCATTTTGTGCTTAGAACAAATGATTGCCAAATTTACGTGCGTTCCCAAAGATGCAATTTTTGCATACAAGTGATTGATGAATCTGTAACAGGCCTTTTTTGGCCTCAAACAAGTCATTGTTACATCTCTGTTCTCAAATAGGGTTTTTTTTGGCCTCAAACAATTGATTGCCAAATCTTTCCAGTTATCTTAACTGTCATTTTTTGGCCTCAAACAAGTAATTGCAGATCTTTGTGATTCCCCTAACAGGCCCTTTTTGGCCTCAAACAAGCCATTGCCAATTTTTTGTGGTTTCCCTAACAGGCCTTTTTTGGCCTCAAACAAATCATTGGCAAATCTTTGTGGTTCACCTAATAGGTCTTTTCTTGTCTCAAACAAGTGATTGCCAAATCTTTTAGGATTCCCTAACAGGTCTTTTTTGACCTCAAACAAGTCATTGCTACATCTTTCTGATTCCTCTAACAGGTCTTTTTTGGCCTCAAATAAGTTATTGCCAAATATTTGTGGTTCCTCTTCTTGTCTCAAACAAATCATTGTAAAATCTCTGTTCTCAAATAAGCTTGTTTGGGCTCAAATAAATCATTGTCAAACCTCCATTCTCAAATACAATTTTTTTGGCCTCAAACAAGACATTATCAAACCTCTTTTCTCAAATAGAGGCGTATTTGGCCTCAAACAAGTAATTTCTATTTCTTTGTCTGGGGCCTTATTTGGCCTCAAATAAGTGATTGCCAAATCATTGTGTTTCCCCTATCAGGCCATTTTTGGCCTCAAACAAGTGATTGTTAAATCTTTGTGGCTCCTCAAACGGGCCTTTTGTAGCCTCTAACAAGTCATTGCCAAATCTTTGTGGTTCCCCTAAAAAAGGCCTTTTCTTCTCTCAAACAATTGATTTCCAAATCCTTGTGGTTCCCCTAGCATGCCTTTTTTCATCTGAAACAAGTTATTGTCAAATCTCTTTTCTTCTCAAATATGCTTTTTTGGCCTCATATGAGTCATTGTGAAATCTTTGTCCTCAAATAGGCTTTTTTGCCTAAAACAAGTCATTGTCACATCTCTCTCAAATAGGCTTTTTTAGGTCTCAAAAAAGTAATTGTCAACTCTGTGTGCATTAAACAAGAGGGGGAAATCATGAGGTCTTGGTGGAAAGGGGAATAGGTGTGGTGTTAATGGGGAATAGTCTTTGTGTACAAAGTGTACACAGGATAGGTGTAACTGCTAATGTTACTGAAAGCAGAACTGAACAAATACCGGCTTATCCTATCCAAAGACAACTGACAACTTCTGTCACTGGATGAGCTACTTGACCCCTTTCTTTGGCAGCACAGCGATAGGACTTGTAGATGAGGCCCAGAAAGAGCGAGCTCCAGTTGATCTTAAACGCTGCATTAAGGGCCAATCCTCATCTTCCTCCACGTCAACATCACACACAGTACAGTCCTCAGAGGTGGCACCCCAATTACCCATGATTCCCCCTGTGTCAAAACTCTCCAACTGCCCAAATGACTGTGGGGAAACAAAGATGTGCAAGTATGCTGAACTGTTTACACATTGTATTCCATGGGCATTAGAGGTCTTCGCAAAGGATTCACAGATTTAAGAGGAGGAAAGCATCTACAGTGATGCCCAAAATCTTTTTGAGTTGGACCTGGAACTGCACAAATTAGGTACTGAGCAGCATCCAGACCCTCGTCACCAAATGTTAACTCCCGGGGGAGAGGATGATGATGAGGTTTGATATCCCCCTTGGAATCAACCCAGAGAAATGCAGCTGAGTAGCTCAGAAGAGGAGGTGGGCTAAGACAAAGAATTAGATTGTGCTTCCCACACAGAGACAAAGAGCTGCAACCACGACAAGAACTGCATTCTCAGCCAAAACTCTGGCTGCAGACAGCAGCGGTCGTGGGTCTGCAGTTTGCATGGACAGCAAGGGTTGCTTAACTTGGGCCTTGAGAATGCAAAATGACCCAAGTCATGTTATTTGCCACTTTTGTAAAAACAGCTCAGTAGAGGCAATATAACTAATAATTTGACTATTGCATGAATGACCCAGCACATGACCCAGCAACATTCGTTACTCTGGCAAAGTTACTGCGCTAAAATGTGGCCTAGTGGGCCTCACCGAACACTGTCTGCCCGATAAATCGCACATGCTGCTTCTTCCTCCTCTGTCACCTTAGCAAGTGTTCTCACACAGGTCTCCAGCCCCAGAACCTCTATTACTTTTCCCATTACAATCGGGGTGAATGAGAGCCCATCAGCTGTTATGGAAGTGGACACACCAGCTGATTTTTGCGATCTCAGACACTGAGAACACCACATCTTTCTGAAGCTAACATAACTTCACCACCTGCACCTCCTTCATAATGCAGAATTTTTTTGGGTAAACCCTGCTTCACCTTCTCTCAGCACAGCAGCCAGCCCTCAGTCCTGCAGTTGTGGTCATGTAAAAGATAATTTCCTCCTACATATCCTAAAGCTTAACCTTGAAATTCACCATCTCTATTTTGTTGGCCATGGACATACTGCCTTTCCCTTGTTGAATACAGATGGTTTACAAAAACTAATGGTGATGGCCATTGTGTATCACCACAAGGGCTCGGGGCATTCAACAACTGGGCTGGTCTCTCTAGATCACGGTAGCTGTAGCCCTGGCGATCATTGAAAAAGGGAAGAAAAAATGGGGAAAAATGAAGAAAAAGAGAAAATAATAAAAGACAGTTTGCGATGCCAGCCGAGATTGTTATAACCACTAGGTGGCCAGCACTGCATATTTAGCCTCCAGGGTTAGGTGGAATAGCAGTGTGATGGAATACCTCCCTCTGCTGAGGCAGACCCTGGAGGTGTAGAGGATGAATGACGATGGTAGTAGTCAGAGGAGCAGAGGGGAAGTGTACAGTGAAATAAGGCACAGCAGTTAGTCTCCTTGGTTCTTTACCTTTTGCTGTAGGTTACGTACATCCAGGATGCATGGAGAACAAGGCATGCAGTTTAGCCAGTCTGACATGAGATGGAACCCACCCTGCTAAGGGAAAGGATTTACAGTACCTTCCTGCTGTTTTCTATCAGTTATAGAGTTCAGTGGTCTGTGAACCGTCCTACACTCCCTCTGCTCTTCTCTCTCAATTAGGTTTTTTATTAAAGATTTTAGCAATTTAAAACAAAAACATTCAATTGTAACACGTAAATGTAAATATCTCAGGTTACATTATGTCTTTAGATGTAAAAGCAACATACTCATTTTTCCCCAATATGTTTACAAAAATGAAATAAGAGAGAAATCAGGGAAAAAGAAAAAAGGGGAAAAAGTGAGGTGATAGGGAGAATGGGATAAAGAAGAGAGAAAAGAAGGAAAAAGTAAGATCAAATATTCGTTCCTCCTTACATTGTGATCTCTCTAAAGAGGGAGGAGTTAAGAAAAGAGTCCAAATGGAACCATCTTTGAGCTGTGTCTTCCAGTTCTTTTTGGGTGTGGGCGATCAAAGTTTACATACGTCTGGCCAGGTCCACCTCCTGAAACCAGTCTTCTAGCATTGGTGAAATAGTTTGCTTCCACAGTCTAGGAATAATCGTCTTAGCCGCTTGCAGTAGGTTTCTTAAAAGGGATTTTTTATACAAAGATTTTGGAAGAGAGGTCATATATAATAGGACCGCCTCTGAGGTATGAGGTAGAGTTATCTCGGTGACTTCAGTGATCACCTTCAGTACACTTTTCCAAATGGGTTCAAGGATCAGGCATGACCACCATATATTCATCATTGATCCTGTTTCATGACCACATCTCCAGCAAAGGTCTGAGGTCTCCGGATACCACCTATGCAGAGCCTGGGGTACTCTATACTACCTTGAAACTATTTTAAAACTAGTTTCTTGTGACTTGGTGGCAATGAATGATTTATGGGACAGAAAAAAACATCTGTTCCATTGTTTTACAGTAAATGTTTTTCCAAGCTCTTACTCCCAAGCTTTGCAGAAGGGAGGGACCTCAAGCCCCTTCGACCGTAAGTAGTCTGTATATACTTGCTATGGCATGTGTAAGTGGAACATCAGAAAGGCACCAGGTCTCAAAAGTCATCAGGGGGCGGGTGATGTCATGATCTATAGTTAGCAAAGAAATAAAATGCTGCATGTGTTCAAACCTGTGGCGTGTACATAAGAGATCTCTCCCAATCATATCAGAAAGGAGCAGGAGGATTACTCACGGAGCCACTTGGTGTATATGTAAGGGTGATTACTTCGTGCTATTTAGGAAAAAATTAGAAGAGCATCAAGGGGGAAATTTGGGTTATCTGTTATAGGTAACAGAGGTCACTTAGGATCAAAGAGTCTCCTCCTGATAGTTGGCAGACACTTTTCAAAGGTTGTGATAGGCTAAATGGCATCTCAATCTTACTTTTGGACAGGTCAGACCAGGTCCAAGGGAGGGTTGCCACTGACAATGGGCAAACAGTCTGTGTAATCTGCACCCAGAATTTTGACTTTGACTCTTGTATATGCTGCTGCCCTATGATAACGATGGCAATGAAGGAGACCCATCCCACCCATCTCTTTTTGTCCAGTTAGGATATTAAATTTGAGTCGTGGATGTCTCCCCCACCAAATAAAGTGACCAAAATATTGTTTGACCTTGGTACAGAAGAATGAGGGTATGTGAATCAGGACAGACTATTAGAGATAGAGCTGTCTAGGAAGCACTGTCATTTTCAAAATGTTAACCTTTCCAAACCAGGAGAAATGACCTTGACTCCAAGGCTTTAGATTTCCTTCCAACCTGGATAAAAAAGGAAGAAAATTAAGACAAAACAATTTAGACAAATCTGAGGGGATCTGAGTCGCGAAATAATCTATTGCTTTGCTCGAAGGCCACCTGAATGGGTAATTAGATTTCAGTAAGTTAATTTGATGTGCAGAAAGTCCACACCCAACATCTCTGATTTATCTAAGTTGACTTTATAGTTTGACCATTTTCCAAAGCCTTCTAGCAAGGACATTAAGGATGGGAGTGAGGTATGTGGGTCAGTTAAATATATCAATAGGTCATCTGCAAAGGCAGAGCATTTGTGTTCCTTACGCGCTATTCTTATCCCTCGTATATCAGGGCATGCACGTATCAACTCCATCAAGTGTTCCATGACTAAGATATATAACAACGGGGATAAGGAGCATCCTTGTTGGGTTCCATTTTTGATAACTAATGAATCTGAAAGAGTACCATTAATGTTAAGTTTGGCCATGGGAAGTGTGTATAAAGCTAGAATTTTTGAAGGCCCTATGCCAACATGTTTAAGCGTCTGGATCAAAGCTGGATAGGCAATTAGATCAAAAGCCTTTTCGGCATCAAGTGATAAAATTAGCAAGGAATCTTGTGTGTTGGCATGATAAATTATATATATATACAGTGTTTTCATCGTATTATACCGAGCTTCTCTACCCAAAACAAAGCTGACTTGATCTAAATGGATTAAATCTGGGATCAGATTAGTGCAATTAGTCTGGCATATATTTTCAAATCCACATTTAAAAGTGAAATTGGACGTTAATTTTTACATAAAAGTGGATCTCGTCCAGGCTTGGGGATAACTGCAATATGTGCTGTAAGGGCTTGCTCTGGAAAAGGGGTTGACTCTGAGATTGAGTTAAAGGCTGAAGGCATCAAAGATATTATTTGATCAGAAGAAAATTTGTAAAACTTAGTTGTGAAACCATCCGGCCCAGGACTCTTATTACTCGGTAAATTCTTTATAACTGCACTCAACTCCTCTATCTTAAAAGGGGTCTCCAGGTCTGCCACTATCTCAGAGGGCAAGGATTTGAAAGGTGACACAAAGCCTCAATCTGCTCCAGACTATACAAGAAGATTATATAATGTAGTGGTTTATCGTAGATGTAAAAATCTGGGTGATGTTCTAGTACAGAAGAGATTGAGTAATCCAGCAAGGAAAGACACCTGGCTGGATACGAGAACGGTAAAGGGTAACTATAAATGTTCTCTTTGTAATTGGTGTGGGTTCTTTAAGACAGGCCACAATCTGAATATAGGGGGTCAAGCACATAAAATACAATCACACATCAATTGCAAAAGTAAGTGGCTAGGCTGTGTTCTGTTTTGTCCGTGTAATCGTTTTTACATAGGTAAAACCATAAGGCAATTGTTTAATAGATTCAGAGAACACTTTAACTCCAATTCTTCAGGTAAAGGTTCCCCCAGGTTAATTGAACACGTTCGGGATCACCATAATGGAGATCCCAGGGTGTTATCTTTTGCTGGAATTGAACGAGTCTTTCCCTCAAAGCGGGGGGGGGTGTGATAATCACAAGAGGCTTCTACAGGTAGAAGCCCAATGGATAATTAATATGAATGCCCAGGACCCTGCAGGGCTTAATGATAAACTCGACATGTCTGTATTCCTCTGAATTGTTATATCTTAAATTCTCCAGCCTTTTGAGGTTATTATTATTATTCTGATATGATAAGGTGGTTGGTTTTTTGGTTTTCTGATTTTTTGGTTTTTAAGAAGTCAGGTATTCTGTAATATTCTGCCTCTCTGGATTTCTTCTGTTGTTTGCCCCACTGAGCATTACTTTAATTAATATATGTATATATTAAAGATAGCTGGCACACCTCTGTGTTGGGTGCTAGCTGGAAAAATACATAACATTACTAAATAAATATCCGCTGCACACCAACACCAAAAATTCTACCAAGAAAAAATCATAATGGCTGACATGTATTACTGCACAGTGTGAACTGGAGCAAAAAGCACAGTAGAAAACTACTCCGGGTATGCTTGCCCTGTTGTTCTGATGGTGACAGGACAATTGTGTACAAGATAATTGTGTACGGACAATTGTGTACAGACAATTGTGTACAGGGCAATTGTGTCCAAGGACAATTGTGTACAAGGACAATTGTGTACAGGGCAATTGTGTACAAGGCAATTGTGTACAAGGCAATTGTGTACGGACAATTGTGTACAAGGCAATTGTGTACGGACAATTGTGTACAAGGCAATTGTGTACGGACAATTGTGTACAAGGCAATTGTGTACAAGGCAATTGTGTACGGACAATTGTGTACAAGGCAATTGTGTACGGTTGTGTACAAGGCAATTGTGTACGGACAATTGTGTACAAGGCAATTGTGTACGGACAATTGTGTACAAGGCAATTGTGTACGGACAATTGTGTACAAGGCAATTGTGTACGGACAATTGTGTACAAGGCAATTGTGTACGGACAATTGTGTACGGACAATTGTGTACAGACAATTGTGTACAAGTGTGTACAAGGCAATTGTGTACGGACAATTGTGTACAAGGCAATTGTGTACGGACAATTGTGTACGGACAATTGTGTACGGACAATTGTGTACAAGGCAATTGTGTACGGACAATTGTGTACAAGGCAATTGTGTACGGACAATTGTGTACAAGGCAATTGTGTACGGACAATTGTGTACAGACAATTGTGTACAAGTGTGTACAAGGCAATTGTGTACGGACAATTGTGTACAACGCAATTGTGTACGGACAATTGTGTACAAGGCAATTGTGTACGGACAATTGTGTACAAGGCAATTGTGTACGGACAATTGTGTACAAGGCAATTGTGTACGGACAATTGTGTACAAGGCAATTGTGTACGGACAATTGTGTACAACGCAATTGTGTACGGACAATTGTGTACGGACGATTATTTACAGACAAGTATAGGGAAAACAAAAAATTAAACGTCCAAAAAAAGGAAATACTTTATTCATCATTGATTTTAACGTAAGATTGCTTATTGAATAACAGTTTCAAAGCTTCTTCTATTCTTATTCTACAAATATTGCTGGTCTTGTCTATCGTGCCTGCATGTTGCTGATCGCTCGTAGATACCGCAGCTTGTCTCCTTGATTGTGATAATCAGCCACTTTCACACGCAGTCGTTCAGCTAGCTGGACATACTTGCTTCGTGGATGCTCAACATTCAGTACCTCAGCATTCTGGGCTGTAAGTCTATGAATTGCCATGTCACTAATGAGTCCGTTGAACAGTTTCCACACGGTAGGATGAGCACAAAGAAAGAGTGCTTGTAAGGCGTTATGAAACCCCTCGCAGCAATTCGTGGTCTTGGGGGCAGAGGCCAAAGCGTCAGCATAATGATTCCAGACCTCTGGAGTAAACCTTGCGTTTCGAAAGCGTCCACCTACTCCTGGCCCCCTAACGTAGGTATGCTCAAAGTAGGAGAGGAGCTGATTGGTAGCATCATCATCAGGGAAGATTTGGGCTAGTTCGTCATACCTTGCACTTACTTCGGCTGGTGGGACAAACGCCAAGGAGGCCAAAGATTTTACCTTGAGATTGAACTCTCCATCCTCAGCCTCAAATTCAGCCTTTAGGCCCAGCTCATTGACCTTTCGAATAATGGACTGGCTCAGATGAAAGAAGCAGCCAGAAATCGCTGCAGCTGGAAACTCATCTTGGAAAGCTGACATTGCTGCCATCTCAAAGTCAAGAAGAATTTTCTGGGGATTTGCACCTGGCATCAACCCTTTGAGCGCCGTGATCATTCGACGATAGGTTGGACCAGTCTTGTTTGGCAGCAGGCAGTAGATCAGGGGAGGATAGGAGTTGGCGACTTTTGCATGGAGAGAATACAGCTGAAAGAACATGGTTGGCACCACCTTGAACGTTCCATCGCCAAACCATGTCTCTCCTCTTTCGAAATAAGGCAACAGTTCATTGCTACCAATGGCAAGAATCCTGTGGGGGTCATCTCTTGCAGAGTCATATAAAATGATGTCGCTGTATTCCTGGGGGATAGCAAAATTGATGCTTTGAGGAGGAGTCAGCATGGTGTTTGCTCGCTGCCTGACCCGACGTGTATTTCGCTCAACGTCACTTCGCTTGGGCATTCGAGACAACACGTCATCAGACCTGTCTCGAAGAACCTGTCCAACAATGCTTCTAGTAGATGCTTGAGAGCTGATTGCTTCTTGCCTCAGAGCAGCCATTGTAGCTCTGGCTTCAGCTTGAACTGGATCTGCAGAGTGACTGTGCTCAGTCGGCTGTTTAACAATCGCGGCTCCAGATGTGTGCATGCGTGCGGGACACTTGAATTTGTTGACTTGCCTGCACCGCCATTCTTTGATGCTGTCATCACGTGTCCTGTGCAGGATATACTCGTGTCCCCCAAGCCTAAGGACATCTTTGTCTTTTTCAGACTTGCTCATAGTAAAAGTCATGGTGAAAGTTGCAAGGGGTGAGTAATGAAACTGAAAGTAAGCGTCATTGTGAAAGTGGCCTGTACAAGTGGCCTGTACACAAATAATTGCCTTGTACACAATTGTCCGTACACAATTGCCTTGTACACAATTGCCTTGTACACAATTGTCTTGTACACAATTGTCCGTACACAATTGCCTTGTACACACTTGTACACAATTGTCTGTACACAATTGTCCGTACACAATTGTCCGTACACAATTGCCTTGTACACAATTGTCCGTACACAATTGCCTTGTACACAATTGTCCGTACACAATTGCCTTGTACACAATTGTCCGTACACAATTGCCTTGTACACACTTGTACACAATTGTCTGTACACAATTGTCCGTACACAATTGTCCGTACACAATTGCCTTGTACACAATTGTCCGTACACAATTGCCTTGTACACACTTGTACACAATTGTCTGTACACAATTGTCCGTACACAATTGTCCGTACACAATTGCCTTGTACACTATTGTCCGTACACAATTGCCTTGTACACAATTGCCTTGTACACAATTGCCCTGTACACAATTGTCCTTGTACACAATTGTCCTTGGACACAATTGGCCTGTACACAATTGTCTGTACACAATTGTCCGTACACAATTATCTTGTACACAATTGTCATGGAACCGTTCTGATGCATGCTGTTCCGTAATTATGGAACCTCTGATTCAAAAGAGGTCGACTGTAAGACTGTGGGCTTACGCTAAAGCGGTAAGCGCTATTTGAACCATGGTCTCTATAAAATAAATAATAGTGCTGCTCTATTATTGCGGCCACATTGTATGCAGGATGTTGATGCTGTAGTATACTGCTGCCATAACCTCACTGTGATCATGAGGTTGGTCCTATATATTTTTGACCATAGACGCTGCTCAGTAGCCTCAGCGTACTTAGCAACCTGAGACACTTCCCCGTTTATAATGATAATGAGCTCAGTGTGTTTATGGGCAACACATAATATGTTATAAAAAGTGCGGTACTCCGTATCTTTGTATTAGATTGTTGTTAATTATAATCAATCTTCTCTATCTTTTGCTATCTGTGTTGTGAAACTAATTGTTTTTAACCTGCAATTGATTTGATTTTATTGTAAGCCAATGTCAGCGGCACTACTGTGCAGTGCTCCGCCTATTTAAAGAACCGGAACTCACACTGTCATTGTTCCTGGACCTGTTGAAGCGCATAGCGCGGAATGGTGCTGTAGTCCTCCCTGCGAACCCTACCTGCACAATGTAACCCTGCACACTAGAAATAAATGCAGCTGTCACGGGTGGCACGGATGACAGGGTAGAGGCCACGCGCAGACGGTCCCAGCGTTTGGCCAATCAGCCATAATGTTTGAGGACGGTCCGTCTTTCAGGGGCATTTACCTTCTGTGTAGATAGAGAGAAGGTATGATAAGATCTCCCTATCATGGGGAGACGGCTGGGAAGGTCTTGTGCTCGGTCTGGTTTCTACACCAGTATTCTGGGTCACTAGGACCCAGCAGGTTCTTCCCACCTTTATAAGGAGTTTCATTGCCCTCCCTCGGTGCAGGTGATATTTCCTTGGACACTCATTATCCTTGCTCCAGCAGAAGCTGAGGTTGTGGAGGTTGCTGTGCTCTGCTGCAAGATAAGTGTTTTCTTTCCCCATTGTCTGTTTTTCCTTGTGTTTGTCTTTAGTTGTTAGTGGAGGGGTCTAGTGAACCTCTCCATCTGATCCTTAGATAAGGTAGTGCTAGGATCAGAGAGGGACGAGGTTCGTGGTCGGCGACAGTTGAGGAAACTGTATAGGGACGTCAGGGCAGACAGGGTCAGCCCCAGGAAGACTAGGGGTCACCCTCTCCCTCTTGTGCCCATAGCTTTAGGGACTCCTTATTCCCCCCCCCCCCCCGTCGTTGTCCTACGCTGAGTGTCTCTCCCGCTCCCAGCGTGACATTATCACCTGCCAATACTGTAACTGAAGGACAGGGGAGGAACCGATTTTTCTTCCTTTCCTTATGGATCCTGTGTCTGCTTTGGCCAGCAGCTGCAGTCCCTGTCTTTGGAGGTTGCGGACCTTCGGTCGGCTTTACAGGGCCCGCAGCCGCAAAATGGTGTCTTGGGGAATCAAGCATTGGGTCAGGCCAGACCTGAACCTAAGGTTGCCCTCCCTGACAGGTTTTCAGGAGGTAGAGATAAGTTTACTGTGTTCAAAGAAGCCTGTAAATTATATTTTAGGCTTAGGCCTTATTCCACTGGTGATGAGCAGCAGCGTGTAGGAATTATTATGTCGCTACTGCAGGGAGATCCCCAGTCCTGGGCTTTCTCTCTGCCACAGGACTCTACTTGTCTCCGCTCTGTGGATGAATTTTTTGACGCACTGGGCCTCATATATGATGACCCTGACCGTGTCTCTTTGGCTGAATCCAGGTTACGCCATCTCCGCCAGGGGACTCGGTCGGCGGAATCGTATTGTTCTGAGTTCCGCAGGTGGGCTACGGACACGAAGTGGAACGATCCGGCGCTCAGGAGTCACTTTTCTCAGGGTCTTTCGGAGAGGCTGAAGGATGCTCTGGCGGTTTATGAGACCCCTCCGTCCCTGGAGGCGGCTATGTCGGTAGCTATTCGTATGGATAGACGCCTCCAGGAGCGGAGGGGTAGACCTCCTGTTACTGGGAGCCATTCTCGTGGTGATTCCTGGTTACCGGGAGGTCACGCGGAGGGTGTGTCGTTCCTCCCGAGTGCGGAGGAACCTATGCAGCTAGGAGGAGCGGCGGCCTCGAGGTTCTCCTCCGGTACCTCCCGGGGCAAGGGGAAGGGGGTCTGTTTTTTTTGTGGGAAAGGGGACCATTTTATTGGGGCCTGTCCCTACACTCCTAAACGGACTGGGGTGCCTGGACCTTATGTGACTATGGGGGGTGTGGAGGTGGTCGAGCGGGAGGTGTGTGTATCCTCCATTTGTACTTCCCGTTTCCTCCTAAGTGCGGAGGTGGCGCTGGAGGGCAAAACGGAGGGTATTTCTGTGTTTGTGGATAGTGGTGCGGGGGTCAGCATGTTGGATGCTCATTTTGTAGACGCTCATGGGCTTAGCTGCTGTTTATTGTCTCGCCCCATCCGTATCTATGCCATCGACTCAGCACCTCTTGCTCAAGGTAGTCTCACACATATCGTACATGACATTAAGTTGACGGTTGGATCCCAACATCAAGAGACGATATCTTGCTATGTTCTAGACGGTCTCCCCGCTCCCATTGTCCTGGGCTTGCCATGGTTGATTAAACATAATCCCGTAGTGGATTGGCAGTCCCGGGACATTGTGGAATGGAGTGATTTTTGTTCTGAGAATTGTTTGGTTACCTCATTTTCGGTGGTGTCTGCGGTATCTCTGCCCCCGTTCCTATCGGAGTATGAGGATGTGTTCTCAGAGAAGGGGTGCCAAGACCTGCCCCCTCATCGGGCGTATGATTGCCCGATCAACCTCGTTCCCGGAGCTAAACTGCCCAAAGCTAGGATGTTTACTATATCGGGTCCGGAAAGACAGGCGATGAAGGATTTCATTTCCGAGAGTCTGCAGACGGGTCACATCAGGCCCTCAACTTCGCCGGTTGCGGCTGGTTTCTTTTTTGTTAAGAAAAAAGATGGGGGCCTCCGTCCTTGCTTGGATTTCCGGGAGTTAAATCGGATTACTGTCCGTGATCCGTACCCCCTCCCTCTGATTCCTGATTTATTCAGTCAGGTAGTGGGTGCTAAATGGTTCTCCAAGTTGGATTTGAGGGGGGCCTACAACCTGATTAGGGTCAGAGAGGGGGATGAATGGAAGACGGCGTTTAATACCCCGGACGGCCATTTTGAAAGTCTCGTAATGCCGTTCGGGCTCACTAATGCCCCTGCGGTTTTCCAACACTTTGTCAATGACATATTCCATCATTTGGTGGGTAGATTTGTGGTTGTTTACTTGGATGATATCTTGATCTATTCCCCCGATATGGAGACGCATCAGTCCCATGTCAAGCAGGTGTTACAGGTCTTACGGGACAATAAGCTGTATGCTAAACTCGAGAAATGTGTCTTCGCCGTTCAGGAGGTACGTTTTTTGGGGTACCTCCTGTCGCCGTTGGGTTTTCGGATGGATCCGGAAAAAGTCCGGGCGGTGCTGGACTGGGATCAACCGGACAATCTACGGGCATTGCAACGTTTTTTGGGGTTTACCAACTTTTACCGTAAATTTATTAAGAACTATTCGGTGCTGGTGACGCCTCTTACGGACATGACTAGGAAGGGGACAGATTTTTCCGAGTGGTCGGAGTCTGCTCGCCAGGCTTTCTCCTCCCTAAAGCGTTGTTTTGTTTCCGCACCTATTCTCCGTCAGCCCGATCTTTCTCAGCCCTTCGTTGTGGAGGTGGATGCGTCTGTGGTGGGGGTGGGGGCTGTATTGTCGCAAGGCCCTTCGCCTGGGAGATGGGTGCCCTGCGCGTTCTTCTCCAAGAAGTTGTCGTCGGCCGAGAGGAATTATGATGTTGGTAATAGGGAGCTGTTGGCTATTAAGTTGGCTTTTGAGGAATGGCGTCACTGGCTGGAGGGGGCTGTCCATCCCATCACGGTTATTACCGACCACAAGAACCTGTCTTGCCTTGAGTCCGCCAAGCGTCTCAATCCCCGGCAGGCTCGGTGGTCCTTGTTTTTCACGAGATTTAATTTTACCGTCACTTACCGTCCGGGGGTTGAGAACGTGAAGGCTGATGCGTTGTCGCGTAGTCTCCCGGGTGGTAGTGCTCATGAAAGTCCCGTTCCCATCTTACAGGAGGGGGTGGTTGTTTCTGCTCTTTGCCCTGATCTGGAGGGGGAGGTGTTGAAGGTCCAGGGGGGCGCCCCTGCCTCCTGTCCTTCTGGGAGACTTTTTGTGCCATCATCTTTGCGTCTCAGGGTGCTGTCGGAGCATCACGACTCCGTATTGGCAGGGCATCCCGGCAGTAGGGCCACCTTCGATCTTTTATCTCGCCGCTTTTGGTGGCCGGGGTTGCGGAAGGACGTAGCGGAATTCGTATCTGCCTGTAGTGTGTGTGCACGGGCTAAGATCCCGCATACCCGTCCGGCTGGTTCTCTCTTGCCATTGTCTATTCCTGAGAGGCCATGGACACATGTGTCAATGGATTTTATCACCGATCTTCCGGCGTCTGCAGGCAAGACGGTAGTGCTGGTAGTGGTTGATAGATTCAGTAAGATGGTTCGCTTTGTGGCACTGCCCGCACTTCCTAATGCTCGGACACTGGCACAGGTGTTTGTAAGTGAGATTGTGAAGCTTCATGGAGTTCCCTCCGAGGTGGTTTCTGATCGTGGTACTCAGTTTGTCTCCAAGTTTTGGAAGGCTTTTTGTGCACGTTTAGGAATTGCTTTGTCCTTCTCTTCTGCTTTTCATCCTCAGTCTAATGGGCAGACCGAACGTATGAACCAGAATTTGGAGACTTATCTGAGGTGTTTTGTCTCTGACAATCAGGAGACTTGGGCGAGTTATCTGCCCTTGGCCGAATTTGCCCTTAATAATCGTCTTCAGGAGTCCACTGGCAAGTCACCGTTCTTCGGTGCATATGGGTTTCATCCTCAGTTTGGTACTTTTAGTGGTACTAGTCCTTCCGGAGTTCCTGAGGAGGACCGATTTACCTCATCCCTCTCCTCGGTTTGGCGGGGGGTACAGAGTAGCTTGAAGCTCTTAGGCGACAGGTACAAACGTATGGCTGACAGGAAGCGTGCGCCAGGTCCGGACCTGTGTGTGAATGACTACGTGTGGTTGTCTACCAAGAATGTGAAGTTGAAGGTGCCCTCTTGGAAGTTGGGGCCCAGGTTTATTGGCCCTTATCAGATAACCGCCGTTATCAATCCCGTGGCGTTTCGTCTTGCGTTACCTCCCGCTCTTAAGATCCACAATGTATTTCATAGGTCGCTCCTCAAACCGTATGTGCCGTCGTCTAACCCGTCTCCTTTGCCCCAGGAGCCCATCTGCGTGGCGGGGAATTTGGAATTTGAGATCTCAAAGGTGGTTGATTCTCGCAGGTTGCGCCGTTCTCTTCAGTATTTGGTGCACTGGAGGGGTTACGGTCCTGAGGAGCGGATGTGGGTGCCGGCGTCGGAAGTCTCCGCCGCTAGGCTGGTCCGCGCTTTTCACCGTTCCCATCCGGATAAGCCTGGTCCTGAGTGTCCGGGGGCCACTCGTGGACGGGGGGTACTGTCACGGGTGGCACGGATGACAGGGTAGAGGCCACGCGCAGACGGTCCCAGCGTTTGGCCAATCAGCCATAATGTTTGAGGACGGTCCGTCTTTCAGGTGCATTTACCTTCTGTGTAGATAGAGAGAAGGTATGATAAGATCTCCCTATCATGGGGAGACGGCTGGGAAGGTCTTGTGCTCGGTCTGGTTTCTACACCAGTATTCTGGGTCACTAGGACCCAGCAGGTTCTTCCCACCTTTATAAGGAGTTTCATTGCCCTCCCTCGGTGCAGGTGATATTTCCTTGGACACTCATTATCCTTGCTCCAGCAGAAGCTGAGGTTGTGGAGGTTGCTGTGCTCTGCTGCAAGATAAGTGTTTTCTTTCCCCATTGTCTGTTTTTCCTTGTGTTTGTCTTTAGTTGTTAGTGGAGGGGTCTAGTGAACCTCTCCATCTGATCCTTAGATAAGGTAGTGCTAGGATCAGAGAGGGACGAGGTTCGTGGTCGGCGACAGTTGAGGAAACTGTATAGGGACGTCAGGGCAGACAGGGTCAGCCCCAGGAAGACTAGGGGTCACCCTCTCCCTCTTGTGCCCATAGCTTTAGGGACTCCTTATTCCCCCCCCCCACGTCGTTGTCCTACGCTGAGTGTCTCTCCCGCTCCCAGCGTGACAGCAGCACTGCATGAAGATTTACTCCAGTGAGTGCCGTCTTTCTTATACCTGAGATGTATGATATACAGTTGTGGCCAAAAGTATTGACACCCCTGCAATTCTGTCAGATAATACTCAGTTTCTTCCTGAAAATGATTGCAGTCACAATTTCCTTGGTATTATTATCTTCATTTAATTTGTCTTCAATGAAAAAAGACAAAAAGAATTGTCCTGAAGCCAAATTGGATCTAATTCCACACCAAACATAAAAAAGGGGGTGGACAAAAGTATTGGCACTGTTAGAAAAATCATGTGACGCTTCTCTAATTTGTGTAATTACCAGCATCTGTAACTTACCTGTGGCACCTAACAGGTGTTGGCAATAACTAAATCACACTTGCAGCCAGTTGACATGGATTAAAGTTGACTAAACCTCTGTCCTGTGTCCTTGTGTGTACCACATTGAGCATGGAGAAAAGAAAGAAGACCAAAGAACTGTCAGAGGACTTGAGAAACCAAATTGTGAGGAAGCATGAGCAATCTCAAGGCTACAAGTCCATCTCCAAAGACCTGAATGTTCCTGTGTCTACCGTGCGCAGTGTCATCAAGAAGTTTAAAGCCCATGGCACTGTAGCTAACCTCCCTGGATGTGGATGGAAAAGAAAAATTGACGAGAGATTTCAACGCAAGATTGTGCGAATGGTGGATAAAGAACCTCGACTAACATCCAAACAAGTTCAAGCTGCCCTGCAGTCCGAGGGTACAACAGTGTCAACCCGTACTATCTGTCGGCGTCTGAATGAAAAGGGCCTGTATGGCAGGATACCCAGGAAGACCCCACTTCTTACCCCGAGACATAAAAAAGCCAGGCTGGAGTTTGCCAAAACTTACCTGAGACAGCCTAAAACGTTTTGGAAGAATGTTGTCTGGTCAGATGAGACAAAAGTAGAGCTTTTTGGGCAAAGGCATCAACATAGAGTTTACAGGAGAAAAAAAGAGGCATTCAAAGAAAAGAACACAGTCCCTACAGTCAAACATGGTGGAGGTTCCCTGATGTTTTGGGGTTGCTTTGCTGCCTCTGGCACTGGACTGCTTGACCGTGTGCATGGCATTATGAAGTCTGAAGACTACCAACAAATTTTGCAGCATAATGTAGGGCCCAGTGTGAGAAAGCTGGGTCTCCCTCAGAGGTCATGGGTTTTCCAGCAGGACAATGACCCAAAACACACTTCAAAAAGCACTAGAAAATGGTTTGAGAGAAAGCACTGGAGACTTCTAAGGTGGCCAGCAATGAGTCCAGACCTGAATCCCATAGAATACCTGTGGAGAGATCTAAAAATGGCAGTTTGGAGAAGGCACCCTTCAAATATCAGGGACCTGGAGCAGTTTGCCAAAGAAGAATGGTCTAAAATTCCAGCAAAGCATTGTAAGAACTCATTGATGGTTACTGGAAGCAGTTGATCGCAGTTATTTTGGCTAAAGGTTGTGCAACCAAGTATTAAGCTGAGGGTGCCAATACTTTTGTCTGGCCCATTTTTGGAGTTTTGTGTGAAATGATCAATGTTTTGCTCTTTGCTTCATTCTCTTTTGTGTTTCTTCATTTAAGACAAATTAAATGAAGATAATAATACCAAAGAATTTGTGATTGCAATCATTTTCAGGAAGAAACTGAGTATTATCTGACAGAATTGCAGGGGTGTCAATACTTTTGGCCACAAATGTATACGGGAGCCTCATTATCATCAGAAATAGTAAATTACTAAATTATTTTTCCCCACTATTACAGCACAGTATTAGGTCAGACAGGGATGCTTAGAATAGCACTAGGAAGCTGCAGGGACAGATAGGCATAGGTTTGGGGCATAAAGTAGCTGACAGGTTCCCTTTAAAGACTATTTTTTCACATGACAAGTTTATTTTAAAGGGAACATATTATATAAAAAAACAGCATAAACCTGCACATATGCGGTTTATCTGCAGGTTAATAGCATTCAGACAGGAGGATTTTAATTTTGTTTATATCGGCAGCTTCGGGTTTTCAATAGGGGTGCAGTGGGAGTGATTTCAGTTACTGCTCTGCACTGGACTCAGCCAGAAAAGGGCTCCAGTGCAAGAACAACATATGGGCCTTTTTTGGCCCAAGAGCTCATCAAAATGCACAATTCTTCCTGCTTTGGAGATAGAAATGGGCACCCTACCTCATGGGCCCCTGTGCAGATGCACAGGCCACACCAATGATATGTCCACCCCTGCCGCTCTGTGTATGGTGAGTGACGGTTGTGACAATGCCCCTGGTGCTGCCTGACAGGGGTGTCAATACTTTTGGCCACAACTGTATGTGCCTTTATGGACTGAGCAACACCTGAGTTTGTTTCCACCGAGCATAGCTCTGCTGGTTATAGCTTTTGCGCCAACCTGGTGCCCCAGTGTTCCTTCTTCGTTTGTATAAAGCCTCGATCTGCTCCAGACTGTACAGGAAGATTATATAAAGTAGAATAATATTTATGGAAGACCTTGATTATTTCTGGGGATGAGTGAATTTTATCATCTTGTGAAGTCTTAAGGCATGGCATGTGATTCTGAGAAAATTTAACCTTTAATGCCCTTGCCAACATCCTACCCGGCTTATTTCCATACTCAAAAAATTTGCTCCTACCAATCTGGAGTGATCCATGAAAAGCTTTATCTAACAGTTCCCTCACCTCTAGTCTAGCTTTAAGTAATTTCCTGAGAGCCTCAGTCGACAAGGCCTGCTTATGGACTAGCTTAAGTCTGGTAACCTTGGCCAAGGCTGATTGGATTGACTTAATTCTATCCCTTTAAATTCTGGTTCCATTAATTCCCTTTTAATTCTGGTTCCATTCTTGATAAATATGCCCTCAGCACACATTTTAGGGCTTCCCAATTGTAAGATGGTGCTATTTCATCTGAGGCATGATCGGACATAAAATCGACTATTGTGGACTGGACCTCTGCGTTACAAAGGCGTCATCTAACCAGGACTCATTATGTCGCCAGGACCAACCCTTCTTCGTGAGTGATGGAACTCTGAGTGTACAATATACTGGAGCATGGTCAGACCAAAGAATATTGCCAATCTCAGAAGAGGTCAGCCATAGAAAAGCATTATTTTGAATCAGGATCTTAGTCCAGGCGACTATATGAATTTGGCGGGACTGAATAAAAGCTATAGTCCCTATCTGAGAGATGTTGGATCCTCCAAGAATCATATAGTTAAAGTTTATGGAGTGCTCTTTTAATGTGTTTGATGGAAGAATAGGAAAGATGGGACTTATTTGTGGAATTATCTAGTGTTGGATCTAAAGTGGCATTAAGGTCACTACATAATATCAATGTACCCTCAATGAAAACTGTCAAGCCAAAAATCCATGTGTAACTGGTATCATATTCTAATTCCTTTCTCTAAGCTCTCTCTATTTATGTATTTCTATTATTTATATTTTCCTCCTATCTTCTGTAAACTAAATAAAAGATTCATTCCCTCTGTCAATCAGAGTGATTTCTCTGCTGCCCCCTCCCACTCAATGATTGAATATTTATGCTTCAGGACACTGTCCTGCCTCCTCTCTGATCTGTCCCCAGAGCACAGAGGGGAGGGAGTGAACACAAGCTTGGATGGGTGTGGATATTTAAATAACACTTATACAGCAACTAGACTATTTGGTTGGAAATATAATGGAGAGGACAAATGCACCAGCTCCTTACAGGGTTTGAAAATGATTATAACTAGAGAACTCCAAATGGTACAGTAATGATTTTACACATTTTTAAAGATCTGCTCAGGCCCTATTCAAGGGTGTTATTAGTATCATACTAAAAAATGACCTGACAGTGTCCCTTTAAGTAAGGGAGTAATTTTGTCAAACAAATTTGTGAGGAATCTAGCCTGGTCCTGGTTCAGAGAGTAAATATTTGGCCATCAATAGATAGGACCAAAATAATATATCTGGCTTCCACATCTGCAATCAATCACTTGACAATTCAAAGATTTATGGTTAGTTATTGCCACTCCTTTGGATAGCGAGGCAGGATTACTGTATTCTCAAAAAAACACCTAGTATAGTGTTTATGGTTTATTGTTGAAGTGTATTTGTCTTGAAGTGAGTTTCCTGAAAGCAGACTATATGGGTTTGTCGTCTATGAAAATAGTGTAAGATTTGTGCCCCTTTTTCGGGAGTATTCAAACCCTTTGCATTGAGGAAATGCTATATTGAGACCAGCCATAAGGATTTTCCTATCTCCATGGGTTAAATATTCGTATGGATCTCAGAAAAAGAGATTTAAAAAGGGGGTATGGAGAGAGAAATTTGGAAAAGAAGAAGAAAAGTTAGAAAACTAAGAAAAGGTACAACAAGGTAAAGAAACAATTGAGAGCAGAGAGATAGTATCCACAAAGTTATCTATAACACAACTCACTTTTGTAAAAGAAACGTATTTCACCTTATCAGGCGAAACAGAGGCTTCCACCCTATGGTGGGAAACGGGCTCAAGTACTAAGCGCAAAGGCACTGATGCCCATCACCAAAAATTTTAGACTTTGAAATCATATTAGCCAGCAACGGTATGTAAGTATTAGACATCAAACCAAGTATTGAGTGGGCTAAATGTAGGTATAGATATAATATTTTGACAAATCATTCTAATACTTTTCGGGTTTAATCAATCTTAGTAAGAATAACTGAAGTAATACAATGATCCGTGAAAAACATAACGTGGCAAGCTGAAGTGATGAATCAGGTTAGAACATAAGGTAAATCTTGACAATATAATTTTAACTTCTTGAATATAGAAAAAGATTCTAAGGAGAGCAGATAGTAGTCTCCTCTTAGGACCTCCCTTCAAGCAAGCTTCCCATATACACCCAATGTATATGGTAATAAATCCCAAAAGAATTAGCCATTTCATGAGTAGCATGGTATAGGAGTATCATCTAGAAGTAATACGGTACCTGCATGGATAGCATGAGGAAACCAAGTAAGTTAGTGCACTGACCTGCACATAATATATGCTAACTGAAATGAAACACATTTATGCTCAATGTATATAGTTTATAATGATCTAGCGCACACAGTGTCATTGTTGTAAATTAATACCTGTTTTTATCATGTGTCACTTATAAAGCACTTTTGTATTATACGGTGCGGCGATGACACCATTTGACCGGCCCCTATATAAGGGCGGAAGTGACGTCATAAGCCAGACATTGAGGTCCGTGGAAGGGGTAGGAGCCCCGAAACGGAGATCCGTCATCTCTGCTGTCTCTGCACCCCCTCCCTTCTGAGTGGGACCCTGGAATGAGGGTACCCAAATAAAGCACCTTTGAAACACGCCCGGTGAGTGCCGCTATCTTTTTTCTTTTTATGCTATTATTGATGTGATATATAGCGGGCACCCAGAGGCGGTCAGCAATGCCCCACCTCGTATATACCCATATGATGAAAAAATAAGCACTTCTCCTAACTTAGCAGTGCCCAGTGAACGGACTCTTTTTTGATTACTGAACATTGTATTATACACACTGTGAGCACATAAGTGGGAGTGAAGCAGGTGCTATTGAAAAGGGTAGAGGAAAAAATGGATCAGAAATCAGACGTGGATAATCCTGGGGGAGCAGCTGATTTGTCACACTCCTTAATTGAAGGGAGGGAGGATGCGGAGACATTTTTTGACACATGTGAAAGCGCTGATTTTTCTGCATTATTGAGCACTAAAATGTTAGAACAACAAATCAGCAACCTAGCTGAGAAAGAAATCAAGATCTTTTGGACAGTGCAATCCTTAAAAAGCTATGTATCATGCAACCGTGTACCAAGAGGATTGAGATTCAGCAAAGCGATGGCTTTTGGTATAGAGGATAAGGACTTTGTAAAGGAATGGGAAGGTGTTATGGCCACAAGTTCTATGAATTTATTGAAAATCGTTCTAAAGAAAAATCAAAAAGAACATGAGAAGGTTAATAATGAATTGATTGACCTGAGAAAAGAGCTAATGAGGCGATACACTAAGAAATCCGAATGGAAAGCATTCTTACAAAAACTGGATAAAAAACTCATTCCCTTACAGAAGGACATAAAAGTAAAAAAGAAGACAAAATTCCTTCGGGATAAGCAAGATTAGGAGGGGGGGAACCCGTATATGTGGAGTAAACCCCCTGGTCCTAATCCCTATAAAAACAAAAATAAAAATAAGAATAATTATAAAAATAAAAATAAAAATAAGAATCAGCCACCTAAATTACCTCAAAAACCAACAGGCGATATTGGAAAAGCCAAAAATAAAAATAAGAATAGAAAAAACAGGAAAAAATAACGCTCACCGGCATAATAATGACCAAGAAAGCAGCGATCCATCTGACACATCAGAAACAGATAGTGATCTGAATGATATGGAGCGATCCCCACCGCACAAAATGAGCACTTCAGAAAGATGGGATTCAGGAGACCACCCTTTAGGAGGAGGACCCGGAGGGGCAGGTGCAGGAGGAGAAAGCAGCACATACCATGGGAAAAGAAAGACGGTCACTTGGAGGGACTAGTTGAACAGGATGCCTTAAAAATCTTCAATCTGACCAACAAGAACATAACACCAGACATGGAAAGCCTCTTGAGAAAGGGACTTACCGTAATTACTGTGTCGAGGAGGAGTTCAACCATATGGACTTCAGAGTGGACCTATATAAAGCCATTAGAAAGATTCATCTGTTTAAGTTTTATGAATGCTCTAAAAGCGAGAGGCATACTAAAATAAATGATAATGCATCAAAAAAACAAATACGGTTGTCGCGTCCATGGTGCGGGCGGGAGTGTGTGATCTGTAAGCAGGCATCCGCCTGCGGACGGTTCACATATAGGAATGAATGAGTGCTTTCAGACCGCGGTGCGCCCCATTAATAAACATAGCGGCCGCGGTCTGCATGCTGATACTTGCAGATGCATCTGCAAAACGCTGCAGATGCATCTGCAAGTGTGAAGGCAGCCTTAGTGCACTGACCTGCACATAATATATGCTAACTGAAATGAAACACATTTATGCTCAATGTATATAGTTTTATAATGATCTAGCGCACACAGTGTCATTGTTGTAAATTAATACCTGTTTTTATCATGTGTCACTTATTAAGCACTTTTGTATTATACGGTGCGGCGATGACACCATTTGACCGGCCCCTATATAAGGGCGGAAGTGACGTCACACGCCAGACATTGAGGTCCGTGGAAGGGGTAGGAGCCCCGAAACGGAGATCCGTCATCTCTGCTGTCTCTGCACCCCTCTCTTCTGAGTGGGACCCTGGAATGAGAGTACCCAAATAAAGCACCTTTGAGTGCCGCTATCTTTTTTCTTTTTATGCTATTATTGATGTGATATATAGCAGGCACCCAGAGGCGGTCAGCAATGTCCCACCTCGTATATACCCATATGATGAAAAAATAAGCACTTCTCCTAACTTAGCAGTGCCCAGTGAACGGACTCTTTTTTTATTACATTTGATGAGTTTGTGATGGGATTATTAGAACCAGAGTTGGGAAGGTTCTTTTTGTTTCTCCGTCTGTTTCCTTTTGGGGGTAAGGTTTGGGTATGAACATTAGCATTTTCCTGTCGACGAGATCTCAAGCCTCCTTCTAGGTTCATCCAGCCTGCTTTTATCTCCTCCCAGTTTGGTAGCAAGATCATTGGTAGTCCCGATGTAGATAAAAATGATGGTAGATTCTCTGGTGCATTTAGAAAAGCGGTCTGTGATCCTTCACGGACTGTTATGGACAGGGGAAAGCCCTATTTGAAAAGAATATGTCTTTCATATAGAAGAACTGTAAGGGGTCGGAGTGCTGCTCTCTGCAGTAAGGTATATCTGTATAGGTCTTGCATTATCCTAATGGGATAATTGTTGAAGAGGTTTCTTTCAGGCTGCTTCCAGTATAGACTCTTTTAATGTAAAGTGGACACCACAAATAATGTCCCTTGGGCGGGAGTCATTAGGGTCTGGTGGCCTTAGAGCTCTATGGGCTCTGTCCAGTTCAATGTGTGTATCTAGTGAATGCTTAAGAAGATCATTGAAAATTGTTGTGAGAGTGGATATGATTTCTGCGTTCAAGGTGGATTCAGTAAGACCACGTATCTTGAGGTTATTCCTCCTGTTTCTGTTTTCTCCATCATCTAAGTTTTGCCAAAATTCCTGCATAAGAGATGAATGCTGGGCAACTGTTTCTTTCAGCATTTGCAGTTCTAAATTGGAAGCATTTTGGATTTGTAATAATGATTCAACTTTTGCATTTACGATACAGAGCTCAGAACGAAACTGCGTAAACTCTTGTTTGCACTCCTCTATTATTTGTGAGGCTAGAGTACATAATTCTTGTTTAGTTGGTATAGTTTGTAATAATGTGTGAAGATCCGACAATGAGGCCGGTCGTTGATCCTCTGAAAGAAGACTCCCGGTCTGATGTCGTGTTTTATTACTTTCCAATATGTTCGGGATGTTGGGGTACTCTAGAGTCATGTCTTACTTCATCTTCTCCCTCTGTAAGGTGTTTCCCCATGAGGTCTGACAGATTTTGTGTCTGTGGTGAATACATTTGCCAATGATTAGAGATCGATTGGGGGAGTGGGGGCGTTGTTCCCCATGAGAACCCTGTAGACCATCCCGCTGGGGATCCATGATGTGAATAAGACGGTGGATATGTCCAAGCCACTGCACCGGGGATTTGTGCTGTTGAAAATTCAAGTAAATCTAGTGCTGCTGTTTGTAAGCTAGTATTATTTGAAAGGGGGTCTGCTCTTCCCCCCTCCCTGCACCATGTGAATATTGTACCCTGAATAAAAGCACAGCAACAGACCGGTGAGTGCCGTCCTCTTTATTTCAAGATTATATTGTACGTGGCTTCGTGACGGGCACCTCCGGGCCTAACACCGGTCGCTCCTGAGTGTTCTCTCCGATAAGTCGGCAGCATTGGTGCCCCTTTTCCTTCTCTGATTTGGAAGGGAGAGTTTGCAAGCATACACTCTGCATCACAGAATGACAGTTTGGAGACATGACTATTCCCTCCTTTATAGTGTTGTTTTGGGGATTTGTTGATAACTCTGTCTTGGGTCTCAAATAGAAGGGCATTCAGTCCCCCTACAGGTCTCTCCTTCACAGTATTCATATTCAATGTCCCTTGTAATGGATCTAGTACTGTATCCTTCCTACCTGTTGGGTCATGACGTGTTAAGTGTTTCAGCTTCAGTAAGTCCTGCTCAAGCATTCCAGCATCTGGGCAGGAAGAATTATTAGAATCACTTCTAACTGTGGGGTGCAGGCCAGAGTGTCTGGAAAATAGCTGTGCCCCCTCCCCCTTCTCTTTCAACTGTGTGCCTGGGGTGTCTGGACTGCTCCTCAGCAGTATCTCCTCATGGCGGTAGCCATGACTGATTTGAACCTGCCTCCCCTCCACTCCAGGGTCAAGCGTCTCACTGAAGGCATCGGCAAGCTGCAGACTCTTGCCTCAGCAATTGAGATTCTGGTCTCTCTGACCTCTGTACATGCATAGCGCTCACCGCGAGCCGCTGTCAAAATGGCACAGCGCCTCGCGGTGGGCGCTAAAGCGCCACCACTCGCCGTTATTCCGCCACCGGCCCTGCACAGAGCCCCGTCTGCGCCCACCCACATCTGGCCCACAGCCCTGCACCTCACCGCCCACTCTCCATCAGGGACCACCATCCCGCCACTGGATCCGCACACAGCCTGGTGTGCGCCCACCAACATGCGGGAACCGGCCCGGACCGGCCCACACTCCGGTGTGCGGCCTCCGCCGGCACCGCTCCCAGTCCTGCCGCTCTCTCCACACGGAGCTAGCCCCACCCGCACTCCGGGGCCGGCCTCCGGAACCGCCGACAGCCAGTGAGTGTTCAGCCCTCCAGCCTCCGTTCTCCTCTGCCCCCCCAGCCTCCGCTCTCCTCTGCCCCCCCAGCCTCCGCTCTCCTCTGCCCCCCCAGCCTCCGCTCTCCTCTGACCCCCCAGCCTCCGCTCTCCTCTGACCCCCAGCCTCCACTCTCCTCTGACCCCCCAACCTCTGCTCTCCTCTGACCCCCCCAGCCTCCGCTCTCCTCTGACCCCCCAGCCTCCGCTCTCCTCTGACCCCCCAGCCTCCGCTCTCCTCTGACCCCCAGCCTCTCCTCTGCCCCCCCGCCTTCCCCCCTCCTCTGCCCCCCCAGCCTCCGCTCTCCTCTGCCCCCCCAGCCTCCGCTCTCCTCTGCCCCCCCAGCCTCCGCTCTCCTCTGCCCCCCAGCCTCTGCTCTCCTCTGCCCCCCAGCCTCCGCTCTCCTCTGCCCCCCAGCCTCCGCTCTCCTCTGCCCCCCAGCCTCCGCTCTCCTCTGCCCCCCAGCCTCCGCTCTCCTCTGCCCCCCCAGCCTCTGCTCTCCTCTGACCCCCAGCCTCTCCTCTGCCCCCCAGCCTTCCCCCCTCCTCTGCCCCCCAGCCTCCGATCTCCTCTGCCCCCAGCCTCCGCTCTCCTCTGCCCCCCCAGCCTCCACTCTCCTCTGCCCCCCAGCCTCTCCTCTGCCCCCCAGCCTCCGCTCTCCTCTGCCCCCCAGCCTCCGCTCTCCTCTGCCCCCCAGCCTCCGCCCCCTCCCTCCTCTGACCCCTCCCTCCTCTAACCCCTCCAGTTTCTGCCCCCTCCGTACTCTGCCTCCTCCCTCCTCTGCCCCCTCCAGCCTCTGCCCCCTCCAGCCTGTGCTGCACTCACTGCTGACCACTGAGCCACCGCACTCTCTGCTGACCACTCAGCAACCGCACTCTCTGCTGACCACTCAGCCACCGCACTCTCTGCTGACCACTCAGCCACCGCACTCACTGCTGACCACTGAGCCACCGCACTCACTGCTGACCACTGAGCCACTGCACTCACTGCTGACCACTGAGCCACCGCACTCACTGCTGACCACTGAGCCACCCCACTCACTGCTGACCACTGAGCCACCCACTCACTGCTGACCACTGAGCCACCCCACTCACTGCTAACCACTGAGCCACCCCAGTCACTGCTGACCACTGAGCCACCCCACTCACTGCTGACCACTGAGCCACCCCACTCACTGCTGACCACTGAGCCACCGCACTCACTGCTAACCACTGAGCCACCCCACTCACTGCTAACCACTGAGCCACCCCACTCACTGCTGACCACTGAGCCACCGCACTCACTGCTAACCACTGAGCCACCGCACTCACTGCTAACCACTGAGCCACCGTATACTCTGCTAACCTCTGAGCCGCCTGTATACACACAATTAATTTCACAGCACTCCCCTATTACTAAATAAACTCTATATAGATTCTAGACTACCCGATTCTTTAGAATCGGGCCACCATCTAGTAACTAAATAAATAATAATAACTATATACATTAACATGGCATATATTGGTCATAAGATTGTTTAGACATTTAATATAAACAGAAGATGACAAGTCTATTTCTATAGCCATAGGATCATATAATTTAAAGAAAAATCAATCCCCATCCAATGTCAACGAAGGTGCATATTGGGAAACCAAAGATGACCACTTTTCTAAATATTTGTGTCGGTTTGGGTTCCTCAGAGCAAATAAGTACTCAAACAGGTTATGAGAAGCTAATTTATCCATTAGCAGTTCAATTGTGGGTGGATCATTTTTCAACCAGAGGGAGGCTATGATATTCTTAGCTAAAAGAAGAATATGAAGAACCAATGACCTCTTTTGTTTTGGAATATCTTGCAATCCTATGAGAAGCAAGACCAAATTCATTTTAAGAGAAATATTAGTGTTTAAAATTAAATTTATAAGAGTTTGAACTTCAAGCCAAAAAGTCCTTAGTTCAGGGCAATACCAAAATATGTGCTTAACCGAGCCAACACTACCACATCCTCTCCAACATAGATTACTATAGCTAGGATCCATTAAATGTAATTAGGGATGGGCGAATACCTTACTATTCGGAATCGCTATACCCGCAACGAGTAGGTAGCGGTACTCGCTACTCGTTGCGAGTATAGCGATTCCAAATACTTTTGCAGTGTATCAGTAGATACACTGCAAAAATCCTGTAAAAGAGAGAAAAAGTGGTTAAAAAATAAAAAAATCGGATGCTCACCTTAACCGACGGCTGTACCGGGACCGGCCGATGCACGTCTATTCATGGAAAAGGACCTTTCACTTTCTCAGCCAATCAGATGCCGCCACGTCACAATGACGTAATCTCTAGCGGCCACCTGATTGGCCAGATGGAAAGGTCCTCGGTGTACCTGAGAGGACCTTTCCATCTGGCCAATCAGGTGGCTGCTAGCGATCACGTGATTGTGATGTGGCGGCATCTGATTGGCCAGATCTCTCCCAGCCATCTGATTGGCTGAGAGAGTGAAAGGTCCTTTTCCATGAATAGACGTGCATTGGCCGGTCCCGGTACAGCCGTCGGTTAAGGTGAGTATCCGATTTTTTTATTTTTTAACCACTTTTTCTCTCTTTTACAGGACTTTTGCAGTGTATCTATTGATACACTGCAAAAGTATTCGGTACTTGCTACTCCAGAGTAATCCTAATTTACTCGGCGAGTAGCGAGTACACGAATACCGCTACTATTCGGCGAGTGCCGAATAGTAGCTAGTATACCATCCCTAAATGTAATATATTAGGGGTACGATACCATTTAGTATATACTTTGTATTGCATCTCCAAAAGGGAAACACAAGATATATTAGAGTACATAAATGGAAGGATCTTTGAGAGATGTTCACCTAATTCTCAGGAATCCAGTCCAGTATCTTTAGACCAAGTATTCAAGAATCTATGATTGTCAAGAATAAAATCTTTATTAAGAGTTTGGTAAAGGATGCTAGTTTTCCAAATTGATTCTTTGTTAAAATATCTGAGAATGTTATTAACATTGCTTGGGAGTATAAATTTTATTTTTTATCTACTAAGATATCAGAAATTAGTTGCCAATTCAATTTTTCAGATTTAGGTAGTCCAAACTGTTTGCCCAAGGATGAGAAAGATTTTAATCTACCATCTTTCATAATGTCAGAAACAGTTTCAATCCCCCTAATATGCCAGTTTTTTTATTTAATCCTCGGACATAGCGAACTGAATATATCAATTAGGATCCAAACAGGGATAACTGGTTCAAATGCAGTGCTCGAAATTTGAGAGAGTGATCTCCATGCCTTAATGGCGGCTTTTAACGTATCAGAAGAAGGTAAACGCTTTTTGTTGTCAAGAATATAAGAAACAACATACGATTCAGGAGAGTGATTAGTCCAGGCAGGACAATTGTGACTAGTCCACCACCTGTAGCTTCCTCTAATCAAGTTAGCTAAGTAATATGCTTTCAAATTTGGTAATCCCAGTCCCCTCTTTTTCTACGTTTTTCTAAAGTTAGCCTTGCAATCCTAGGAGTCTTACCATTCCATACAAATTTAGACATCTGTCTATGAAGCTTTTCTACGTGTTTTTTCTTGATCAAGAGCGGAATTGATCTAAATATGTACAAGATTTTCGGAAGGATGACCATTTTATAAGAAACAATACGTCCCAACCAAGAAATATCCAATTTATTCAAGAATGTTAAATCTAGTGAAATTTTCTTAAAAATTTTCGTCATATTACGGTTTACAATATTTTTTATGGGGTTGGTAACTAATATACCTAGATATGGGAATTCCTCGACCACCCACGACAATCTAAACTCTTGCTTCAAAATTTTCAAAATATCAAGATCAATATTGTATTGGAGAAATTTAGTTTTGTGGAAGTTTATTTTATAATAAGAATTTATTGAATAAGTGTTTATAATGTCCATAAGAGAATGTAACAAATTTAGAGGATCAGAAACCAAGACAAGTAGATTGTCTGCAAAAAGGGAAGTCTTGTGTTGACGATCATTAAGTGAAATACCTTTTATATCAGTACTAATACGAATTTTCTCAATCAGGTGTTCCAGAAAGAAATTAAATAAGATGGGAGAAAGGGGACATCCCTGCGTAGTTCCGTTAGATAGTTTAAATGAAGAAGATAAATAATTATTAGTTAAGACTCTTGCAGTTGGGGCAGAATATAAGGATTGAATACAATTAAAAATATTGCCGGAAAATCCAAATTTTTTAAGAGTACCGAATTGGAAACCCCAATGCACCCTATCAAACGCCTTTTCGGCATCTATAGTTATGGCTAGCATTCGGGTCCCTGATCTCTCAACTGAAGAAATTATATTCAGCACTCTCCTGGTGGCGTCAGATGTTCCTCTATTAGTAATGAATCCCATCTGGTCTGAATGGATTAATTTATAAGCAATCCTCGAGATTCTATTAGCAATAACTTTAGAGAGGATTTTAGTGTTAGTGTTTAGTAAAGATATCGGTCTATAATTAATGACATTGTTATGATCACTGCTTTCTTTTGGTATTACCGTTATAATAGCTTCTTGCATCTCAGGTGATAATGATGAAGGAGCAGAGGCTGAGTTCATCAGTCTAACTAAGTAGGGTGTTAATAAGGTGTTGAATGCTTAAAATACTCATTAGGTAGACCATCTGGACCTGGCGCTTTGCCATTCTTTAAAGTATTAATAGTTGAAGACACTTTGGCAACAGTGAATGGGAGGTTTAGAGAAGAAAGATCTTCACTTACTTTTGGAAGTTGTAAGGAATCTAAAAAATTGTTCATGGATGAAATGGATGGCTGTGGAACTGAATTCTCCAAATTCAAATTGTAAAGTTTATCATAATACAACCTAAATTCATTTGATATATCTTTAGGATTTTTCATAAAAAATACAATGAACATTTTTTATCTGGATAATTCTCTTTTTTTCCCCCAATTTTTTAATTCTGGTGGCAAAGAATTTATTTGATTTGTCCATACAATTGTAATAAGTAGACTTAGATCTTTGAAGCATTTTATCATATTCACAGATCAAAAGCGATCTCAATTCCATTCTAGCTCCCATAAGCTCTTGGTGATTTTCAGTAGTTGGATTAGAAGCCTGAGAACCCTCCAGAGAGTGAATCTTGTCTGAGATAGTATTAAGATTTAAAACCCTCTTTTTTACAATTCTCGAATTCATCTCTATCAAAGAACCTCGAATGACTGCCTTATGGGCAAGCCAGACCGAAGAAACCGATATCTCCCCTGTATCATTAATCTCAAAATAGGATTTAATTAAATCGGATAGCTCTTCCTTGAAATCTGGATGTATAAAGAGAAATGATTTTGCTCTCCATGGGCTATGAGAAAAGGAATTTTTCCCATTACGTAATTTAAAAAGGATAGGCGAGTGATCAGACCACGTCCTGGTTAATATATTGATCCTCTCAATGTTTTGTAGAGCATGCACATCCGCAAGAACTAGATCAATTCTGGCTAGAGAGTGGTGAGGGCTCGAATAAGAGTATATTCCCTGGCCTCAGAACACCTAAATACATCGAATAAACTTTCTCTCTCAATCCAAGGGTTTAATACTATGTAAGGCGGCTATCACACGCTGAGATATCTCTAGAGATATTGTAAGCGATCACGTGCACGCGCAATCGCTTACAATATCGCTCACATCGCTGGTGAGCTGTCACACAGACAGAATCACCAGCGATGTGGATCCACGATCTCGCTGGTAACTATGGTACACATCGGGTAACTAGGCGCCGCGCGTCGCTTAGTTACCCGACGTGTACCATAGTTACCATCTCCCAGCATAGGCTCTGCGCTGGGAGATCGTTCATCGTGGTGTTATACACCACGATGAAGCAGATCGTGACATCGTTCATCGCAAGATGTGAGCTCCGGAGCTCAGATCAGCGATGTCACGATCAAGCGATTTCACATCGTAAATCCCTTGATTACATGCAACGATTTCTTGCCCGATCTCGCTTAAGCGATCAAAAAGGAGATCGCTTAAACGATATCGGGCAAGAAATCGTTGCGTGTGACGGCCGCCTTAGATATTATTTTAGTATTTGTTGAGTCAAGCAATGCACTCGGAACGGCATTAAAATCACCAAACAATATCAAAGAACCCATACGTTGTTCCTGAATGAGATCCATCAACTTGTTCAAGAAACCAATTTGGCCCTTGTTCGGTGCATAGAGATTGATTAAAGTCTATTAAATACCATCAACTCTACATACAAGAATGATAAATCTACTTTCCGCATCTAGAATAGTTGATACCTCTTCAAATTGTAGACTATTTTTAATAATAAAGGCAACTCCATTTCTATTTTTTTTTATATGGTGGCGAAATAATTTTATTACATAGTCTACCAACATCCTTATGGTACCTTTACACGCCGCCACTGCAGGATGGATACAACCCGCTACAGGCTACAAATGTAGCTTGTCGCGCCAATATCGCCCGTAGTAGCGGCGTCTGAAGACGGGACGACACAGCCGGCTACAGATACATCTGTATCCGTGCACTGGCCATAAACAGATGGCTACATCGCCGATTGTAGCGAGCTGTATCGGCGTGTAAAGAACCCACAGAAGGGAACTGTGGACACCCGGCCATGTAGATGCAATGTAGCTAAGGCGTGACCCAGGCTCCGTGTTACCGCGCCCCATCTGCGATCATTGGTGGAAGATGCTGCGTTACGATTGGCCCTTGCCTCACAGCCCTCCATCTTGGATGAGCTGTCCCTTCAGCACTACACATACGCGCCGTATGCACGATCATATATTAGTACAATTACGCGGACACACACTTGACGAAAGCATCATGATCTTCATACAGTGTGCACATTCTCTCAACACATGATAACGAATAATGCAGTCCACAGCGCACAAGTGTGTGTTACGTACCGCTCTGGCTTATTGTACAGCAGCTGCCGTAAAAGTGTTCCTTGTGTGGCACTGCGCGCAACTCTCACACTGATGCACGTATACACACAGCGCATTGAAATCAAGTACTCAGTACACAACGCACAGGCTTGCTGTACGCATCGCTCTGTGGGTGTTGTACAGTAGGTGCCGCAGAAGTGGCTCGCCCGTGTCACTGCGCGTAGGACTACTTCAAAGGGTGCGTGACCCCGAACGTGACTGTAATGACGTCATCACGATAGTTTCATTTTCACTCTGCCTGCAAGGTGCCAGCCCCTCCTCTGCACACACCATTGCAGTCATGGCGGCCGTTCACCGCGCTGCTACGTGGGGGATGGCTGAACTACTGGTCCTCATAGACCACTGTGACCGGTATGATTACTGGGGTCACCGGCACCACCGTCATCCCAGGCTGCGTAATCGCGAGACTATTCGGCGGATTCAGCGTGCTCTGCTGAATAAACTAGGGCTGGTGAGGGCCGCAAAAGCAGTCCAAAAGAAGATTGCGGACCTGAAGAGCAAATGCCCAGGCCGCATAATCGACATTCGTGCAAGGATTGCCAGGCTGCGCGGTGAGTACTTCAGAGGGGCACACATGCTTTGTACTGTATGTAAGCACACCAAAAACATAAACATTCGTTGAACAACATCATACGTACAGTGAGAGGTACACCGGCATACATGCAATGGGGGACAATATAGGCAGCACATTATAGATTGACTGCCTACACATCTGCCTTAAACTAATGTTCATGTGGCACCCAAGATTACTCCACAGTGTTAGATGCCCTCCACACAATTACCACACTAATGCCTCATACATACGCCATGCAGAATACATCAGATCATCCCATATCAGAACTACAGCAAACACATATACCAAATATTGAACTGTTTCCACATCAGAGAGCCAAAACATACTGCTGACACATTACTTATTGTTTCAAAATCTCCAGATGCTGATGTGTCATCAGATGAGGCTCCCCCGCAAGCGCCTGCAGGTGGACCACCAACCCCACCGCCGCAAGATGCAGCTGGACCACCATCCCCACAAGGGAATAGCCCCTCACCAGGGCATGACGAGGAGGAGGATCATGATGATCCGGCGTTTCTGGAGGCAGAGGTGGCATCGCCTGCACGCCAACATGAGGCTATGGCTCAACCTCAAAATGAGGCTGCCGTTGATGAATATGGCGGTAAGTGATTTTAGTTGGATTAAAGGGGCGGAACACTTTAAGCAGTGTTGTTGCGATTGGGTAAATGGGAAAGCGAAACATTTATTACATAATGTCCTTCACCCACTCTTGCAGATGGAGAACGTGCTGGAGCTGCGGGCTGGAGTGTAAGTGCCTCCCCATCACCCCCTGAGAGTCAGGATGATGTTGAGCCCCAGGGTAAGGACAATATTTGTTGTATGAGGCACAAAAAAATTTCTGAGGTACTATTGTAAAGTAATGATGTTTTTTTCACACACAATACAGGTGTACCCACGATGGAGGACGTGGTGAGGGCCCACCACCAGTTTGCCCACCGACTGCAACGGGCCCTACAACGTGGGATACAGGATCTCACCCGCCTGTCTGACATGCTGGCTACCGTCCAGCAACAACAGGATGGCCACCATTGAGATGTCCCTACTCCCTTTAAAAAATTTGCTCCCCTGAACCAAATATATGTTGTCCTTGTTGGACCAAGAAATTCCAGTCGTTGCCTGTTTGGCTTTTGAAAATGTTTTTAATTTTTTTTGCCCCCCGTTGGGCTCTTTTCTTATAGTGTTCCACTTTATGAACTGGTGGATTGTGGGATGCCTAGGCCTTCGGCCCTTTGACCTATCCTGTCCCACATTGGGACCATCAGGAGTGTGGACTGGCAGCCCTTTGCCTGATTTACCTATCCTGTCCCACATTGGGACCATCAGGAGTGTGGACTGGCTAGCCCTTTGCCTTCTTTACCTATCCTGTCCCACATTGGGACCATCAGGAGTGTGGGATGCCTAGCCCTATCTGGAAACAGCATACTGTGTATTGTGGCAAATGTCTGTCACACATGTATGTTGCAAATAAAATGTCTGGTTAACTTTTTTGTATGCTCCTTCATGTCACAACAATAATATTTGGTGCTGAAACATGTCCATCAGGTAACTATGTCACCCACATTACCACACCTCTTTGTCAAAGTGCAACCACATTACAAAGGAACCTATGGTCGTCCTGCTCTGAGGGCATTGGGCCATATTGTGTGGCTTTGCCCAACCTATATTGTGACCACCACGATTCACCGACGCTGACCCCCAAAAACCCTAACCCAAAAGAAATACACAATTGTGTCAGACCAAAAATTTTATAGTGTCTGATTTTGAAATAAACATAAACAAATCATAGGCAGCAATTCTGCCAACACATATTAAACCAAACAAAACCAGTCAAAAGAAACAAGGAGTTTCCTCCAGAAGGAAAAGTCCAGAGTGCCAATTCTGTGCATTGGCTACTAGTGTCCAACTTCTTCATCCTCTGTCGGCTCTGACAATGCCGGCTCCCCCCTCCTCTCAGGGCAGCGCCGACCTGCCCGAGAACGTCTTGATGAACGACGACGTGTTGGGGGGGGATGGGGTGACTGTGGCGGGGCCGGTCTTCTCACGGGCCGTGATCAGGCGACTGGGGAAAGGGGCCATAAGTTGTGTGGCATAGGGGGGGATGTGGCATCCCCATTGAAGGGCCCCATCATCGGCAGCATCAGCGGCATTGTTGAAGACCCGCAGAAGGATCTTTTTTTGGAGCGGCTCCATCCTTCGCAACCTGTCGCTCATGTAGAGGGCGTAGCTGTCGATGTGGGTCCGCTGTTCGCTCAACAGCACGCGTCAGGCCCAGGTGCCCAGCTCCGTCTCTGGTGGTGCTGGACGTCGGCGGCGACGGATCCCGGAGCTGGGCCCTGGGCCCGGACCCACATCACTCGCCGCGCCCTCCTGCTCAGCCCCAGATGTCATTGGCTGAGCATCATCAGCGACAGATTGCTCCGCAATGGAGCCGTCCTCTTCTGGGGCCTGTGGGGGGAGAAAAAAAATACCTCATTAGTGAAGCCAATATCCACTCAATACATTGTCAACAGGACTCTATATACCACTCCCACACACACCAAGCCCACAAACCAAGATTGGAAATGAGGAAAATCACAGTAAAGCACCAAAGGTTAAATACCACAACACCAGTACTTCTCCTGTACACTCACCTCGACCATTCCAGGAACTCAGCTCAATACAGAATTAGGTGTTAGTCACGGAGCCGCAAACCAATTAGTACATGTCACCACAACACCTTGATACTGGGGGCTGTGCTGCCCAATGACAGATATTGCCCACCTTTCCGTTTGGACTCCTATTATGAAGAGAATCCACCCCACATTCAACTACCTATAACCCACTGGCACCAAAGCCAACACACATGTGTGCCAGCACCATTTACTACATGGTACTAGGTGGCTGTTTAAAATCAAACCACCTGCAATCTGGAAACCCTTAAATAAGTAACATAAACATAACAAGATGTTGTGGAAGATGCAACATTGGAATACGGCTGTAAGGCTAGAATTTATAAGGCTAACAAATCCTGGAAGGAGGGCAGATTGATTGACACCCAAAGGTTTCAAACAGCAAGGAGGAAAATATGACAAAAAGGTTGGTGTAAAGGATTTAGACAAGCACACATGAGAATGAAACATTGTGGGCCACCACTGTCACACAATTACCCACCTCCTGTGGCGCAGATGGTGATGCAGCCGCGCCTACATGGGACGCAGCAACGGGGCAGTTGGTCGTCGTTCCATGCGGGTGAGCCTCGCCCAGGATGAAGGTGAAGAGGGGATAGTACCATAGGGTAGGTGATGGTACCTCCTCAGCTCCAGCCCCTGAGCGACGGCGCTGGTACTCAGTGTGAGCCCGCATGAACGCCGACCTCATGTTCTTTATTTTGAGTGCCACCATATGCCTGTCCCACCTCTTGCCTACCCTTGGCTCCAACCGATTTGCTAGAGCCACAAGAGACCTGTAGGCCTCGGCCCTCGCTGCCTGATTTTTATATTCAGGCAGCGAGCTGCGCCACAAACACTCGTGCCACTGATACTCCGTGAGAAGCTGGGACTCCAACTCCACAGTACCCCTCGGCATCTGCCAATCACAAAACACAACAAAAAATGACAGTCACTACACAAGGCATACCGAAACTTCAGAACTTTGAAAAAGGATAAACATGCTCATGAACCGGGAACATGGAGAGTATATGCTGCTATTTGGTTGGGGCCAACTTTGCATGAGTGGGGCATTTTCTCTATCTCACACCGCTCCAAAGTCGAACACATGTAGCTGGAAAATATCATTCAACGCATATCTGTGTCCACCTACAGATGTTTCATACATGATTTAAGTCCCCAATGTACCTATTTAAACACACCTTTACACGGTGTGTGCGTACATACCTGTAGGCCAACATGTGAGCAAACACGTTGTGTGCAAGCTAGTACCTGTGCAGTGTCCAAAATGGTTGAGGTAAAATATATGAGAAACGAGAGCTGGGTGTGTGCCAACACTGCACATACTACATCTAATGTGCACCCACATGATCATGTTGGTGTTCCTCCGGACGTGGGACTACAATTTTAACACATGTACCAAACATCACTGGAATCAACGGGCCAATTCTTCCACCCATCAAATGGTGATGTGAAGTACCGGCAAAAACAAAACCTTTATCTGTTGCCATAGAAAATAACCTCAAGGTGCAATCTATAGTTGCACAATACAAGTAGAGGCACTACCTGGCTATTGCCCTACAGAGAATAACGTTGCCATATGCATTATTACAGGGCAAAAATTACATGCCGTATCAAACATGCCCATACACACATTGCCTAAGCGGCCTGTGCCAGAAGCATCTGCGTTCATTACAATTTATTGGAAACCGCTAAAGAGGCTTACCGTCAGAGCAACAGAAGTAAAATAGGGCACTAGTAGCTCAATGCACATCGACGTCTGGACAAGGTGCAGTGGCCATTTATAGTCCGCTAAACCAATCACAGCGGACACAATTACGCACATCGTGATGGGACACCTGGTTGCGGATTAGACTCCCGCTAATTGGTGTAGAGCGCTGAATCGTGATAGGTTGGCGGCCCTTTAAAAGCTGCGCATTCCGGCAAACATTACGCTTGCTGGCCAGACCCATTAAGTAAGTATTTGTGGACACACATGGAATTTGCGCATGGTGGGGTGCATCTGTTGATGTTCTTGGAGAGCGCCGAAGACTGCTTTAGCGGACTATATAGGGGTTTGTATTGTTGGGGACGATATAGTTTACTGTGTGGATTTAGAATAGGCATTTTGTCTGGGGATTCACACTTTTGTTGAGAAACATTGCTGTGTTTGTTTCCAGACATCATAGAGGAGAATGGATGCATGACTGTAGACAGAACTGTGTAACTCATGTCGACTGGATCGATTTCTGCATACTGGTTGTGGCCAATGGAGACTGGGTCCAACGGGAATAGGATCACACATGTCTTGGAGGTGTGGCGCTCCAGACATAGCATAGATGTGTAGTAAAAATGACACCTTCCAAAACATATGACCCCATGTATAACCATCCGCATTCATGTGCAATGTTGTTTGGTTCATGTAGCCTTACTCAACCTCCCATATCGGGGTACGTCAGATTTTTTATTCTTCTCATTTTTACTGTAATCAATTAAAATTATGGTCTGTCTAATGGATTCTGGGACCTGTTTGAGCAACATTATTGGGTGACACATGTCCCTTTCTAACTCACCTAGGTGCAGAAGTGTGACTTTGGGACCCTCCGATTGAAGTTGATGTATAGGAGGCCACTCTCATTCACCGTGTCCCATTTTGGTTGGGGTGACTACTGGGTGTTTGCGGTCCCTTGCTTCAGGGATGTGTTTTGGGCCCACACTAGAGATCCCATCCACTTGGCTATAGTGTGTAATCGATAAGAGGTGTGGCTTGCTAAACCTACTGACATGGCCACATATTGTTCTATGTACTCATGTTGTGTATTCTCATCTACAGGTGCTGATATTGAGGATGCAGAATATCCATGACCGCAATGTTATTGTGGCTCTTGCGTTGGTGGAAGAGCAAATGTGGCTTCAGGATCGGTATGAAAGGTTGATGAGGCGCAGACAGCGGCGTTTGTGGACCCGCGATTGGCTTCGCAGGCGGGAAACCCGGGCCCACATGCAGCTGTTGCAGGAGCTGGAGCTTAACTGTCCTGATGATTACCGAAACTATCTCCGTATGCCCGAGGACTGTTTCACCTTCCTATTGGAGCGTGTTGGGCCAATGATAGCGCGTCAGGACACTATAATGCGCCCATCAGTATCAGCTGCTGAGCGGTTGGCGATCACTTTGCGGTTCCTGGCTACAGGGCAGTCCATGACATCCCTCACATACTTGTCACGTGTCTCCCTGCCCTGCTGAGCCGCCTGATCCCTGAAACGTGTTGGGCCATCTGGAGAGCTCTGCAGCCAGCCTACATGAAAATGCCTCTAACCGCCGCAGAATGGCTGGAAGTAGGCCGAGGCTTTGAAACCCGGTGGAACTTCCCCAACTGTGGCGGGGCATTGGATGGTAAGCACGTGAGGATTACCAAACCTGCCAACTCTGGCTCTTTGTTTTTCAATTACAAAGGGTATTGTAGTATAATCCTCATGGCTGTAGTGGATGCCAACTATGAGTTCCTCTACGTGGATGTTGGAATGCCTGGTCGCAACTCAGATGGGGGGGTGTTTGCCCGAAGCTCCTTGGCAACACTACTAGGGAGTGGTGGGCTAAACTTACCCTCAAATGTGGACACGACCGAACATCTCAACTTTGCGTTTGTGGCGGATGAAGCATTCCCACTTCAGGAACACCTACAGCGGCCATATCCCCAGAGGGCCCTTACTTCTGAGAGACGCATTTTCAACTACCGGCTATCCCGGGCCCGCCGTGTAGTTGAAAATGCGTTTGGGATAATGGCGAATAGATTCCGGATTTTTCATACGCCTATACATATGAAACCGGACTCTATTGACGCGGTAGTGGTGGCCTGCTGTGTGCTGCATAACTTCCTGCGTTGTAGGGATAGAGCATCATACACGCCAGGAGGTTATGTAGATAATGCAGACGCTACAACAGGGGAGCTCCGTCCAGGGTCTTGGCGTGATGATGGCCATGTGATTGTGCCACTCCAGCGGCAGAGCCATGGCCGCACTCGGCAGGAGGCCAGGGACAGTAGAGACGCTTACTGCTCCTACTTCAATGGGTCTGGTGCAGTGAGCTGGCAGAACCAGGCCATGTAATGTGGCTGGCTCTGGGAGTTGCTTTTCAGGTTGCAATGGAGGTGACAGCAGGTTAGCTGCGCCCCTTTTCTTTTTGGTTGACCCTTTTCACGATCTTTGGTTTCATTATGTGCATAAGGTTGCTTAGTTAGTTAGTTAGTTTAGGAATGTTTTTTTTTTTTTTGCCTGCACAGTTTTCAATGTGCGGTCAATTGGTTATCCCTTTAATGTGGGTGAACAATGTGACATGCACTTTAATTCTACATTCTTTTTACTTTCTGTATATTTTTAAGTTACAATCCAAGGTCAACATTAATGCATTTTATTAAAAATTTTTATGTTGGATCCAAAATCATCTGTGTGAGCCTCATTACTTGGTGGAGGAGGGCAATGTGATGAAGGTTTTGGTGGGGGCCAAGGATGTCATAGCCACCTATTGGCTGGGATTGTGCAGACAATATGTGTGGGTAGCCATGTTTTTAAAAAAGGATTTTGCCCAACAGTGTTTGTGGCCATTGTGCGTACATGATCCTTGATTTTGTTGTAGGCAGAGGGTCCCCTGCACACAGCACATTGATGCAAGACATATTCTTGTCAGGTGTTTTCAAATACACTGTCACACAGATCTTTGACATGTTGCCTTGGGAGCTGTTCCACTACATTCACATCTGTGAGCAGATATATTAACACCATTCAGCCTGTAGTCACACATAGTTCGCAAGAGTTGGCACAGATAGAATTTCTACAGAAAACGCACATACTGTGTGTTGTAAGCCGCTACTGTGTGTCGCACAAACGCACCTCAGTGCAATCGCCACACGCCGCTGTCACAAGAGCTGATCGTGCGTGACAAGCCAAACACTTCTACTACGCACACATAGCCCAGGACCGCTACTTTTATACACACGGGGGTATGTGACTGGCCACCGCTCCAGCGTGACACTTTCCCATCGATTTCGATGCATTCGCCATGCTCCGCCATGTCACAACCGCTTATTCCGTGCTTCACTCCGATCACTACTACGGCACGTCTCAGCCATCCGCCCTTTCCGTCGTGCCCAATCACAACTCCGTACTGTTGGCCAATGGTTGTGGTTTGGGCGCGGCGTACAGGTCTGTGGCACGCCTATTTGTTTTACGTCCTGCCTTTGTTCCTCCCAGATCACTCTGTGGTGGCGGCGTGTAAAGCTGGTACGCTGAGCTACAGGTGGCGACTTGAGACACCCGGCGTTGTAGCTAGCTGTAAAGGTACCTTTACATGCCGCGACGGCAGGCTGGATACATCCCGCTACAGGCTACAAATGTAGCTTGTAGCGCCAATGTAGCCCGTCGTAGCGGCGTCTGAAGACGTGACGATGCAGCCGGCAACAGATACATCTGTTTCCTAGCTCTGCTCGAAAACTGATGGCTACAACGCCGATGGTAGCGAGCTGTATCGGCGTGTAAAGAAGCAACGGAAGGGAACTCGGGACAGCCTGCGATGTAGCTGCAATGTAACTAAGGCGTCACCTAGGCTCCGTGTTACCGTGCCCCATCTGCGATCATTGGTGGAAGATGGTGCGGTCCGATTGGTTGTCGGCGCACAGGGCGGCATATTTAAGGAGCTGACGAGTCACACTACACAATTGCTCGAGCGTCAAGTATTAATCAGCCTCCTGCGATGCCTGGCCAATCATGGTATTATTGCTTTGTCCTATCAGCGTACGGACGTCTCATAATCCACAATTGTAGCACGCCTATGTGCTGTCCCTGCTGCACCAGGTACGCCCATAGTAGCTGGTTGTAGCGGTGTGTAAATGAGCTACAGCTGGCTACTTGAGACACCCGGCGATGTAGCTAGCTATAGATGTCGCGTGGTCGTAGCGCATCTTGTCGCGGCGTGTAAAGGTGATGCGTTGAGCGTTTGTAACCGCTTGAGCGTGCTCGTGCACGTGAAGTAGCGGGATGTATCCAGCCTGCCGTCGCGGCGTGTAAAGGTACCCTAAATGTAGCGTAGCGTAGCGCACCTTGTGGCGGCGTGTAAAGAGGGTGCGTTTCCCGTTGGTAACCGTTTGGGCGTGCTCGTGCACGTGAAGTAGCCGTTGGTATCCATCCTGCAGTGGCGGCGTGTAAAGGTACCATTACTGTCAAGTTTGGTTTCCTGGATTCCAGCAATGTCAATGTCTAATCTATAAAGATCCCTCCACAAGAGAAATCTTTTTTGTGGGGAATTAAGTCCGTTAACATTTAGGGATAAAACCTTTGTAGTCATTTATAATCGGAATACAGTATGGATATTTCTACAGGTTCAACTGCTAAACAAATATGGAATAGGAAATATATTTGCGAATAAAGACTTGCCATGTCAAATTCTTAACAATACTAAACAACAGTAATAAAAATAATAATAATAATAATAATAATAATAATAAAAGAAAAAAAAAAACTATAATTTGGAGCAGTTTAAATAAACTGATCTAAATAAATTAGCTCCTGCAGAGTCAACAAAGCTCACACACCACAATTATGTTATTAATTCATGTGTTGTCTAAAATGGGAATATGCAGTTCTTTGGGGATTTTAAGGCCTTCATTTATACCATCAATGATATAAGAGGCTTGTTTATATCTAAAGGCCACTTTACACACACAGATATCTGTGTCTAACTTCTGAACAGATCTCTGGTTGCAGTGAAATCATGGACACATTGTTACATTTGTACACAGCCACAAAATGGAACAATGTGTCCATGATTTCACTGCAACCAGAGATCTGTTCAGAAGTTGGACATAGAAGTTGGTGTGTGTGTAAAGCGGCCCTTAAACTGAGTTTAGATTGGTAGTACCAACGATATGTTATACCTTTCGACTTTAGAGATTTGCATATTTGGCCTAAATTGCGACGTTTGTCAAGAACCTCTTTTGAAATATCTGCAAAAACCTTCATTTTGTTAAAAGGCTCCGGCAGAGTATGATTTTTTCTGAGGTACTCCATTAAAAGATTTTTGGTTTTGCAAAAACTGAATTTTATTAGAACATCAATAGAAAAAGTCCTAGGTTTGGATATTCTAAATACCGTATATACTCGTGTATAAGCCGAGTTTTTCAGCCCAAAAATTGGGCTGAAAAGTCCCCCCCTCGGCTTATACACGGGTCATACGGTATGCTGTGGGAGGGGGCTGTGACCGGGGGCTGGAGGAGGCAGGAGGGGGCCGCGGTGACCTCAGGCGGTCACGTGGGGCCGCCTCATTAGTGCAATGAATATGCACGGCATCCCCCCGTCCATCAACGGCGGGGGGATGCCGTGCATATTGCAATACACAGCCCCCCCTCCTTATTATGGGTCCCCAGTAGTAATAAACAGTCTCCCCCCTTTTCATGTCCCCCCCCCAGGCTGCGGCAGCTGTCAAAATAACAAACACTTTATACATCACCTTCCGGCGCAGCTCCTCCGCTCCTCCGGTCCCGACTTCTTGTTCCTGCTTGTGCCGGTGTCATGTGACCGGGCGCAGGAGATGACTTCATTTCCTGCGCGAGGTCACAGAAGCCGGCACAAGAAGAAGAAGAAGTCGGGACCGGAGGAGCGGAGGAGCTGCGCCGGAAGGTGATGTATAAAGTGTTTGTTATTTTGACAGCTGCCGCAGCCTGGGGGGGGACATGATAAGGAGGGGGGGTGCTGTTTACTACCACTGGGGCTGTATATACCTCTGGGGCTGCTGGATACTATCACTGGGGCTGTATACTACCACTGGGGCTGCTGGATACTACCACTGGGGCTGTATATACCTCTGGGGCTGCTGGATACTATCACTGGGGCTGTATACTACCACTGGGGCTGCTGGATACTACCACTGGGGCTGTATATACCTCTGGGGCTGCTGGATACTACCACTGGGGCTGTATACTACCACTGGGGCTGCTGGATACTACCACTGGGGCTGTATATACCTCTGGGGCTGCTGGATACTACCACTGGGGCTGTATACTACCACTGGGGCTGCTATATACTACCACTGGGGCTGTATACTACCACTGGGGCTGCTGGATACTACCACTGGGGCTGTATATACCTCTGGGGCTGCTGTATACTACCACTGGGGCTGTATATACCACTGGGGCTGCTGTATACACCTCGGGGCTGCTGTATACTACCACTGGGGCTGCTGTATATACCTTTGGGGCTGCTGTATACTACCTCTGGGGCTGCTGTATACTACCTCTGGGGATGCTGTATACTACCACTGGGGCTGCTGTATATACCTCTGTGGCTGCTGTATACCACACTGCTGGGGGCTGTATACCTGTGCTGGGGTCACCCTCGGCTTATACACGAGTCAATAGGTTTTCCCAGGTTTTGGGGGCAAAAGTAGGGGGGTCGGCTTATACACGGGTCGGCTTATACACGAGTATATATGGTACCTTTTCTAGAGAGTATTCTACATCAGATAATGATGGGACAGATTTTTTTAGAATAGAAGTAATATAAGGGTCGAGATCTGCTCAATCAACATTTTCTGGAATGCCCCTTAATTTTAGGTTAGAATTTCTATTTTGGTCTTCTCTATAATTAACTTTATCCAACAGTATTTTTAAGTCATTTTTTATTTTATTCTGTTCTCTCTGAGAATTACCTGACTTTTTTGATAATTCTTTAATTTGCGTTTCCGCCATTTCTATTCTCATAAACAGAGTTGACAATGTAGTTTTAACTTCTTTGAATTCAGCTTCTATTTTATTACTAAATGATGAAAATAAGTCAATCATGAATTTTCTGTCAAGTGGAAGTTCCATGTTTTGTTTTTCTAATGTAGGACTTGCATAAAAATCCATTTTAGGTTTTTGCTTCACGGGAGTTAAATGTGAAGGAGAAATACTTCCCGAATTAACATTCATCTCAAAAGGTAATTCAAGTAAGGTCACAGAAGGAGGATCCATTTCCTTCCTTTTAGTAGTAGTTTTTTTAAAGAGATGTCAAAGGCAGATCTCTGAAAACATTCTATTCAGGGTTAGAAGATTTAACATTTTTATTAACTTTATTTTTTGTTATTTTTTTTATCCATACTAAGTTCTATATTTTTTACAACTGAATTTTCTCTCATTTTAGGAAGGTATTTAAAGTTACCTGACATGTGTGTCACAAACGAATAAATTAATATAAGAATTATGTAATATTTTTTATATGAACAAGTTCTCAACCATTATATTGTTAAATATTATTTTAGAATAAATTCAACTAGTTTCACCAAGAAAGTGAACAAGTAGTAAGATAATAAAAAAATATATACGGTTGTTATTAAATATTATATTTCATGGGTTAAGGAAATAATATAATATAATACGATAATATTAATAAATTATTATAATTTTAGGACTATATTACATTTAATACTAATTATGTTTAATAATATTTTAATTAATACGTTTCATAGAAGTATTAATAAATAATAATAATTTATATGTAAATAACTAAGTAGTAAAATTTATAAAAATCATAGTTATCTAATGAACCATGAAATAAAGTAACTAAAACAAATAAATAAATCAGTCCAAAGGTCCAATCTGCATAGCTCGGGAACATTGGAAACCCTTGGTTCCACTTGCTCACATAGTCTACATCCGGAAAGTATCCATTTCGCTTAAGTTTTGTAGATGGGAATCCTAATTTTCCATTTGTGTTCTCAGCAGATCCTCAGAATGCAGAATGGATTGTAATAAAGCAGAGTTTTTTCCTGTGCCACCGTGTTAATATTCTGATATATCCGGAGACAAAGCAAAAGTGAAAGAAGCTGTGTTTTATAACTGTACGTGACTGCGATAGCACAAACAGAGCAGATGTATATATAAGTTCCACTGAAACAGCAGATGAGCTGATCAAGAAGATTTTTATCACGCAGATTTCACTGGCAGATCATATATTCATATTAACAAGCATGTCAGAAAGTGATTCAACCAGAGCTAGGGTGGATGAGGGACTCGGACACCGGGGCTACTGTGTGGGGAGTCACGGATGGTCGGGACCCCGGTGCCGTGCCCTGGTGATCAATTATACCAGATGTTGATGGTAAACGGTGGGGGTTAAAGGGGTTATTTACAGGGGAACGTGACGCCACCTGTAGAGTCCGGTAAGATGGTACCGGCGCTGCCAGCCTGCCACTGAGGTGATGGAGGGGCAGCAGAGTGTGGTACAGCTCCCCACAGGTGGAGCTTTACCTCAGGGCAGCTATGATGGTGAGACGGTGAGGGAGGACAGTGATGGTAAATGGTGGTGCAGTTCTTACCCCTCTGCTGTTGATGTTGATGATGTTAAGTCCTTTGAGCTGCGACAGGAAGAATAACAGAAACCAGTTCTAGTTTAACTTTGCTTTACTCGGTACCAGCTAATGGCATAACAAAACACGGTACAATTTGGTTCTAGGGTGTTGTTGCCAACTCAGGGTTTTTCTTATGGAGTCATTAGATGTTCTTTCTTAGTCTTCCAGGGTCTATTACTTTCTCTAGATCTTTCAGTCTTTCCCACCTTTGAAGAGCTCACCCGCCAGTCCTGCAGTCTGTATCTAGTAGGCTTAGCTAGACTTATACCGGTCCAAATGGGAACAGCAGGAACGCACAAGTTTCCCACCTGACACCGGGTTTTAGTCTTCCTTCACTAGTGTAGGACCGTCTTTTGGGCTTGAGGGGTGAGGTACCTTTGTGGGGCTGTCAGCAACCCGGTTCTGTTGGGCCTGCAGCTCGTCGGCTTTGCAGTCAGGGTTGAACTCCTGGCTGCCTCGGTTGTCCGTGTCACCGGCGTCCCCTCAACATGACCAGCTGGCTCCTACCAGCCCTGGCCCGTTGCCATCTGTCCTGGGCCCCCACATAAAGATGGGGTACCCTCCACTCAGCTGGGCTGCCAGGCCTGACCAATCTGTCTGCCTTCCCAGCACCGACTGAGGTAAAACTGTCAACTGTCACTCTATCCTAAGCTCCGCCCCCACCTGTGGAACCTACCATATTACTAGTTTCCCCTACTCTAAGTGGTGCGGTCCTAAGTGAGTGCTAAAAATAGACTCCATAAGATTTAATCCTAAACCAGTAACTTACAAAATAATATTACACAGAAATAATAAATGCAATACTATTCTGTGGCGCCTAGTCACAGGGGGCTACAGAAGCTGTTGTAGAAAATATTTCAGACTGTAGATGTATTCAGTATAATAACTATTAGATGATCCAATTAGGCTGCACAGTTATAGTGAATATAATAAGGATCACACCGAAAACACCATAAAGTTAAATGCTGTCATAGATTGCAAATAATTTAGGACAGTCTGCGCAACAGCGTAGTAATATTCTGTTATATTCAGAATTTATGCATAGGTAAAGCAAGCTGTGTTAGTGATTGTAGGTAACCATGGCAGCACAAGCAGTGCATATATCCACATGAGCTCCAAAGATACAACAAAAGAGCTGCACGGCTAGATTTGTGACACATAGATTCTCACTGACAGACAATATAAACAAGGAAATTGATGTAAATTGTTTAAATTTCCTCAGAATAAAGCTGAATAGTTAAAAATATAGTCTGTGGTGGAAATAAATGTTTTAGAAGGAAGTATAGTCCATATATAAGGCATCTATAGACCAAGTACTATTGTTTAAACAGGTATGTAAAATGGCCGCCGCTCACAGGAATCTCCTCAGGTAAATACCTGACTAAATTATTTGATGAGTTCTTGACAGAAATAGTTCAAATTGGTCTTTAAATATTCCTCATGTTTATGGAAAACACATTATGACGCTTATATAAGGGAAAAGGCCTTTAAAAAGTCATAGGACCTTGTCGCTGAAGTATAAGTGTGAGAGCCCTGGTTATGGCGCAGTCACTCCATCTTAAGGCACTCCCCCTCTTCCTTCCTCTTTCCCTCTTTCTTTCCTATATTTTGTCTCCACTTTTCTTTCTTTCCTGTTTATTTTATATATCTCTTTTTTAATTATAGGAGTTTTGTTATTTATATTACCTTTCTGGGTCCCAGATGGGGCAAGAATATATAGTCTGTGCTTTGGTCTGATTCTCTAATGTTGTGGTCTCCTTCGGGAAAAGCAGCATTGGCCCAGGATGGTGGGCAGGATCTAAAGCTTATACTCCTTTGTTAGAGGCTTCTGTTTCCCTTTGCATCTCTTATTAGTGGTTAGAGTTTTTAGCGTTAGTCAACTGCTTCTGTTTTTTTTTTTTCATGGAAACCAAGGTTTGTCTCTGTATATGCGACATGTCATGTATATGTCTTACTATATACTTATTGTATGTCAATATGGTTTGTTATTTTTAAATATCTCCTATATCAATAAAATTTAATTTGCTCAAAAAAAAAACGCATCCGGTTTTGCAACCGCTCCTGCAGGCTGCAAAACCAGATGCGGTAACCGGATTGCAAATAGTGCAATCTGTTTTTCTTTTAGTGAAACCTATGGGCTGCGGATCCGGATGCAGTTCTGAGCATTTTTAATGCTCAAAACTGGATCAGGATGTGCAAGCCCAACCGCAGGTGTGACCCTAGCCTTACCGCTAGTAAGGTCTGAGTCCCCCCAAGGGCAGCATTTACAAAGTGTTTGTGTCAGTTTCCTCTTAGGCCGGTTTCCCTATGGGGCCGGATAGAGCCGGATGGCAGTCATTTGCCATCTAGTTTCCATCTGTCCGGGAGGATCTGGGAGAATGTGGGTTTTTCTCCAGGACACAAAGGAGTGGGTGCCAGGCTTGATCCTTAGTGGCTACTAATGAGACTAAGACCTCTGATTTTCATCTTTAGCACAGGGCAGTTTCTGCATTACACATTTGCACAATTCAGTCGGATCTTCTTTTCTCTAGTGCCACTCATTAATTTACATTTCTTATATATACAGTAGTATGGCGCTTGATCCGACATAAAATCAGATGCGGCTCCCAGACGCTGGATGCTGAAGTTGAGCGGCGAGCGCTGCTGAACATCAGCAGCTGGAAAGCTCCCCGCCTGAGATTTCAGGACCGCGGCTAGCTCCCGCAAGCCACTAACCTGACATTTTAGCAGGGACAGCTCCTGAACCCTGCGATCTGCCCTCCGGTTCTGTTCTATCCGGGGCTGTCAGGTTCTGTCTGGTGTTTCCTGCAAAACACCGGACAGAACCTGATACATCAAAAATGTGGTGTCAAGCTGCCCTTACACTTCCTACCTTACTATTAGGCTAGGGTCACACATAGCAATCAGTTTTTCTGGGTTTTGAAGAAAACCTGATGCCATTTTTGGAAATTGCCATGTTTGCTTCTAAAAAACGCAATGCGTTAACGTGCCTATATGTACCATGCATTAACGGATACGTTTCCCATAGGGCTCCATGTTAAAAAAAACACTATGTGTTTTTTTACTGTGGCGACTCTCCTGGCTTTGGCACACAAACCGGATGGACACTGATCAGTGAAAAAACTGCAGTGTGAAGCCAGACTTAGTTGAAAAACTGATGCTTTTAAAGGATCCAAGGCTCATGTGTGACCCTATCCTTAGATCAGTAAAGGTTGCTTCACACGCTAGGATCTCGTTAACGGTATCTTTGAAATATCACGGATTTGTGATTGTTCAAACAATATTGTTTGTGCGTTGTTGCATGTAAACGAATGATGTTGGAAGGATAAATTGGATTGTTCAGCAAAAATCTGAGATCCGGACCTCAAATCTATCGTTCGTCGTCCAATTAACATTCTGGGAAACAGCAGCATCGTTCAGTGCGACATCTTTTTGAACGATGTCGTTCATATTTCTATTCCTGCCACTCTAAAACATTGTTCAATTGTTCTTCTCCAAGAAGCTGACGCGTTGCCAAATTTATGATCGTTAACGATATCCTTGTGTGTGACAACGCACTAACGATGTTGGAAGGATCGCAGTCACGTGACATAGCTAACGATATCATTCACCTATATCCTAGTGTGTGACGGTACCTTAAGGCTGGTTTCACACTGCAGTTTTTTGCCGATCAGGTTCGATCAGATTTGTGCGCCAAAACCAGGAGAGGAACCAGGAGAGGAACTTGCACAGAAAAACCATAATTGAAAGATTGAAACCAGTTCTGGGTTTTGGAGACACTCCTGGTTTTGGCACACAAACACTGATGGACACTGATCAGTGAAAAAACTGCAGTGTGAAACTAGCCAAAGAAGTGAAAACGCAGATCCTGCATTTAGTAAATGGAATAGCTCTGGCATGTTACACTTTCATAGTATGTGGAAATAAATAATATTTTCTGTGTTTTGTTTTGCAGGAAAAACACGAACATTCTAAAGAGTGTGGGAAACTGTCATTACAAATAGTAAAACATTTCCTGAAAAACATGATTGACTTTTCCAACTTCCTTCTCAAATACAAAACGTGTGATCATATTGTGCCGTACAAAAACTATCACGAATCCGATATGAACAATTTTCACCATGCCTGTTAAACCTTACAGGGTGTTCACAAACTAACATTTTAGGGTGAACTACTTGTTCAAAAGACAACTGATGTTATTAATCTATGGTCTGGTCTTTACTGCTTGAAATTGACCATTAATTTGCCTATTGTACTTCATTAAAGTAATAAATTCCTCTATGTTTCAAGTACTGTCTGTGAAGTCTAACTTTACTTAATAAAAATTGAAAGTTTACAATCCAGTATGAGAAGAAACATGTCATTAACATGAGCTTAAAATAAGTCATCAGATCAGTGAAGATCTAAGGCCGGCTTCACACCATGATTTAATTCGATACGGGGCTATCTGCTGTGGACCGGACAGCCCCGGACCAGATCAGCACACAGAACCGGAGGGCTAATATGCCCTCCGGTCCGTTGTGCAGCCGGACACAGCTGCTGATAAATCAGGGCCGCGGCTCGCAGGGAGCTAGCTGCGGTTCAGAAACAACAACGGCTTGCAGCCGCAGGTGTCCGGTTCCCGGATTCTCCTGGACCGGGGCAATCCAGCCCCATAGGCTCCCATGTTAGGGAGCACCAGATTGCACCGGATCCGGGAGAATTCGGGAGAATCCGGGAAATGGCAATTTGGGGAGATTTTTCTCCCCAGACACAAAAACGATGCAAGCAACGTTTTTTTTATCCGGGAGAAAAATCTTAATTCTCCCGGATTCTTCCGGAGAGATGGAAACCGTAAGGCAAAGAGCTGCTGAGGCAATCGACAGGGTATGGGGTACTCGGGTACCGGGGCTAATGGCGGCTTTGATGCGGAATCACGGCTTGTCGATCACCGGTCCCGTGCCCTGGACCCTCTATGGCGGGGAACGGTGGGGGATAAGGGGATTATTAACATGACGCCACCTATGGTACCTGGTAACGGGTATACCAGCGCTGCAGCCGCCCGCTCAGGTGATGCTGGGTGCAGCAGAGTGTGGTACAGCTCCCCACAGGTGGAGCTTTACCACAGGGCAGCGGGGATGGATGAGAGGAGTAGTAGTTTAGTCTTTGTAGACAAGGCGGTGAATTGCGGCAGTTAGACAGGAACACAGACACACAGGGATTGTTGTTTCGGTACCTTTTACTGGTGACAAGGTAACAGGTTCAGTCCAGAGTAATAACCAGGTCCCCGATGCAACTTGGGACTTCCACCTTAGAAAGTTATGAGGCCTCCTCTGTCTCTGTGCTCTGTGGTGTGGGATGAGTCCTGTGTGCGCCTGGACCCACTGCTTCTTCTACCTCTCTGGGCTTTGTCCTAAGCTGACAATGAGGTCCTTCTGCGGGGTCCCTGTTTCTCCTATGGCCCCTGGTCCTATGTTTGGTCAGTTTAGTGTCTCTTACTTGACATGCTTTTCTCAGGGCTGAACTTCTCCTGAGTCTACCGGGATTTTGCTGTTGCACTAAATACTGGCAGCGTCGGACTCCGGTGTCCGGGTGTACTAAAGAGCTGTAGTAACCGATTCCCTTTCTTAGTTCCCTGCTTTCTCCACTTGCCTCCGACCCTTTCCCTAGGGTGCGACACAGCGGTTAGTGGTCCCTGGTCCTGGGCCTGGATCTCTCCCAGCGACCAGCTCCTCACCCCTCCTCTGCTCACTGCAGACTGACTGCAGGGACTGACTAACTCCTCCCGTCAGGCCTGGATGTTGTTAAAGGGGAACTGATGGGTTGTCCTGAAGAATCCGTTTAGTCCCTAGCTCTGCGTTGGAATGGTGCGTCAGTCCCCAGAGTGGGCGACTTGTTGGTCCCCTCCATGGGCGACATGGGTCTATGTTGCAATGGTGCGTTGGTCCCCTGCACTGGTGACTTGGTCTTCCTCTGCATCCATGGGACATCCTCAGGGCTATCAGCTAGTTGGAGTTTGCTTGGTGGTGGTGCTCCAGGCATAGTTTGCAAAAGCTTTAATACATAGTCCATGTTTTTGGTTAACTGCAGCACCTGGTTATGCATGTCATCATCTGCTACAGCTTGACTTTCTTCTTTTGCAGGTTCTGTAGAAACAGGTTTAAAGTCTATGGGAGAGGTATTAGCCTGCCAGGATTGGATTGCAGGTTCTGCAGGCACTGGATCTCTTAACACGGTTATAGCACGATCTTTTAAGTCATTAAAGTTCACAGTTGGGTGATCCAAGACCCACATATGCACCTGTTGGCGGTGGTAGTCTGACCTCAATTCCTCTGTAAACTGTTCTGCAAGCATTTTATCCTCTTCCAATACACTTGCTGGGTCTACCTGTTATATCAGGGACCTGGAGTAGTTTGCCAAAGAAGAATGGTCTAAAATTCCAGCAGAGCATTGTAAGAAACTCATTGATGGTTACCGGAAGCGGTTGATCGCAGTTATTTTGGCTAAAGGTTGTGCAACCAAGTATTAGGCTGAGGGTGCCAATACTTTTGTCTGGCCTATTTTTGGAGTTTGTGTGAAATGATCAATGTTTTGCTTTTTGCTTCATTCTCTTTTGTGTTTTTTCATTGAAGACAAATTAAATTAAGATAATAATACCAAAGTATTTGTGATTGCAATCATTTTCAGGAAGAAACTGAGTATTATCTGACAGAATTGCAGGGGTGTCAATACTTTTGGCCACAACTGTACATGAACCATGCGTTAAAGGATGTGTTTGCCATAGACTCCCATGTTAAAAAACGCATCCGTTTTCCATAATATGCCCAAAAACGCTGCAGCCCGCATTTTTATGTGCGCTTCAAATACTCGCACTCAGTAGTCACAGAATAATCTTTTCAACGTTCAGTCTTTATACTGCTGAGCAGGGATCTCCACCATGGTCTCCACATCAGACTGCTCACTCTCCCTCGCTTAACCTTCTTCCCTTCCTACCGCGAATTTGCACTCTCAGCCAGATAGGGGCATCCCACCTGCCCCTCAGTTTCTGTAGGACCTATGTCGCTGGGTCCTAGTGCCATCAAGATACCGTCCACACAGACAGGGCTGGGTGCAGGCTGAGACAATACACACTCTTACATTCATAAGCTGAATATTTGTTGCAGAAATGTTCTGCACCAAATCTGCATCTCCTGGTATTAAAATGCACCAAAAACCTGAGGTGTTTTTGCCTTGTGTTTTTCATAATGAAGTCAATGGGTGGAAAACATAGTCCAAGAACTGACATGTTGCTTATTATTTTTTGCAACAAATATGCAAAGAAATGATAAGGATCATGTGCATAACACTTTAGAATTCTGATTGACTTTGCTGGCATAAGGATAAGCATGCACTTATGTAACAAACCTGCACCAAAAACGCAAAAGAAAATGCACTATGGGCACACAGCCTTAGGCCAGGGTCACACATACCATCTGTTTTTGGGCTAAATCCGTTTTGGGGAATATTTTGGACATTTTTCTTTTAAAGTCCAAAAACGCATATGCGTTAACGCATGTGTCTATGCATTTTTCAAAAAACGCATGCGTTTTTATGCAGCATTCCAAAAACGATGCTAGCAGCGTTTTTGGGTGCTGTTAAAAAATGCATGCTTTTTTTTTTAACATGGAGCCCTATGGGAGACGCATGCGTTAACACAAGGCACATATAGGCACCATGCGTTAATGCATATGCGTTTTTGGTGAAAAAATGGATAAGTCCAAAATTTTCCCAAAAATGTCCAGGACCTCAGGGGACACTATTGGCACCCTTAGAAAAGCGGATCCGGTTTTCTAAGGGCTTAAAAAAGAGCATGGGCAAGTGTGACCCTGGCCTTACTTAGCTGAACCTGCTCCAGCAATGCTTCTCTGAAACTTGTCTGGTCTTTTTGATCACTGTAGCACATCACTGGGGTGAACACTCTTGTGCGACCTTACTTGGCATCACAGCTGAGCCCATTATTTGATGGCAGCATTCCTGTGTACTGTGTAACAGTGCTTTTGATGCGGTCGACAGGGTAGGGGGTACTGAGATACCGTGACAGGTGGTTATTTCGGTGGAGGAATTACGGCTGGTCGGTTCCGTGCCCTGGACCCTCAGTAGCGGGGGTGGGGGTGATGATGATGGGGAAAATGGTATCTGTGGTACCTGGTAATAGGGTCACCAGCGCTGCGGATGGCCACTGAGATGATGGAAATGCAGCTTCGGTAGTACAGCCCCCCACAGGTGGAGCTTTACCTCAGGGAAGCGGGGTGGATGAGGGGAGTAGTAGTAGTGGTTGTACTGTGAATGCTGCAGGCAGTGGTGGGGAAGCAGGCACACACACACAATTGTTTTTGTTTCGGTACCTCTTTACTGATGTCCGGTAACAGGTACGGTCCAAGAGGGCAACCAGGTTTCGGTGCAGCTTGGGATGTTCACCTTGGAGAGTTGTGAGGCCTCCTCTATTAGCATGTGCGATGATTGGGGTAAGCTCTGCCTGTAGCTGAACCTGGCGCTCTTTCTGATCGGGGCCACAGCCAATCCTCTCAGCTAGGCTGTGTTGTCCGCACACAACCTTTCCCTTCTCACAGTCCGCTCATTAGTCTCATGAATGTCCTGTCTGAGAGAGGTGGGTGTCAGTGCTTTCAATCAGCACTCAGCTCAGATCTCACTGCTGTTAACCCTGTGAGTGCTGCCACAGAGCAAAAGATACAATCCTCCATGTGCTGTATACCGGTCAGGGGACACATCGGGGTCGCATCACAACACGGGTAACAGGTACGGTCCAAGAGGGTAACCAGGTTTCGGTGAAGCTTGGGACATTCACCTTGGAGAGTTGTGAGGCCTCCTCTATTAGCGTGTGCGGTGATTAGGGTAAGCTCTGCCTGTAGCTAAACCTGGCGCTCTTTCGCCCTCTCAGGGTGCTGTTCCACAACCGACAATGAGGACCTTTCTGTGGGATTCCTATTCTCTGCTTCGGTCCCTGGTCCTATGCTTGGTCAGGTTTGGTGTCTTCTGTTCCTTACTTCAGGGGGACTAGATCCTCCTGGTCTGTCCGAGCGTAGATTATTAGCAATTTTGGATTCTGGTGTCCGGGTAGCTAAAGGGTTCTCAGATCTGTTCCCTTCTTTCTACTTCTAACTTCTCCCACTGTCCTCCATCCCTCTCCCTAGGGAGCAGCACAGCTGAGTCAGGTTTCCTGGTTCTGGGCCTGGCTTAGTCCCAGCAACCAGCTCCTTCCAGTCCTTTCACTGTACTGTCTGGCTGGAACTAACTTCAGTACTCACTGTTCTCTTCTCTGCAGACTGCAGACTGACTGGAACTAACTGACTCCTCCCCTCAGGCCAGGATCTTTATAGGGGATCTGGCTTAAGGACAGCCAGTGGGGCTCCCACTCCAGGTCTAGGGTGGAAGGTGTTGTATGCTGTGTGTGCCAAGGTGTACATCCCTCCCTGCATCGGTGGGTCCTGTGGCAATCCCCGCAGGGGTGCCACATTCCCCCCTAGTTAATTTCAGTCCTCTGGGACTGAAACATTTTTCAACAAATATAACTAGTGATGAGCGAGTACTAAAATGCTCGGGTGCTCGAAGCTCGGGCCGAGCATCCCAAGATACTCGTGTACTCGGCCCGAGCACCGAGCCCAATGTTATCCTATGGGAGACCCGAGTATTTTTCTGACAAGACCCCCGGCAGCATGGAAAAAGCCTAAAAATGTCCCAAAGTATCAGAACAGTGCTGAAATGACATGGGAACAGCATGGGTAAGACCCCTGGAAGCATTTCAGACCCCAAGGTCACTGATGTCAACAATGTTGACAGACCATTACGCCATTTTTATGGACTATCAAGAAAACGTTACAAAATGAAACCAAAATGCATTTTCATGGAAACAATATTAAGGGCTCATACCCACTTGTGAGACAGAGTTGGTGTATGTTTGTTTTTTGGATTATATCAAAGATTTTATTTTTAAAAATTGTCTGGCACTCCCATGTCCCTGGGAAGAGACGTAAATGAAGGCCTCTTTAAATAATGTGCCCATTATAAGGAAGTGTGTGTTTTGTAGCATTGCCCTAGGGCAGGGAAGCCAGAAATTGGGAGGCACTTCAATGCCCCTAGATAGAGGCGTGCATGAGGGCCTTTTTTTAAAAATGTGGCCATTGGAAGCAAGTGGTTCTTTTTTACTATTGCCCTAGGCAGGGAAGCCATAAATTGGAGACACCAATATGCCCCTGCATAGAGGCGTGCATGAGGGTTTTTTAAAAAAATGTGCCCATTGTAAGCCAGTGTGTCTTTTTTAGTTTTGCCCTAGGCAGGGAAGCCAAAGGTTTGGAGACACCAATATGCCCCTGAATAGAGGCGTGCACGAGGCCCTTTTTAAAAAATGTGGCCATTGTAAGCCAGTGTGTCTTTTTTAGTTTTGCCCTAGGCAGGGAAGCCAAAGGTTTGGAGACACCAATATGCCCCTGGATAGAGGCATGCATGAGTATTAGTGTATGACTGGCATCACCACAAGCGTAAGTGGAGGCAGAAAATAATATACTTACAGAAATGGTTATCTGCCGCGACACTACTATTTCATGAAAAATATAAATGAATGAGTGGCACTAGAAACAAGAGGATCAGTGGGTATAATGCATGTGTGTATTGCAGAAACTGCCCTGTGCTAAATATGAAAAACTGGAGATCTTAGTCTCAATAGTGGCCACTAAAGATTAAGCCTGACATCCACTTACAAGGAGCCTCCACTGCCAGGTCCTGACACTACGCCCTAGTGAGATTGTGAGATGTGAATGGGTTTATATGCCCATGGATGCAATTAAAAACAATGAACAGGTGTGTGTTAGGCTCTCGCAATGGTGTCCATGTGTGGCTATCAGACTATGGAAGGGAGAAAAGGGAAAAATTATATAGTGGGAGCTCAGTCAAAAATTAACAATATGTGTATTAGTGTATGACTGGCATCACCACAAGCGTAGGTGCAGGCAGAAAATAATATACTTACAGAAATGGTTATCTGCCGCGACAGAGGCGTGCATGAGGCCCTTTTTCAAAAATGTGGCCATTGTAAGCCAGGGTATCTGCTGTAGTATTGCCCTAGGCAGGTAAGCCAGAAATTGGAGACACCAAGATGCCACTGCATAGAGGCGTGCATGAGGCCCTTTTTCAAAAATGTGGCCATTGTAAGCCAGTGTATCTGCTGTAGTATTGCCCGAGGCAGGGAAGCCAAAAGGTTTGGAGGCACCAAGATGCCACTGCATAGAGGCGTGCATGAGGCCCTTTTTCAAAAATGTGGCCATTGTAAGCCAGTGTATCTGCTGTAGCATTGCCCTAGGCAGGTAAGCCAGAAATTGGAGACACCAAGATGCCACTGCATAGAGGCGTGCATGAGGCCCTTTTTCAAAAATGTGGCCATTGTAAGCCAGTGTATCTGCTGTAGTATTGCCCTAGGCAGGGAAGCCAAAGGTTTGGAGGCACCAAGATGCCACCGCATAGAGGCGTGCATGAGGCCTTTTTTCAAAAAAGTGGCCACTGTAAGCCAGTGTATCTGCTGTAGTATTGCCCTAGGCAGGTAAGCCAGTATTTGGAGACACCAAGATGCCACTGCATAGAGGCGTGCATGAGGCCCTTTTTCAAAAATGTGGCCATTGTAAGCCAGTGGGTCTTTTTTACTATTGCCCTAGGCAGGGAAGCCAAAAATTGTGAGGCCCTTCAATGCCCCTTGAAATGGAGGAGAGCCTCTAAATATGGTTCCCATTAAGAAGGAGCGGGTCTACGGTACTTGTAATGCCCATTCTGTTTCCATGGACCTAAACATTTACCCCTGGGGGGTGTACATGAAAGTACTGCCTAACATTTGAACAGTGAGGGTCATCATCATCATAAATATGATGTAAATGTGGCACCCTGGCACCTGTTGGGCACCACAGAAATCCTTAGGGCATGACTGGAGTAAGTAACAGCAAAGCAAACTCAAAAAACACCAAACAACACAACAACGCCTTAGAACACCTGGTTTCACCCCGAGCCTCTAGGGGGAGCTCCACTGGTCACTTTGAGCCAGTTCCCCCTATAAATAGAGTCTTGGATGGAGAAACACCAGAGTGTGGCAGACACTACAAGAGCTGCCAGGCACAGAGTGTGCAGACGCTACAAGGGCTGCAGGTTGTGTATGATCTCAAGCTTATGAGACACACACCAGGCCTAGTCAGCCTAGCTACTAGTGAGGAAATCCCTGCAATTGGGATAATAGGAAAGGAGAAGCACCTCTCAAGGAACACAGAGTATTCTAACTCTTCCCTTACCAACCGGTTACTGGAACCGAAGCTGTGGAAGCTACATAGCCATTGCAGAGAACCAGCATACTTCACAGGGAGTCTAGCCCCCTGTTCCACCTGTCGCACCTACCAACGAGAGCCCAGGGAAGAAGGTAGAATTATCATCACCCCTTTTACAGTGCCCTCAGTGCTGACAACCAGGTGAAATCCGTTCTATTGAACACACTGCCCGGTCCGGATGGATTCCACATCCACCCGTCCTTAGCACCAGAAGTATAGAGAGAAGGAAGCCTACACAACTGCTTGCTGTGAATCTCCAGGATTGCTAAACTTCACGAACCTGGTCTGGCGTACCTGAAAACCACCAGTAAAGGTACTAAAAAGACTTTGGCGTGTCTGTGTTTGATTCCTGGGCCTAACAGCAGCATTACCGCAGCTGCCTCACAACATCTTGCGCAGCTCCCTGCTCTGGGGACTCCCGCTCATCCTGTGGGGAGCGTCCCAACTTGCTGCCTACCATCCCCGGAGACCTAGCAGCACTGGTAAGGTTACCAGAACACCCGCAGGTGGCGTCACGAAGACAAACTACCCCTACTGTTCCGCCATTTCCCCTATTGATCTGGACCATCGGGCCTACACCACCGCAGGCGCGGTTCCGTGACTGGAGGAGAATCAACGCCCGCTCCGTGTACCCTCGGCTACGGTGAGTCAGAATTTGGCGTCACGAACAGGATACGAGCAGGCCCGTTATCACGGGTATTGTGTGCTATTTAGTGACTGTAAATATCGAACTGTAAATTTGATCCGCCATTGCTGCGCGAAAAGGCGGGAAAAGATGGGGCGTGACTGTGCAGAGGGCGTGAAGATTGGCCCCGCCCCCACACTCTGACAACTTCCCCTGTACGCAGCAGGAACCGGAAACTCCCGTGGTGCCTCACTCCTCACCGCGAGGCCGACACTTCCGTTTGAAACCGAGGGAAAGGCTACGCTTAACTAAGGGGGAGCGACCATGAGTAACCCGGGTCCCAACAACGCGGTACTCCCGCTAAACCAAGCGGCACCTCAAAACATACCTCTTGATGGACAGCAACAAGCCGGCGGTATGCCACCGCAACCCGCTCCGATTATGCCGATGTCTCTACCCTACGTTCCGAATGCGACCTGGTTACCTAAGTACAGCGGTGTACCCAGTACCTTGGAGAACTTCCAGAGGAAGATATGCCAGACGCTGGACATGTACCCTATGACCGGTAAGCAAAGAGCTTCAGTTATTATAAGACAGTTAACCGGCGCAGCTGAACTGCAGAGCCGCAGCTGGCCTGTAGAAACTCAGGAGTCTGTGGAGCAGATATTCGCTATATTAACCCGGGTTTTTGAGCGCCATACTGAAGCTGTACTAAGACTGTCATTCTATCGTTGTAACCAAGGGGCACAAGAAAGTGTCCTCGATTATTCACTGCGCTTGCAAGAAGCATACAGACTGTTAAAACAAGTTGATCCTGATGGTGTCAGAGATGAAAACAAAGCGTTAATTGGACAATTTTTTGTGGTTTTGTGGGCCTTAAACTGTCTGAGGATAGAAAGCAAGCAAGCTGGTGGTCCATACAAAATCCTGGCTATGGTGAGTCATAAAAAAAATTATGTTTTCGTGGCATCATGAACTATGGTCGCACTGATCATATGATGGTGGCGGATGAGGAGAAGGAGGAGCAGAACAGCAAGTAACCAAAGTAATGAAATGTGTACCCATGTGTGGGTGTGCGGAGGTGCATGGCAATTTACCGGCACAAATTTTACATTATACTATCATTTGGTGGTGGTGTGGTGAAGTTGGGCCCAATACAACCCTTGTTCATCTTGATCAGAGTCAGCCTGTCCGCCTTCATTTACCCTTTTTTGAGGCAGGAGGGGGTTGTAGCTCCAATTTGTATACGCCAAAACAATCAGTATACCCATCTCAGCGTTTGTGACTGACCGGAATACCTGCTGTAATGTAATCTCTAATCTGTCATCTCAGTGTCCAGCTAAAAACCATCTTTTGGACACCTTCATTTACCTGTATACAGGCAGAACAACATTGAAAATGCGCAAGGCCGGTGGTACTGGACGTGATGGTGGTGCATACAGAGGCTGAGGCCATGTGCAAGCTGGAATTGCGCCACGACAAACGCCAACATTATCTCGCTCGACCTTTCTTGTCCCAATTTGTAGGGGACCGCAGCAGTACACCACTATTAAACCAAGACCAGTGAAAACAGGTTGTTAGTTGGATAGCGGATAATGCTTTCAATCAGTTTTGCACCACCACAAGCAGCCTGTCTTCCACACAGTCAAGTGTGAGTAGCCATGAGACTGGACTGCACATTCCACACCCTGATCCTACTTCCTCCCACCATGTCGAGTGCCCGGACCCGGACATAACTGATCACACACTTGGACACTCTGAAGAGATGTTCACTATCCATTCATAGATTCTGGCCTCTCGCCAGCTCCAGTTGAAGTGGGTCATGAGGAGATCGTATGTACTGATGCCCAAATATTTGAACAGCGACGGTCTCACGAAGGCAATAGTGGGAACGTGACTCAACAAGAGGTGGCCGATGATGAGACACAATTGCCACAAAGTAAGGAGTAGGACCAGGGTGCGGAAGTGGAAGACGACGTGGTGGATGATCCAGTAACTGACCCATCCTGGCAGGAGGACATGCAGAGCGAGGACAGCAGTGCACAGGGGGAGTTAGGCGTAGCATCACAACAGGCCGGAAGAAGCAGGGTGGTGTCCGCAGGCACAAGGCAGGCAACCGTTCCCCGGAACAACAACACGAGTGATGTTGCCAGTACAACTGCTAGGTCTTCCCGAGTCTGGCTGTTTTTTAAGGAGTCTGCAGATAATTTGAAAATGGCCATTTGCAACACCTGCCATGCCAGCATCAGCAGGGGTAGCAAAACTAGCAGCCTGACCACCACCAGCATGATCAGGCACATGGCAGCAAAGCACCCGATTTTGTGGGATGTACAGCAGAGTACAGGAGCATTGTCTGTGGGTGACACCGCTGCGTCTTCCACTGTTGTGCGTGCAAGCCAATCCCCTGTCCATACTGCTGGTGAAGATGCCTCCTGTCCTTCACCTGTACTTGCACAAGCAGAAGTAGCACCATCATCAGCCACGTCCTTGTCCCAGCGCAGCGTTCAGTTATCCATACCCCAATCTTTGGGACGCAGGCACAAATACGCTGCCAACGCCGCACATGCTACAGTTCTAAATGCACACATTTCGCGACTGCTTGCGCTGGAAATGTTGCCTTTTAGGCTGGTGGAGACGGAAGCATTCCACAACCTGATGGTGGGGGCTGTCCCGCGTTACTCGGTCCCTAGCCGACACTATTTTTCCTGGTGTGCCGTCCCCGCATTACATAAGCACGTGTCACAAAACATCATACGTGCCCTTAACAACGCAGTTTCAGGCAAAGTCCACCTAACCACGGACACGTGCACAGTGCTTGCGGGCAGGGTCGGTACATCTCTCTTATGGCACACTGGGTTAATACTCTGGAAGCCGGGACCCAGTCTGAGTTTGGGACGGAACACGTCCTTCCGACACCAAGGATTGCAGGCCCTAACTCAGTCAGGGTTTCACCCACAGTGTACAGCTCCGGAACTTCATGATCCTCACTCTCCTCCTCCTCCTCCTTCACTTCACCCTCTACACCAGTCCAAAGCTGGAAGCACTGCAGCACTGCCTTGGCTAAGCGGTAACAGGCTGTGCTGAAGCTAATGTGCGTAGGTGACAAACCCCACAATCCTGAAGAGTTGTGGAAAGCACTGAAACAGCAGGCAGATCACTGACTCACACCGCTGAACCTACAGCTAGGCATGGTCGTGTGTGACAATGGCCGGAACCTGGTGGCGGCTCTGTGGCGAGGCGAGCTGACACATGTTCCATGCGTGGCCCATTTTATTATTATTATTTATTTATATAGCGCCATTAGGTTCCATACGCTTTATATTAGGATAAGGGAGACAAGAACAAGTACAGAAAATATAGGCGATCAGGACATACAGGTACAGGAGGGGCAGGGACCCTGTCCACGAGGGCTCACAGTCTACGAGGGGCGGTTTGGGATACAGTAGGATGGGGGAATGTCAGGTATGGGGCGGTCGCCTGTGTCTCATGGCATGTTGTAGGCTTGACGGAATAGGTGAGTCTTCAGGTGACACTTTAAGCTTGTCAGGGTAGGAGACTGTCTGACGTGTTCGGGCAGGGAGTTCCAGAGTAAGCCAGATGCCCGGGAGAAGTCCTGGACTTGGTTGTGCGAAGAGGTGAGGAGGGTGAAGCAGAGGAGGAGTTCTTAAGAGGAGCGGAGGTTGCGTGAGGGTAGGTATCGGGAGACCAGGTCGGAGATGTATGGGGGGCCAGGTTGTGTATGGCTTTGTACGCCATGGATAGTGTTTTGAATTGGGATCTCTTGGAGGTGGTGAGCCAGTAAAGGGCTTGGGAGAGGGGGGAGACAGGGGAGTAGCGGGAGGACAGGTACATTAGTCGGGCAGCGTAATTGAGGATACACTGGAGAGCTGTGAGGGAGTTAGCCATGAGGCCATTGAGAAGGAGGTTGCAGTAGTCAGGCGGGAGATGATAAGAGCATGAATGAGTGTTTTAGCAGTGTCGTGGGTGAAGGAGGACCGGATCCGTGAGATGTTCTTGAGCTGGAGCCGGAGGGATGTGGTGAGGGCTTCAATGTGGGGCTTGAAGGATAGGGAGGAGTCAAGGATTACCCTGAGGCACTTGGCTTGGAGGACTGGGGAGAGGGCGCAGCCGTTGACGCAGATGGATAGGTTGGGAAGTGGGGGGGAATTTCTTGGGGCCAAGACTATGAATTCAGTTTTGTCCATGTTGAATCTAAGGAAGCGAGCAGAGAAGGAGGATGAGATGGCGGCAAGGCATTGTGGGATTTTGGAGAGTAGGGAGGTGATGTCAGGGCTGGACAGGTAGATTTGGTTGTCGTGGGCATAGAGGTGGTACTGGACGCCATGGGACTCACTGAGTTGCCCTAGGCCGAGAGTGTGAATGGAGAAAGGTAGGTGTCCCAGGACCGAACCTTGGGGGACTCCGACAGAAAGGGGGTAGGATGAGGAAGAAGTGTGGGAGTGGAAGACGCTGAAGGTCCATTCAGCTAGGTATGAGGAGATCCAAGAGAGGGCAAGGTGGGTGATGCCGAGGGATTCCAGGATCTGGAGAAGAAGGGAGTGGTCAACCATGTGGTCAACCTTGTGGTTCAGCGGTTTCTTAAATACTACCCGGAGCTGTCTGATCTGCTCGTTAAAGTATGCCGCCTGTGTGCCCAATTTTAGAAAGTCACCTACTGCTTCAGCCGCCCTTGCCAGCTTTCAGCAGCGTTTGCACATTCCGTATCACAGACTGGTCTGTGATGTCCCCACGCATTGGAATTCCACACTGCACATGTTGGTCAGGATTTGTGAGCAGAAGAGGGCAGTTGATGAGTAGCAGCATCAACTAAGCCGTCGGTATATGTTTCAAACTCCACATATAAGACCTCAGGAGTGGACATGGATGTCCAACATATGTACCGTCCGCCAAAAACGATGCATTGCAGACGGAACACGAAGAGTTGGAGCAATAAACCATACAGGGTGATTACACACAGCCTCATCTCATCCCAACGTGCAGTGGAGGACTATTCAGAGGAGGAGGCGGATAAAGAAATGCAGCTACTCTAATGCGAAATTGACGGTAACAAATGCACAACCATCTTACCATCGCATGGCGAGAGGACAGGGGAGAGGAGGATGAAGACAGCATGGTCAATCATCCTGTTGTTGAGGACCTGAAGTCTTGCCTGTTAACAGTCTTATGCACATGGCTGACTTTATGTGATGCTGCCTGTCTTGTGACCCTCGTGTTATCAACATCTAGGCGGACACTCATTACTGGTTGGTGACACTTTTAGATCAACGCTACAAGGAGAAATTTATTTCTATTATACGGTGGCTCAAGTGGTTAGCACTGCAGCCTTTGCAGCACTTTGGCTTGAGGTCCTGGGTTCAATTCCCACCAAGGACACAAAGGACAACATCTGCAAGTAGTTTGTATGTTCTCCCCGTGTTTGCGTAGGTTTCTTGCGGGTACTCCGGTTTCCTCCCACATTGGAAAGACATACTGATAGGATGTTTAGATTGTGAGCTCCAAGAGAGACAGCATTACTCATGTATGAAAAGTGCTATGGAATTAAAAGCGCTATATAAATGAATAATAATAATAATAATTCCCGAGGAGAGGTCTACAAAAATGCTGCAGTACCAGAAGGCCCTAGTTGCAGAATTAGTCAAAAAATTCACGCTGGCGGCAGAGGTCGCGGTTTGGTGGACAACCAAGGTGTCCGGCCGAGAGAGGCACAAATCAAATCCAGCAGAGGTAGGGAAAAACTCTCAAAGATCTGGGACAGTTTTCTTAGCCCCTCCCATAGCACAGGCCCTCAGGTGCAGGGTACTGTCACAAGGACTGCAAAGTTTGTAAAGATGCTGAAGGAGTACCTTGCCAATCGTAAAATCGAAAGTGCTCCTAGATTCCTCTGTGCCTTCTAATTATTGGGTATGCAAAGTGGACACGTGGCAGTAATTGTCCCTCTACGCCTTTGAAGTCCTGCCCTGACGTTAGCGTTTTGTCAGAGCGTGTTTTTATTGACGCAGGTTGTATCATTACAGATAAACGCACCCGCCTGTCAACTGAAAATGCTGACCAGTTGTTTTTGCCCTGGATACTGAGATTGAAGATTAAATTACAGCAGCTATACTGGTCAGACACAATCGCTGACACAAGTATACTGAGTGTTTTTGCCGATACAAATTGTAGCTACAACCACCTCCTGCCGCACAGAAATTTTAAATGAATGCAGACAAGAGTCTGTTTTTAGTAAGACCCTAAGTTTTGAAATGAAGGCCCTGCAGGTGGACTAGTCAGACACAAACGCTGACTACAATAGCGTGTCTTTTGGCGTATCCTAATTTACGCTGCAACAGACTGTAGCAGCACTTAAGATTCAAATTTAGTGCACACAAGAGTAGGTTTTTAACACTAGGCTTTTGGTGTACCCTAATTTACACTGCAACAGACTGTAGCAGCCCTGAGATGCAAATTTAGTGCAGACAAGAGTCTGTTTTTAGCAAGACCCTAAGTTTTGAAATGAAGGCCCTGCAGGTGGACTAGTCAGACACAAACGCTGACTACAATAGCGTGTCTTTTGGCGTATCCTAATTTACGCTGCAACAGACTTTAGCAGCACTTAAGATTCAAATTTAGTGCACACAAGAGTAGGTTTTTAGCACTAGGCTTTTGGTGTACCCTAATTTACACTGCAACCAGTGGCGTAGCAACGGTTTGTGGCGCCCGGGGCGGTCGAAAAATTTGCCGCCCCTTTGGAAGTTGATAATCCGGAAGTATACATAGTATACACTGTCTGCCCCTATATACAAGCATATAACTACTATACTAAAACACAAAGAGAAGGGGCGCAATTGGGGGGTAAGTATTGGGCCAAATGGCCTCTCACCTATTGGGGTTGTCACTGTGCACCGCCACCTCTGCACAACCCCAGTGTATGGCAACAAGCAGGACTCAAGGAGGGCCTGGGGCCGGAGCAATTTTTACCGCTGTACTGTGGAGTTCATAGTGTAATAAAAATGCAAAAAACTTTATTCTTAATATTATGTCACAATACCGGGATCTGAGGATCTTCTATTTCGAGGTCAGGGCCTCTCTGATGCCGTGTTGCTGTCTGCCTCGCTGTCGTCCTCTTTTGACACTGCAGTGCGGTGGATAAGAGAGCATTAACTGGTTAATAACGAGAAGTATGGAGTGTACTAACTGAGCCATAAACCCTCCCCATACCAGTAGGATTACTATATGGATTTTAGTATTAGGGTACGGACACACTGGCGTGAAACTCTGATGAGTGCGATGTGTGATTTTCTCGCATTGCAATCAATCTCTGAGAGCACATTGGTGAGTGTCGGACGCTTTTTTCTTATCCAGATTCAGGATGAGAAAAAAGTTGCAACATGCTGCGACAGTATGTGATTCCCGCACGAGACTCACCAATGCAAGGCTATGGGTCCGACAAAATCACTGACCGCACACGGATCATCCGAGAGGCATCTGTTTTTTTACTGATACATTCTCATTCTGTAGCTGAGACAACTGTAAAATGTTCCTGTAAATGATTCTACAGTAATAGCTGCTGAGGAAAAAACAGATTGCACACGGATGTGATCTGAGAGAAATGTCGGAGACTCGCACAGCAGTTGCCAAATGGACCAAAAAACGGATGTCACTCATCCGACTCTCCTGGATGAGAAACAGACCGATTTTAAGGCGGCGAGAGACAGTGTACCACCACGTCCTCAGCTCCGTGCTGTGCACAGTGTACCACCAAGTCCCCAGCTCCGTGCTGTGCACAGTGTACCACCATGTCCTCAGCTCCGTGCTATGCACAGACAATATACGGTACACTGTCTGTGCACAGCACGAAGATGAAGACATGGTGGTACACTGTGCACAGCACGGAGCTGGGGACATGGTGGTACACTGTCTATGCACAGCACGGAGCTGGGGACACGGTGGTACACTGTCTGTGCACAGCACGGAGCTGAGGACATGGTGGTACACTGTCTGTGCACAGCACGGAGCTGAGGATATGGTGGTACACTGTCTGTGCACAGCACGGAGCTGAGGACATGGTGGTACACTGTCTGTGCACAGCACGGAGCTGAGGATATGGTGGTACACGGCCTGTGCACAGCACAGAGCTGAGGACATCTCAGAAGAGGCACAATAACCACAGACGGCAGGAGAACATTGAGCCCACCCAGGAGAACTTCAACTCCCAGCACCCAACACACTGCCCAGAAACCATATAGTAATGCCAGAACAGGCAGGAGAACTACAATTCACAGCATGCCACACCCTTCCAACACAGGAAGGTGGAGGCTGCCGCATGGAGGAAGAGACACCTGGTACAGCTGCCATTATCACCACACACAGCCCCACTCCTCCTGCGCCACCCGTCCTCCTCTCCTCTGTCCCTCCTGCACCCCCGTCCTCCTCTCCTCCTGCACCGTCCTCCTCTGTCCCTCCTGCTGCTCCTGTCCTCCTGCATCCCCGTCCTCCTGCATCCCCGTCCTCCTGCATCCCCGTCCTCCTCCACCCCTGTCGTCCTCTCATCTGTCTGTCCTGCTGCTCCTCTGTCCCTCCTGCACCCCGTCCTCCTGCACCCCGTCCTCCTCTCCTCTGTCCCTCAAGCTGCTTGTCTTCTCCTCTGTCCCCCTGTTCCTGTCCTTCTGCCCCCCCTGTCCTCTTCTCCTCTGCTCTGCTCCCCTGTTAATGTCCTCCTGCCCCCCTGTCCTCTTCTCCTCTGCCCCCCTATCCTCTTCTCCTCTGCCCCCCCTGTCCTCTTCTCCTCTGTCCCCCTGTTCCTGTGCTTCTGCCCCCCCCCGTCCTCTTCTCCTCTGCCCCCCTGTTCCTGTGCTTCTGCCCCTCCTGTCCTCTTCTCCTCTGCCCCCCTGTTCCTGTGCTTCTGCCCCCCCTGTCCTCTTCTTCTCTGCCCCCCTGTTCCTGTGCTTCTGCCCCCCCTGTCCTCTTCTCCTCTGCCCCCCTGTTCCTGTGATTCTGCCCCCCCTGTCCTCTTCTCCTCTGCCCCCCTGTTCCTCTGTTTCTGCCCCCCCTGTCCCCTTCTCCTCTGCCCCCCCTGTCCTCTTCTCCTTTGTCCCCCTGTTCTTTTGCTTCTACCCCCCCAGTCCTCTGCCCCCCTGTCCTCTTCTCCTCTGCTCTTTTCCCCTCTTAATGTCCTCCTGCCCCCCTGTCCTCTTCTCCTCTGCCCCCTGCAGAGTTTTCCTCACCTCTCTGGGTCCATGGGGGGCCGAGCCGACTGAGTGGAGGAGCCGCCAGCACCGCAGCCGCATCCACCGCACTGCCACAGCACTTGGAGCCATCACGGGACAGGAAGCAGCAGAACTCCCAGCGGCTTCCTGTCAGCGTGATGATCGCTCTCAGCGCTGGGGGGCCGGCCGGGAGTGGAGCACAGTACATGCGGGCGCCGCGGCCGGGCGGCAAGCCGGCGGCGACACCCTCCCTCCCCCACAAAGACTCCAGTTTTCATATGGAGCCTGGGGGAGGGAGGTAAAGAAGAAAAAAAAAAAAACGCTCGCACTCCCCTGCCTTACAAATGCAGCCCTGCTGCCGCCCTCACACACACTGCCGCCCGGGGCGCACCGCCCCCCCACCCCTCCCCACGCTACGCCACTGGCTGCAACAGACTGTAGCAGCCCTGAGATGCAAATTTAGTGCAGACAAGAGTCTGTTTTTAGCAAGACCCTAAGTTTTGAAATGAAGGCCCTGCAGGTGGACTAGTCAGACACAAACGCTGACTACAATAGCGTGTCTTTTGGCGTATCCTAATTAATGCTGCAACCGATAGTAGCAGCAATTAGATGCAAAATTAGTGCAGAGAACAGTTTTTTTTTTACTACAAGGCTTTTGGTGTACCCTAATTAACGCTGCAACCTACAGTAGCAGCAATTAGATGCTAAATTAGTGCAGAGAAGCTTTTTTTTTAGCACAAGGCTTTGGGTGTACCCTAATTAACGCTGCAACCTACAGTAGCAGCAATTAGATGCTAAATTAGTGCAGAGCAGAGTTTGTTTTTAGCACAAGGCTTTTGGGGTACCCTAGTTTGAGCTAAAACCTACTCCTGCCTATAGTGAGCTAGATAAATCCCTAAAAGCAAGGTTTTTGGGATGGATGAGCCTGGAAATCAGCCCCAGATGCGATGCAGGCTGGTATACTGGCACTGCGAAGTTTGGTAGATACCCTGCCTCCCTGCCTGCCTGTATACTGCTCTAGTAGTCCTAAGAAGGACTGTTGTGGTAAATAGACTGGCAGCCCTGTGCCTACACTAGCTGAAAGGCCACAAATCTGTCCCTCAATCAGCAGCAGCTCTCCCTACACTGACTGTCTAATGGCGCAGAGTGACGAGCACAGCGCGGTCAGATCTTCTAAAGACCTGATGACGCTGTGCGGCCAGCCAATCACTGTAATGCCACAACCAACATGGCTGTGGCATTACAGTGTCTGTCAGCCAATCCCTGCATGCGGGCTGGCTCTGAAAAGAGCGCCAACATGCAGAGAGGTGGACCCTGAGCACAGCAAGAGTATCGCGAGATTACTCGGTACTCGCCGAGTAGCCCGAGTACCGTGATATTCATGCGAGTACCGAGTAGTGACAATCATACTCGCTCATCTCTAAATATAACATAACATTACTATTTACATTTGAAATTTGTACAGAGTCTCAAAATAATATCTACAAAAACCAGGGAAAAAATTAGAAAAACAGGAAACCAGTCCATACAGCGCTAGTCCATCCGCACATTCACTTGATTGTAGTGGTTGAGGGCACTTTTTTTAAATGATCTCTGGACACTGTTGCTGTTGTTTCTCCATTGTCTTTGCTGATGAGACAGGTCTTCAGGTTGTCAAAGTTTGATGGCAATACATTGTATAGTTCTGATTCCCATTGATCATCTAACTTGTGGAGTCTCCTTTTCCTTTTCAAAACCTGGTGTTAAGGGTGTTCCTTGTGCACTTTTGTTAAAGTTGGATTCTTGTCTTTCTCTGGATTTTGCAAGACTTCTCTCAACACATTCCTGTATTTTCTTGTACTGCTTTGCTCTTCTGGTATGCCAATCTGCATCTGAGGTGTCTTCTTCAGGAACTACAATGCCCATTTTGAAGTCTACTGGCAATTTTCCTGGTCTTGCGCTCATGAGGTATGCAGGGGTACAATTTGTTGAGCTTACTGGTATGTTCCTCTAGTTGTCAACAAGGTCTGGTAACTTTTCTGGCCATCTGTTTCGCTCTTCTATGGGCAGAGTTTTCAACAATTCTATTACCACGTGATTCATCTTTTCGCACATTCCGTTGGTTTGGGGACGGTAAGGCGTGGTACGAATTTTTTTGCATCCGTATAGGTTACAGAACTCTTGAAATACTTCCGCTTCAAAGGCAGGACCTTGGTCTGTCAATTTCTCTTCTGAATACCCGTGTGGTCTGCAGAAATAGGCTTGAAAGGTTCTTGCTGCTGTCTGAGCTGTTAAGTCTTTTACTGGAGCTACCACAAGGAATCTGGAGTAGTGGTCTCTCATGGTAAGAGCATAGGTATAGCCCGATCTGCTGGGTGTAAGTCTGACATGATCTAAGGCTACCAGTTCTAATGGCTGTTTAGTGATGATAGGCTGGAGTGGTGCTTTCTGGCTGTTACGGTCTCTTCTTCTTAATGAGCATGGTCCACAATTTTTACACCATTTCTCTATGGTAGACCTCATGCTGATCCAATAGAATCTCTCACGTAACAATATTTCCAGTTTTCTCCATCCAAAGTGTCCTGCTCCATTATGGTACGCTTCCAACACCATTTGGACGTCTCTCTTTGGAACCACTATTTGCCATACCATGTCATGTGTTCTGTGGTTGATATACCGTCTGCACAATTGACCTAGATAGATGAATAACCTGCTTCGTTCTTTCCACAGGTATTGGGCCTCTGGTGGAGCATTCTTTTCAAGTTGGAAATCCGGTTGGTTTATCAGCCTCTTCACTAGGCTCATTGCAGGATCACTGTCTTGTGTCTCTTTCCATCCATAGTGAAGCAACGGATTTAGTGCAACAGTCTGACGGTTATGGTAGATATGGGTTTCTGTCATCTTCCATTTTCTACTTTTATGGAAAGCTGGGAGTACTACTTCCTCCAAGTCATCCGCCTCTTCTTCAAGTCCTTGCAAATGTACTTGAGGATTTCTTGAGAGGGCATCAGCATTTGCATTGTTACGGCCTGCCCGGTACTTGATGGTAAAGTCATAGTTTGATAATCAGGCCATCCAGCATTGCTCCAATGCACCAAACTTCGCAGTATCCAAGTGTGTTAATGGATTGTTGTCCGTGAAGACGGTACATTTTGAAGTTGCCATGTAATGCTTAAACCGCTCTGTTATAGCCCAGACCAAGGCCAGGAACTCCAACTTAAAGGAACTGTAGTTTTCCGGGTTCCTCTCGATGGGTCAAAGTTTTCTACTGGCATAGGCAATTACTCTTTCCTTGCCATCTTGTATCTGGGATAGTACTGCGCCCAGGCCTACATTACTTGCGTCGGTGTAGAGGATGAATGGTAGTTTATAATCGGGGTAAGCCAGGATTTCCTCACCGGTCAGAGCCTGCTTCATCTGTTGGAAGGAGTTTTCTTGTTCCTTTCCCCATTAAATTGGTGGGTCTGAAGACCTTCTCTTCTTAGTTTGGCCTACCAGAAGATCTTGTAGGGGAGCTGCCATCTTTGTATAGCCCTTTATGAATCTTCTGTAGTACCCAACCAAACCTAAGAATTGACGTACCTCACCGACGGTCGTTGGCCTCTGCCAGTCCTGGATAGCTGTCACTTTTTCCGGGTCTGGTGCTACTCCATCTGCGCTGACCACATGCCCGAGGTATTGGACTTTTGGTTTCAGCAGGTGACATTTAGATGGTTTGAGCTTCATTCCGTACTTTGTTAGAGCTATAAATACCTCCACCAGGTGTTCCAGGTGTTCTTCATAAGTTTTGGAATACACGATGACGTCGTCCAGGTATAAGAGCATCGTCTCGAAGGTCCGGTGTCCCAGACAACATTTCATGAGTCTTTGAAACGTTCCCGGTGCATTGCACAACCCGAATGGCATGCTGTTGAATTTGCATAGGCCCATTGGTGTTATGAATGCTGTCTTCTCTCGGTCTTCTTCTGCAACGGAGACCTGCCAATATCCGCTAGTGATATCTAATGTAGAGAAATAATTAGCAGTCTTTAATGCAGCAAGAGACTCCTCTATCTGGGGTAACAGGTAAGCATCTTTGTGAGTGATGGTATTGATTTCCCTGTAATCCACACACATCCTCATAGTGCCATCCTTCTTTCTGACTAGGACTAAGTGGGCTGCCCAGGGAATAAAGCTATCTCTTATTACCCCGACTTCCTTCATGTCCTGCAGCATCTCTTTGACACACATTGGTAGTGGTTTGGTGGAATGGGTCTATGTCTCACTTTAATTGGGAGATGATTTCAGGTGGGTATGTGATGGTGTACCCCCTTAATCCTCCCAAAATCTAATGGATGCTTAATAAATATCTGTTCGAACTCTTGTACTACCCTGAACACTCCGTGCTTCTGGTGGGAAGGGGTGGCATCAGTTCCTACATGCAACTGCTGACACCACTCTTTCTAGCTGTCCCTTGGAGTTGTTATCCTCTGCCTGGTTTGACAGGGAAAAGGGCTCTACTGTTTGTATGTTGTTGTTACAGACAGTGTACAGCTTTGCTACAGTAGCATACCGGGGTAGCTTTGCCTGTTCTTCCCCACAATTTAATACACGGATTGGTACCCTTCCCTTGCGTACATCCTCCACCCCTTTTGCTGTCAGTAGTGTAGGTCTATGCTCTGAATATACCGGCTCTACAACTGCCTGGTATTCCTTTCCTCTGAGACCTATAGCTGCTCGACAATATATCATCATTTCAGTTTTCGGTGGCAACACAATGGGAAACGGGTCTGCTACCCGTACACTGCCAATCTCTCCCCCAGACAGATTTACCTGTTGCTTGTGGATGAGGGCTCGGATTTCTCTGTGGAGGACTCTCGTCCGCCCATAACCAGCAATTACAGCAATCTGTTGGAATAAAAACAACACTTCTCCAAGGCAGTTTTTAATCACATTAGTACCAATTACCATGTAGAGGTATTTTTGATCAGGATTATCTTCTACCACACATAACCCTTGGCCTTTTAACTCCACCCTCTCCAGCTTTATTGTCATTTCTCTGAACCCCGCCTGATTCTGAGGTTGTCCATTAGCTGCAAGAATGACAAAGTTAGGGCCTGGGGTTCTAAGAGTAGTATCACTCCAAAATTATTCGTAAAGGATATGTGGGATGGTGGTAACCTGTGACCCGGTGTCCAGTAGGGCCGACATGGGGATTCCTTCCAACATAATGTTGAGGTACGGACGGCCTCCCATGTACTGATTACGCCAGTCATATGGGCCCGAAAGTCCTACTCCTGGGGGTTGGCCCTCGGACCCAGGAATCTCGGGTTTAAAGGACATCCTCTTGCAAAGTGGCCTGGTTTGTTGCAGTGTAGGCAGATGGGTTGTCCTGAAGAATCCGTGTGGTCGCTGGCTCTGCGTTGGAATGGTGCATTGGTCCCCAAAACGGGCGACTTGTTGGTCCCCTCCATGGTTGACTTGGCCTTCCTCCTCATCCACGTGACATCCTCAGGGCAATCAGCTAGCTGGATTCTGCTTGGTGGTTGTGTCCTCGACATGGCTTGCAAGAGCTTTAACACATAGTCCATATTTTGGGTTAGCTGCAGCACCTGGTTACGTAGGTCATCATCAGGGTTGTTTGCTACAGCTTGCCCTGATGCTTTTGCAAGGTCTTTGGAAGTAGGTTCAAAGTCTATAGGAGAGGTGTTAACCTGCCAGGTTAGGGTTGCAGGTTCTGCAGGCAATGGGTCTCGTAGTATGGTTATAGCTTGGTCTTTTAGAGCATTGAAGTTCACATCAGGATGATCTAAGACCCACGAATGTACCTGCTGGCGACCTCAATCCATTTGTAAATTGTTCTGCAAACATTTTATCTTCCTCTAGCACACTTGCCGGGTCTACCTGCTTTAAGGACCGGAGTGCCACTTGTAAACATAAGGCAAAGTCTCTGATGGTATCTTGCGGTCTCTGTTTGAATAGGTAGAATATCATCCTTAGTTCAGACTGTGTGCATTTTTCAAAAGCAGCTTTAAGCTTGTCAAATACTTTTGCTATAGAGTCTCTGTCAGCATCACTCCAAGACTCAACCTTCAGCTCTGCTGCGCCTGTTATTTGTCCTAGCAATGGTGGCTCACTGCTTTTCTGTCATAGCATACATGTCCAGCACTGCACACATCTTTTGTTTGAAGGCTGCTAGGGTACCGGGCTTACCCTCGTAGGCTTACAACTATTTTGCGCCCGGTATGTACGGCAAGGCTAGCGGCATTATCGGGGCCACTGCTCCGGGTGCTGTGTGGGACCGACCAGTGCTGTGTTCCGGACATTCCCTCTGTCAGGAACTTGTGCATCACCCGCTTCACTCATGGCGGCTCCCACCTAGTTAATCGCCTCCCAGCCGGTGAAGTGAACTTTTTCGGTAGTCGGTGGCTTTACAGGGGGAGTGGAGCACCTCGAGTATTTCCGGAACTAGACGCGGCACTTTGGTGATCTCCGGAAGAGCGGAGGGGCTTATTTTCAAGCTCTTTTAGCTGCGCAGCCGCGATGGTCTTCCCGCTCTGTGGCGCAGTAATGGCGGCCCGATTTTACAGTTCACAAAACAGTCAGTAGAGTCTATTTTTAAGCACATAGTACCCAGGTTTACCAGGCACGGGATCCTGTTCATGACACCAGAACTGATCCGGTCGACAGGGTAGGGGGTACTCAGATATGGGTCATGTGGTTATTTTGGTGGGGGGATCACGACTGGTCGGTTCCCGGTTCCGTGCCCTGGACCCTCAGTAGCGGAGGTGGGGGTGATGATGATGGTGGAAATGGTATCGTGACGCCACCTGTGGTACCTGGTAATAGGGTTACCAGCGCTGCAGCCGGCCGCTGTGGTGATGGGAATGCAGCTTTGGTAGTACAGCTCCTCACAGGTGGAGCTTTACCTCAGGGCAGTGGGGTGGATGAGGGGAGTAGTAGTAGCGGTTCTACTGTGAACACTGCAGGCGGCGGCGAAGCAGGCACACACACACAATTGTCTTTGTTTCGGTACCTTTTTACTGATGTCCGGTGTAAGGTAGCGGTTAGGATCGGCATGACGGAAGGCAGTGACCCAGGCAACTGTTCACACAACACACAGTTTATTGGCACAGTTCAGGTTTTTACAGACCTACAACCCACAGACCGATATGCTCTGTACCTCTGCCGGGCTCTGTCCTGATCGGGGCCACTTTGTAGGAGCACAGCACCCAGCTGGGTGAATTTGACTGATCATCAAGTAAAGGTAACAAAATGCAGAAAACTGTGTTTGCTTCCTTCTTACTCGCCTTGGGCCTTCTTCACAACCACCACTCCAATACACTGTCCACACCATCCCTGGGGACCAGCTCCACCTGTGGGGAGCTTTACCATCCTGGCTGCACTTCCATCTATGTCAGCGGTCATATTCTGTAATGTCGGCTACCCCTGGCCAAGTACCACAGGTGGCGTCACAAACTATCCCCTGTAAATAATTCAACTTTTTATGCATGCCAAGACCACGGAGCTGGGTCACCGCCACCATGATCTTACACCGAACCAACCGGCCCAATTACCGAGTACCCAAGGCCGTGGTGGGTCCTGTGCGAATAAAAAAACTGTGTGCAAAGACTGAATTGAAAAGAACTTGTCTAATGGCGACCACCATGTATTGATGAAAAAGTTGTGGAAACACCGATGTATATCATCATCTTCTCCAAATCCTTTTATTAAGTAATAGCGCTCACGCAGGAGCAGTTAAATCATTTAATTTCATTATAACAGGCGGTTGCCAAGCCGTCACACCAGAGCAGGAGTCCTAGGGTAATTAGCGGTTGGAGCTGCATCCCACATTCCCCGTTCCTTAATTTCATTACCATGTATTGATGCTAGGGATGGGCGAATCTACTCGCTAGGACTCGTTACTCGGCGAGTAGTAAGGGACTCGCAGGACTCGGTACTCTGCGAGTTTCCCAGCGTTTACTCGCACGAGTCCAATGCAAATCAATGGCAAACGCTGACAAAACTAGGATTGCCATTGTTTGCATTAGACTCGGCTACTGTGCCAGTGATAGCAGGGAAACTCGCAAAGTAACTGCTGTTACTTGAGCCGAGTCCAGCTGTCTTCTCTGTGCAGCTCCAGGGTCCTAGAGCCCCCCTGCTCACAGAGATGATGTAGCCGAGCTGAGATTGTTCTCAGTCTGCTCATTCCCTGTGCATAGACATCTATATCTATGCACAGGGGATGTAGCAGAGAGGACATAGCGTTTTGGACTACGTCGGACGGAAGAGGATTTTTTTAATTAAAGATGGAGTCCCTAATGGCTTTTTTTTTATTTCAAATAAAAAATTTTCTCTGTGTTGTGTTTTTTTAACCCTTTATTGGAGATTCTTAGTGGCTGGGTCAAACGTGGCCTGACATTAAGAATCTCGGGCTTAATACCAGCTTGTATAACAAAGCTGGTATTAACCCCTTTATTACCCAGCGTGCCACCGCCACCAGGGCCGCTGGAAGAGCGGGGTTCAGCGCCAGAGGATGGGGCTTCAATCTTCTGGGGCGGCTGCGGGCTGCAATTTGCAGCGGGGGGTGCCCAGAAAGCTTGGGCATCCCTGCGCTGCGGATTCCAGCCCCCAGCTGCTTAGCTGTACCTGGCTAGACATAGAAATTGCGTGGAGCCCCACACATTTTTTTTTTAATATTTCATGAATTTCAGAGTCAGAGTCTCAGAGTCAGAGTCTCAGAGTCAGAGTCTCAGAGTCTCAGAGTCAGAGTCTCAGAGTCTCAGAGTCAGAGTCTCAGAGTCTCAGAGTCAGAGTCTCAGAGTCTCAGAGTCAGAGTCTCAGAGTCAGAGTCTCAGAGTCAGAGTCTCAGAGTCAGAGTCTCAGAGTCAGAGTCAGAATCTCAGAATTTCATGAAATAATTTAAAAAAAATGTGTGGGGCTCCGCGCAATTTCTATGTCTAGCCAGGTACAGCTAAGCAGCTGGGGGCTGGAATCCGCAGTGCAGGGAGGCCCAAGCTTTCTGGGCACCCCCCGCTGCAAATTGCAGCCCGCAGCCGCCCCAGAAGATGGCGCGTTCATTGAAGCGCCATCTTCTGGCGCTGAACCCCGCTCTTCCAGCGGCCCTGGTGGCGGTGGCACGCTGGGTAACAAAGAGGTTAGGGCCAGCTTTGTATTATCAGCTGGCCCTAAGCCCGAAATTTATGGCGGTCACGCCAATATTAGACATGACCGCCATGAATTTCTATTAAATTGTTTTAAAAAAAACACAACACAGAGAAAAAATTTTATTAGAAATAAAAAAAAAAGCCATTAGGGACTCCATCTTTAATAAAAAAAATACTCTTCCGTCCGACGCAGTCCAAAACGCGATGTCCTCTCTGCTCATCCCTGTGCATAGATATAGATGTCTATGCACAGGGAATGAGCAGACTGAGAACAATCTCAGCTCTGCTACATCAGGCAGCAGGCGGGCTCTAGGACCCTGGAGCTGAGGCAGCCTGCACACAGAGCAGACAGCCGGACTCTTATCTGTGCAAGTTTCCCAGCGATTACTTGCACAGTAAACGAGTCCAATGCAAGTCAATGCCAATCCTAGTTTTGTCAGAGTCTCTGACAAAACTAGGATTGCTTCAGGCTGAAGCTTCCGAGACACATCTGCGATTTGTAAATCTCACACTACTCGCTATTACTCGCTTCCCCATTCATTAACATTGGACTCGCTAGACTCGCAACGAGTAGCGAGTCCTGTGCTCGGACTCGCTAGAGTCAAGCGATTCCGAGTAATTTAGGATTCGCCCATCACTAATTGATGCCATGTGCTGGCCGAGAGGCGTGCCACAGCTTCCCATTGTGGGTCGGGCCAGCCCAGAGCGTGAAAAATGGAGTCTGCCCCCCTTGGCAAGAAGAGCCAAGGGGGCTTGCCTGTGAAACTGACGACTTTACCCCTTGGTGTGGCTGACAGCGAAGAGAGCGGCAGAAGCCCACAAAGGGAGGAAAGAGCTGGAGAGGACGCTTCACAGAAAGGAACGCGGGAAAGCGTGCACGCCATGGTGGGCAGCGGAGAAAAGGTTTCGGCACCTGGGGTCGAGCAGATGGACTCTCCCGGTGGTGCAGAGATGTCCCTGGATAGGCTGCTGCTTGAGGGTCCGAAACCTAAAGAGGCGGCTGCAGGGCTGCCACTAGATATTTTGGGGCCCCTCACTGGCAAAATTTTGGGGCCTCGGTGAGACTCCACTCATGCTCTTCCCCATCCTACCACACACCGCCCACACCCCTCGAACGTTCCATAGTTTCACCACCCACTATTGGAAAAACTCCACTTCTGCACCATGTCCTCACAAATCACACATTAACAGTTCCCATCAAACACCAGGTCACATACAGTTAGGGCCAGAAATATTTGGACAGTGACACAAGTTTTGTTATTTTAGCTGTTTACAAAAATATGTTCAGAAATACAATTATATATATAATATGGGCTGAAAGTGCACACTCCCAGCTGCAATATGAGAGTTTCCACATCCAAATCGGAGAAAGGGTTTAGGAATCATAGCGCTGTAATGCATAGCCTCCTCTTTTTCAAGGGACCAAAAGTAATTGGACAATGGACTCTAAGGGCTGCAATTAACTCTGAAGGCGTCTCCCTCGTTAACCTGTAATCAATGAAGTAGTTAAAAGGTCAGGGGTGGATTCCAGGTGTGTGGTTTTGCATTTGGAAGCTGTTGCTGTGACCAGACAACATGCGGTCAAAGGAACTCTCAATTGAGGTGAAGCAGAACATCCTGAGGCTGAAAAAAAAGAAAAAAATCCATCAGAGAGATAGCGGACATGCTTGGAGTAGCAAAATCAACAGTTGGGTACATTCTGAGAAAAAAGGAATTGACTGGTGAGCTTGGGAACTCTAAAAGGCCTGGGCGTCCACGGATGACAACAGTGGTGGATGATCGCCGCATACTTTATTTGGTGAAGAAGAACCCGTTCACAACATCAACTGAAGTCCAGAACACTCTCAGTGAAGTAGGTGTATCTGTCTCTAAGTCAACAGTAAAGAGAAGACTCCATGACAGTAAATACAAAGGGTTCATATCTAGATGCAAACCATTCATCAATTCCAAAAATAGACAGGCCAGAGTTAAATTTGCTGAAAAACACCTCAAGAAGCCAGCTCAATTCTGGAAAAGTATTCTATGGGCAGATGAGACAAAGATCAACCTGTACCAGAATGATGGGAAGAAAAAAGTTTGGAGAAGAAAGGGAACGGCACATGATCCAAGGCACACCACATCCTCTGTAAAACATGGTGGAGGCAACGTGATGGCATGGGCATGCATGGCTTTCAATGGCACTGGGTCACTTGTGTTTATTGATGACATAACAGCAGACAAGAGTAGCCGGATGAATTCTGAAGTGTACCGGGATATACTTTCAGCCCAGATTCAGCCAAATGCTGCAAAGTTGATTGGACGGCGCTTCATAGTACAGATGGACAATGACCCCAAGCATACAGCCAAAGCTACACAGGAGTTCATGAGTGCAAAAAAGTGGAACATTCTGCAATGGCTAAGTCAATCACCAGATCTTAACCCAATTGAGCATGCATTTCACTTGCTGAAATCCAGACTTAAGATGGAAAGACCCACAAACAAGCAAGACCTGAAGGCTGCGGCTGTAAAGGCCTGGCAAAGCATTAAGAAGGAGGAAACCCAGCGTTTGGTGATGTCCATGGGTTCCAGACTTAAGGCAGTGATTGCCTCCAAAGGATTCGCAACAAAATATTGAAAATAAAAATATTTTGTTTGGGTTATGTTTATTTGTCCAATTACTTTTGACCTCCTAAAATGTGGAGTGTTTGTAAAGAAATGTGTACAATTCCTACATTTTCTATCAGATATTTTTGTTCAACCCTTCAAATTAAACGTTACAATCTGCACTTGAATTCTGTTGTAGAGGTTTCATTTCAAATCCAATGTGGTGGCATGCAGAGCCCAACTCGCGAAAATTGTCACTGTCCAAATATTTCTGGCCCTAACTGTACAAACATAGCCATCAGATTTTGTTTGTCCATAAGATTTTTTTAAGCCTGCCATCACGACAAGGTAGACTCTTTTGGCAGGACCCTACTCTACTCTAACCTTTTTTTTATTTTTTTTCTACATCAACCTATTTTTAGTTTTTTAATTATTTTTTCTCATATTTATATTTAAACATCCAATTTTTACATTTATTGAAACTAGATTATGATAATATTTTGTATAATCTGTATTACTGATTGCAGATTGTGTTGTATTTACTGTATATTTATGGACAGTGCTCTACTACTTGCTTGGATATATGAACATTGGATATATATTTATTTATTTATTTATTTAATAAGACATTATAGGGGACTATTTCTTTGGGAGTTTTTTTATACATGTTCTCATATCTAGTAACATGTAGATGTCATTTTGCCGGAAGAGGGCAGAAGTGAGCTTTGACATCACCTACCGTGAGGGGTGGATTCTGTTCTCTAATTGTAATCCTGATTGTTATGATAACTTATAAGCCCCGTGCACACATTGAGTATTTGGGGAGTTTTTTACCTCGGTATTTGTAGCCAGATCCGGCAGCTTTGCTGCATCTGTCACGTAACGGCTGACTTGCGGCAAGCCCCATTTATTCCCTATGCAGCAGTTGCGGTTTTCCCAGACCTGGAAGATCCAGCACTTGCAGCGAAGGAAAACAAACACTGCTAGCAGCGTTTTTTTTGCGCAGCCTCATGTGCCTGATCTGACAAACCCGCAACTGCTGCACCTGATCACAAGTCCTATAGAGAATGAATGGGGCTTGCTACAGGTCAGCAGTTACCTGGCAGATGCAGCAAAATCTGCAAGATCTGTCGCAAATTACAAAAAACGCTGATGTGAAAGGTCCCCTAGACTAGTTACCCCGGTTTCCCCCTGGATTGTGCTGTGGTCGCAGTGGGGTTTGACACAAACAGCTCAGGGGCTGCTGCGGACCTACTCATTGCAGAGACAGTTTTGTTCAAATACTGCTCCAACCGTTAATTTTGGGGGAAAAAGTGTGTTTTTTGGGAGCCACTTCAGTTCATATTATAACACAAAGAATAAAAAAAGTTGACAAGTCACAAGTCTGACACTCACCATTGAATTTCGGACTGCCCATTCCATCAGGGAATCTAATGGTTGGCACATGAGGATTCACAACCTGTAGAAAAGGGGAACAAAGTTGTAGGGGGCGCAGTCTGAGTGCAACAGCCAATCTCAGACGCTGTTACAGAGAGTAAGCGTCTGTGATTGGGCGTTGCAGATTAGTGCAGTAAATATTCATGAAGCTTAATGAGCAGCCTCGGAAGCAAGCAGCAGTGGGAGATAGGTGTACTCTATTTATATTGCAGGATCCTCAAGAGGATCTGGAAACCAAACAGACAATACCAGATGGTGCTGGTCCTTTTTTTTCTGGATCCAGCAAAAAAAATGCTACATTACCATCCAGTACAGGGCAAAAACCAGATCCTTTAGAGGATGCAGTTTTTGGCACGAAAACCTGATCTGTGCTGGATTTCAAGAAACGCTGGTGTGAAATCAGCCTGATCTGGTAATGAAAGAGTGTCTCCTGCTTGCAGGACAGAACTCGTGTTATACCCATTCACTGCTTCGTACACATGCGTCTCTGCTCCATACAACTCATACAGACACAGCTCCGCTTCGTATGTCCATGGCTCCGCGCGCCCCGTACACACGCGGCTCCGCTCCGTACACTTTATACAGACACAGCTCCGCTCCGTACACACACGTCTCCGCTCCATACACCACATACAGACATATCTGCGCTCCATACACACGTGGCTCCCCTCCGTACACCTCATACAGGCACAGCTCCACTCTGTACACCTCATAAACACTCGGCTCTGTTCCATACACCTCATACAGACACAGCTGCGCTCCGTACACACTTGGCTCCGCTCTGTACACCTCATACAGACACAGCTCCGGACCATACGCCTGCGGCTCCGCTCCATACACCTCATACAGGAACAGCTTCGCTCCGTACACACACAGCTCTGCTCTGTACACCTCATACAGACAGAGCTGCGCTCTGTACACACGCGTCTCCGCTCCCTACACTACATGCAGACGCAGCTGCGCTCCGTACACACGTGGCTCTGCTCCGTACACCTCATACAGACACAGATGTGCTCCGTACACACTCGGCTCCGCTCCGTACACCTTGTACACACTCGGCTCCACTAAGTACACCTTGTGCATACTCGGCTCTGCTTCGTACACTTCATACAGACACAGATCCACTCCATACACCTCGTACACATGCGACTCTGCTCCGTACTCCTCGTACACACGCGGCTCCGCTCCATACACCTCGTACATACGCGGTTCCACTCCGTACACCTCGTTCATGTGGCTCCGCTCCGTCCACCTTGTACACAGCTCCGCTCTGTACACCTCATACAAACACAACTCGCTCCTTACACCTCATACAGACACAGCTCCACTCGGTACACCTCATACACACGCGGCTCCGCTCTGTACACCGTGTGCACACTCGACTCCGCTTCGTACACCTCGTACACATGCGGATCAGCTCTGTGCACCTCGTACACGCGGCTCAGCTCCATACACCTTGTACACACATGGCTCCACTTTGTACACCTCTTCCACACGGCTCCGCTCTGTACACCTCGTACAGACACAGCTCCACTCCGTACACCTCATACACACGCGGCTCCGCTCTGTACACCGTGTGCACACACGGCTCCGCTCTGTACACCTCATACACGGCTCCGCTCCATACACCTCATACAGACACAGCTCCACTCCGTACACCTCATATAGGCACGGCTCCACTCCGTACACCTTGTACACATGCGGCTCCGCACCGTACACCGTGTGCATACGCAGCTCTGCACCGTACACCTCGTACACACACGGCTTCGCTCCGTACACCTCGTACACACGCGGCTCCACTCCGTACACCTCATACACTCACGGCTTAGCTCTGTACACCTCGTACTCACTCAGTTCTGCATGATGCTGAAGTTGGTTTCTTATTCGTCCAGTTTCTTGTTCGGGCTGAAGTTGGTTTCTTATTCTGCAGTTTCTTATTCGGCTATTTTTTATTTTCTGATTTTTTCAGGTTTTTCAATAAAAATAAGATATTCTACATATAAAACAATATGCAGTCTTGTGCCCTCTTGTGAATACACTTAAAAACAAATAAAAAAAATTAGAAGACTGGCACAAAAATGGGCATCAAAGACGGCACTGAGGTATGGTATTGAAGGGGTTAAATGGCTTTGGGCCACTGATCTGACACCTGATTTACATACCTAGTGATCCCCACATCAAATTCATGTCCCTCCAGCCTGGCCCAAATGGGTCCTGGACATCAAAACTGGCATCAAAGTGGGCAAATTGCCCATTTTCACATATTTGAATAAGTAACAGCTGTTTCTAAAAGGTTAAATGGCTTTGGGCACTGATCTAACACCTGATTTACATACTTAGTGTTCCCCCACATCAAATTCATTTCACTCCAGCCTGGCCCAAATGGGTTCTGGGCATCAAAACTGGCATCAAAGTGGGCACAGAACCAATTTTCACAGATTTGAATAAGTAACAGCTGTTTTGAAGGGGTTAAATGGCTTTGGGCCACAGATCTAACACCTGATTTACATACCTACTGATGCCCTACATCAAAATCATGTCACTCCAGCCTGGCTTAAATGGGTTTTGGGCCTCTAAACTGGCATCAAAGTGGGCAAACCACCCATTTTCTCAGATTTGAATAAGTAACAGCTATTTTTAAGGGGTTAAATGTCTATGGGCCACTTATCTAACACCTGATTTACATACCTACTGATGCCCCACATCAAATTCAGGTCACAATGAATGTAAATCAGGTGTTAGATCAGTGGCCCAAAGCCATTTAACCCCTTAAAAACAGCTGTTACTTTTTCAAATCTGTGAAAATGGGCGATTTGCCCACTTTGATGCCAGTTTTAATGCCCAGACCCATTTGGGCCAGGCTGAAGTGACATGAGTTTGATGTGGGGCATCACTAGGTATGTAAATCAGGTGTTAGATCAGTGGCCCAAAGCTATTTAACCCTTTGCAAACAGCTGTTACTTATTCAAATCTGTGAAAATTGGGTCTCTGCCCACTTGGATGCCAGTTTTGATGCCCAGAACACATTTTGGGCCAGGCTGGAGTGACATGAATTTGATGTGGGCATGACTAGGTTTGTAAGTCATGTGTTAGATCAGTGGCCCAAAGCCATTTAACCCCTTAAAAACAGCTGTTACTTATTCAAATCTGAGAAAATGGGCGATTTGCCCACTTTGATGCCAGTTTTAATGCCCAGACCCATTTGGGCCAGGCTGAAGTGACATGAGTTTGATGTGGGGCATCACTAGGTATGTAAATCAGGTGTTAGATCAGTGGCCCAAAGCTATTTAACCCTTTGCAAACAGCTGTTACTTATTCAAATCTGTGAAAATTGGGTCTCTGCCCACTTGGATGCCAGTTTTGATGCCCAGAACACATTTTGGGCCAGGCTGGAGTGACATGAATTTGATGTGGGGCATGACTAGGTTTGTAAGTCATGTGTTAGATCAGTGGCCCAAAGCCATTTAACCCCTTAAAAACAGCTGTTACTTATTCAAATCTGAGAAAATGGGCGATTTGCCCACTTTGATGCCAGTTTAGAGGCCCAAAACCCATTTGGGCCAGGCTTGAGTGACCTGAATTTGATGTAGGGCATCAGTAGGTATGTAAATAAGGTGTTAGATCTGTGGCCCAAAGCCATTTTACCCCTTAAAAACAGCTGTTACTTTTTCCAATGTGTGAAAATTGGTTCTGTGCCCACTTTGATGCCAGTTTTGATGCCCAGAACCCATTTGGGCCAGGCTGGAGTGACATGAATTTGATGTGGGGCATCACTAAATATGTAAATCAGGTGTCAGATCAGTGGCCCAAAGCCATTTAACTCCTTCAATACCATACCTCAATGCCCACTTTGATGCCCATTTTTGTGCCAGTCTTCTAATTTTTTTTTACCTGTTTTTTGCTGTATTCACAAGAGGGCACAAGACTGCATATTATTTTATATGTAGAATGTCTTATTTTTATTGAAAAACCTGAAAAAAATCAGAAAATAAAAAATAGCCGAATAAGAAACTGCCAAATAAGAAACCAACTTCAGCCCGAATAAGAAACTGGACGAATAAGAAACCAACTTCAGCCCGAATGAGAAACTGGACGAATAAGAAACCAACTTCAGCATCGTCGGTTCTGCTACATTCACACTGTAAATCCCTCCTGACCCCACACATTAATTTCACCTCATCCAGTACTATGACAACCATCACGGCAGAGTCGTGTACACACTGAGGAGCTGATCATGTGATCCCTGACTCCTCCACTCCATGTAACATCATCACAGATCCTGTAAGCATAGCAGCCATGATACGGCCCTGTGTATATATATATATATACTAGCTGTGAGCCCGATGCAAATGCATCGGGATTCTAGAACGTGCATTAATTTGATTATAGTAGTTATAGCTGGTGTGAGGACTTTTCGGGGGGGTGTGAATAGTTTTTCGGGGGTGTGTGAATAGTTTTTGGGGGGGGTGCAATACTTTTTTTGGGGGGTCCAATACTTTGGGGGGGGGGTCCAATACTTTTTGGGGGGGGTCCAATACTTTTTTTGGGGGGTCCAATACTTTTTTGGGGGGTCCAATACTTTTTGGGGGGGGTCCAATACTTTTGGGAGGGGGTCCAATACTTTTTTTGGGGGGTCCAATACTTTGGGGGGGTCCAATACTTTTTTGGGGGGGTCCAATACTTTTTTGGGGGGGGTCCAATACTTTTTTTGGGGGGTCCAATACTTTTTTGGGGGGGTCCAATACTTTTTTTGGGTGTTCCAATACTTTTTTGGGGGGGTCCAATACTTTTTTGAGGGGGTCCAATACTTTTTTGGGGGGTCCAATACTTTTTTGGGGGGGTCCAATACTTTTTTTGGGGGGTCCAATACTTTTTTTTGGGGGGTCCAATACTTTTGGGGGGTCCAATACTTTTTTTGGGGGGTCCAATACTTTTTTGGGGGGGTCCAATACTTTTTTTGGGGGGTCCAATACTTTTTGGGGGGGTCCAATACTTTTTTTGGGGGGTCCAATACTTTTTTTGGGGGGTCCAATACTTTTTTGGGGGGGTCCAATACTTTTGGGGGGGGTCCAATACTTTTTTTGGGGGGTCCAATACTTTTTTGGGGGGGTCCAATACTTTTGGGGGGGGTCCAATACTTTTTTTGGGGGGTCCAATACTTTTTTTGGGGGGTCCAATACTTTTTTTAGGGGGTCCAATACTTTTTTGGGGGGGTCCAATACTTTTTTGGGGGGTCCAATACTTTTTTGGGGGGGTCCAATACTTTTGGGGGGGGGGTCCAATACTTTTTTTGGGGGGTCCAATCATTTATTTGGGGGGTCCAATCATTTTTTTGGGGGGTCCAATACTTTTTTTGGGGGGTCCAATACGTTTTTGGGGGGGTCCAATACTTTTTTGGGGGGGTCCAATACTTTTTTGGGGGGGTCCAATACTTTTTTTGGGGGGTCCAATACTTTTTTGGGGGGTCCAATACTTTTTGGGGGGTCCAATACTTTTTTTGGGGGGGTCCAATACTTTTTTGGGGGGGTCCAATACTTTTTTGGGGGGTCCAATACTTTTTGGGGGGGTCCAATACTTTTTTTGGGGGGTCCAATACTTTTTTGGGGGGGTCCAATACTTTTTTGGGGGGGTCCAATACTTTTTGGGGGGGGTCCAATACTTTTTGGGGGGGTCCAATACTTTTTTTGGGGGGTCCAATACTTTTTTTGGGGGGTCCAATACTTTTTTGGGGGGGTCCAATACTTTTTTGGGGGGGTCCAATACTTTTTTGGGGGGTCAATACTTTTTTGGGGGTCCAATACTTTTTTGGGGGGGTCCAATACTTTTTGGGGGGGGTCCAATACTTTTTTGGGGGGGTCCAATATTTTTTGGGGGGGTCCAATACTTTTTTTGGGGGGTCCAATCATTTTTTGGGGGGTCCAATACTTTTTTTGGGGGGTCCAATACGTTTTTTTGGGGGGTCCAATACTTTTTTGGGGGGTTCCAATACTTTTTTTGGGGGGTCCAATACTTTTTTTGGGGGGTCCAATACTTTTTGGGGGGGTCCAATACTTTTTTGGGGTCCAATACTTTTTGGGGGGTCCAATACTTTTTTGGGGGGTCCAATACTTTTTTGGGGGGGTCCAATACTTTTTTTGTGGGGGGTCCAATACTTTTTTGGGGGGTCCAATACTTTTTTGGGGGGGTCCAATACTTTTTTTGGGGGGATCCAATACTTTTTTTGGGGGGTCCAATACTTTTGGGGGGGTCCAATACTTTTGGGGGGGGTCCAATACTTTTTTTGGGGGGTCCAATACTTTTTTTGGGGGGTCCAATATTTTAATATATATATTTTTTTTTTTGTTATTTTTATTTTTTATTTTATTATTTATTTATATTTTTTTTTTTTACTATTTTTATTATTATTACATTTATTTATTATTTGTTATTTTAATTGAATTTAAAATTATTTTATTTTATTAAAAAAACGCATCTGCAGTGCGGTTGCGGTAATCCCCATACAAAGTATAGGGGACTTGCGGCAGGTGCGGCAAAACCGCACTTGCCGCACCTGCCGCAAGTCCCCCTATACTTTCTATGGGGATTACCGCAACCGCGCCGCAACTTGCACTTGCGGCGCGGTTGCGGTAAACCTTATGGGGATTACCGCAACCGCGCCGCAAGTGCTCTCACTCAGCCAGCGACTCGCAATGCGGCGCGGTTGCGGTAATCCTTATGGGGATTACCGCAACCGCGCCGCAAGTGCTCGCACTGAGCCAGCAACTCGCAATGCGGCGCGTTGCGGTATGGTATGGAGGAGGAGGTGTGCGGGCATATGGAGGAGGGGTGTGCGGACATATGGAGGAGGGGGTGTGCGGACATATGGAGGAGGGGGTGTGCGGGCATATGGAGGAGGATGTGTGCGGGCATATGGAGGAGGGGGTGTGCGGGCATATGGAGGAGGGGGTGTGCGGGCATATGGAGGAGGGGGTGTGCGGGCATATGGAGGAGGGGGTGCGCGGGCATATGGAGGAGGGGGTGTGCGGGCATATGGAGGAGGGGGTGTGCGGACATATGGAGGAGGAGGTGTGCGGGCATATGGAGGAGGGGGTGTGCGGGCATATGGAGGAGGGGGTGTGCGGACATATGGAGGAGGGGGTGTGCGGGCATATAGAGGAGGGGGTGTGCGGGCATATGGAGGAGGGGTGTGCGGGCATATGGAGGAGGGGTGTGCGGGCATATGGAGGAGGGGTGTGTGCGGGCATATGGAGGAGGAGGTGTGCGGGCATATGGAGGAGGGGGTGTGCGGGCATATGGAGGAGGGGGTGTGCGGACATATGGAGGAGGAGGTGTGCGGGCATATGGAGAGGAGGGGTGTGCGGGCATATGGAGGAGGGGGTGTGCGGACATATGGAGGAGGGGGTGTGCGGGCATATAGAGGAGGGGGTGTGCGGGCATATGGAGGAGGAGGTGTGCGGGCATATGGAGGAGGGGGTGTGCGGGCTATGGAGGAGGAGGTGTGCGGGCATATGGAGGAGGGGGTGTGCGGGCATATGGAGGAGGGGGTGTGCGGGCATATGGAGGAGGGGGTGTGCGGGCATATGGAGGAGGAGGTGTGCGGGCATATGGAGGAAGGGGGTGTGCGGGCATATAGAGGAGGGGGTGTGCGGGCATATGGAGGAGGGGGTGTGCGGGCATATGGAGGAGGGGGTGTGCGGGCATATGGAGGAGGGGGTGTGCGGGCATATGGAGGAGGGGGTGTGCGGGCATATGGAGGAGGAGGTGTGCGGGCATATGGAGGAGGAGGTGTGCGGGCATATGGAGGAGGGGGTGTGCGGGCATATGGAGGAGGGGGTGTGCGGGCATATGGAGGAGGGGGTGTGCGAGCATATGGAGGAGGGGGTGTGCGGGCATATGGAGGAGGGGGTGTGCGGGCATATGGAGGAGGAGGTGTGCGGGCATATGGAGGAGGAGGTGTGCGGGCATATGGAGGAGGGGGTGTGCGGGCATATGGAGGAGGGGGTGTGCGGGCATATGGAGGAGGGGGTGTGCGGGCATATGGAGGAGGAGGTGTGCGGGCATATGGAGGAGGGGGTGTGCGGGCATATGGAGGAGGGGGTGTGCGGGCATATGGAGGAGGGGGTGTGCGGGCATATGGAGGAGGGGTGTGCGGGCATATGGAGGAGGAGGTGTGCGGGCTTATGGAGGAGGGGGTGTGCGGGCATATGGAGGAGGGGGTGTGCGGGCATATGGAGGAGGAGGTGTGCAGGCATATGGAGGAGGAGGTGTGCGGGCATATGGAGGAGGGGGTGTGCGGGCATATGGAGGAGGGGGTGTGCGGGCATATGGAGGAGGGGGTGTGCGGGCATATGGAGGAGGGAGTGTGCGGGCATATGGAGGAGGAGGTGTGCGGGCATATGGAGGAGGAGGTGTGCGGGCATATGGAGGAGGAGGTGTGCGGGCATATGGAGGAGGGGGTGTGCGGGCATATAGAGGAGGGGTGTGCGGGCATATGGAGGAGGAGGTGTGCGGGCATATGGAGGAGGAGGTGTGCGGGCATATGGAGGAGGGGGTGTGCGGGCATATGGAGGAGGGGTGTGCGGGCATATGGAGGAGGAGGTGTGCGGGCATATGGAGGAGGGGGTGTGCGGGCATATGGAGGAGGGGGTGTGCGGGCATATAGAGGAGGGGGTGTGCGGGCATATGGAGGAGGGGGTGTGCGGGCATATGGAGGAGGGGGTGTGCGGGCATATGGAGGAGGGGGTGTGCGGGCATATGGAGGAGGGGGTGTGCGGGCATATGGAGGAGGGGGTGTGCGGGCATATGGAGGAGGGAGTGTGCGGGCATATGGAGGAGGAGGTGTGCGGGCATATGGAGGAGGAGGTGTGCGGGCATATGGAGGAGGAGGTGTGCGGGCATATGGAGGAGGGGGTGTGCGGGCATATAGAGGAGGGGGTGTGCGGGCATATGGAGGAGGAGGTGTGCGGGCATATGGAGGAGGAGGTGTGCGGGCATATGGAGGAGGAGGTGTGCGGGCATATGGAGGAGGGGGTGTGCGGGCATATGGAGGAGGGGGTGTGCGGGCATATGGAGGAGGAGGTGTGCGGGCATATGGAGGAGGGGGTGTGCGGGCATATAGAGGAGGGGGTGTGCGGGCATATGGAGGAGGGGGTGTGCGGGCATATAGAGGAGGGGGTGTGCGGGCATATGGAGGGGGGTGTGCGTGCATATGTAGGAGGAGGTGTGCGGGCATATGGAGGAGGGGGTGTGCGGGCATATGGAGGGGGTGTGCGGGCATATGGAGGAGGGGGTGTGCGGGCATATGGAGGAGGCAGCGGGATGACAGCGGCAGGGGTCGCAATGCCCGCTACGCGGGCATTGCGACGGCTCGCAATGGCCGCTTCGCGGCCAATGCTTCGCCGTGATGACGTCACAGAGGTGGACATATCCACGGCACGTTTTCGGGGTCCGACATGAAAATGCCTACGGCAATTTAGAGTAGATATATATATACACACATGGCATGGTGCTGTGGGCTGCTCACATATATATATGTATGTATATAAGATACATATGTGCTAGGCACTGCAGCCCCCATGGTGACCACGTTCAGTGGTGTAACTTCAGGCCCAGGGGTCCCGATGTGAAAGCTCCAACGGGGCCCCCAATTATTGCAAATCTTTAATAGTATTAATCCTTTTCTATAGGCCAAAGGGACTTTCGGTATAAAAAAGAAATCAGAGGCGCAATGAGTGTACCCGTATGAGTATTGTTAGCCTGACTAGTGTGGTAGTGCTCCCCTTACAGGGTTGTGCAGTCCTTGCACAACACAGGTGTTCACGTTGGTGGTGGGGAGCTTCACTCCTTACAGGCTATGATGGCTGCCGGCTTCCTTATTCCCAGCGTGGCACCGCTCTTCCTCGGCTCCAGACGCGATCACGTGACCGGCCCAGCCGGAAATACGTCACCACAGGTCCTGTTCAGTGTGTATCCTCCAAGCTGCTCCTGCCGTTGAACCTCACAAGAGGACTTTAAATGGAAAGCAGCACAAGAAAGCGGTCTGTAGGGATGCTAAAGGAGGACCAGGAATCTTAATAGGATATATAACTTGACTTTATTCTTCCTCCGTATCCCACAACTCGTTTCCACGGTAATCCGTCTTCCTCAGGTGGTTTCCAAAGGGACTTTTGGGGCCCCCCTAGGCTGCAGGACCTGGGTGCGATCGCAATACCTGCACCTATTGTAGTTACTCCCCTGTCCACGTTGAATGGCATGAGGGGCATGCAGCAGCAGTGAGGAGCCTCCTGTCCCCCGGCACACAGTACTGACCTGCTCAGCTGCTGGGGGCTCCTCCATCTTCTCACTGGCTGCCAGCTCTTTGATCCACTGCACGTCACTGGTATGCACTCACAGTGACGTCAGCTCCCGGCGCTGGCGTGAATTTCAATAGCTGCCAGCCTGCCTACCTACCACAGGCTGCTAGCTGAAACGCAGCCTATGATACGTCTCCGATCATGAAACGTCACTGACAGCGCCGGGAGCTGACGTCACTGCAGGTGCATACCAGTGATGTGCGGTGGATCAAAGAGCTGGCAGCCATTTTAATCCCCTAATAGGCGACTAGCTGCCACTGGACTGACGGTGGAGTGTATACACTCACACTGTCGGCAGTTCAGTCAGTGTGCTGGCCAGGGGGGCGGGCCTCCTTGCTCCAAATGGCCACGCCCCCCCACCAGCAAGCCCAGGCCCCCCCTGCCCCTGTTCTAATGGCCACGCCCACTCCAATGATTTGCGGGCCCCTGACTCCAGTAAGACCTTTAAGACCCTAACGGCAGCCCTGGGAGGCTGGCGGGCAGGAAGGCCCGATACTCAAATTGGTGGCAAAATTAGTGGGGGCCTCGGCCGAGGTGCAAACAATGCTACGATATGCATGGACGCTGCTGACCAGGATGCCCGTGCCAGGTATGTGGTGGGGTGGATGCATGACGCCCGGTCTGCTGTTGTTAAAAAAGGATGGAGAGACGACCCTGCAAATCTTTGGCTCCTTCCACTATCAGTGGCCACATTAGCTGCATTGATGGACTTGGACGACCGGCTGTGGCATGAGCTGGGGACGGCGAGCGGAGGGGTGGAACCCGTGCCTCCCAGGACTATTAAAAGCTTGAGTCAAGTGGCCGGACCTCAGCAGGAGGAAGTGAACGCTGAAGAAGAAGTCGCTACTTCTCCCTCCCTCTTCCCCAGCGAGAGCTGTAGGCGGAGAGAGTACCAGCCAGGGAAAGTTCCAGGCTAGAGACGCGGCCCCAGAGAGAATGCTAAGAACAGAATGGTCGGCCGTGATCTAGTCAGGTGGCATAGCACTGTGATCCGCTTCAGCAGTCGGAGGGGATATGGATTTGCAAAGGACAAAGGTTACCCCAGTGACCTCTACATGACAAAGGATGATGTGTTCTCCAAAGGTGGTACAAGGCTTGAGCGTACCCTGTATTCGGGCGACTTGGTAGAGTACTCTGTGCTGCGGACATGCATGGGGTAGTTCACCAGCAGGGTAACCCATTTTCTACGAATTCTCCCAAGTGTAGCCGATCACTCAAGATTGGAAAACAACATCGACCGTCCGACTGGAGTAAAGGTCGGAGAAATATCAGACCTAGTGGACCCACCGACGACCAGGCCATGGGAGGGACTCCAAGGATGTAACCATCCAAATATGCAGGTAACTGTGGATGCCACTGTCACCATGCCTGCGGTAGCTACAACCCGGAATTGTTACACCCTGATATTGGGATGCCCTCGAGAGCTGGCCACGGTCGTTTGCAGATAGCACTACCGGCCAGGCTCATGATTAACATTAGACCCGAGAGTAGAGAGCAGATATTGTGCTAACCAAATAATTAGTTACTTGAACAGGTTAGAAAATGTAAATAGTTGAGAATCTACTTATATAATTGGGAGTTGGGAATTCGGGCACTGTAGCCGAATCCCAAGCTCCTTTGCGCGACTGCGAGCGATGACGCGCAGCGTCATCGTGAGCCGCAGCCGCACTACAGTTAGAAAAAAAAAATTATGCTCACCTCTCCCCGAGCCCCCGCCGTCTTCCTGCAAGCTGCCGGTGGCTCCCTGTGGCTCCCGCAGGCTCCCGGTCTCTGCAGAGGTCTTCTTCTGCACTACAGGAGGACCTGCGGTGATGTCACAGTCACCTGACACCAGGTTACTCCATGGTAACCTGGTGTCACGTGTCTGTGACATCACCACAGGTCCTGTACTGCAGTAGACGACCTCTGCAAAGACCGGGAGCCTGCGGGAGCCACCGGGAGCCACCGGCAGCTTGCAGGAAGACGGCGGAGGCTCGGGGACAGGTGAGCATATATATATTTTTTTTTTAACCCCTGCATTCCTCTATACTCTGCCGCACACACCCCTGTATACCCCTGTATACCCCGCACACACCCCTGTATACCCCTGTATAACCCGCACACACCCCTGTATACCCCTGTATACCCCGCACAAACCCCTGTATACCCCTGTATACCCCGCACACACCACTGTATACCCTGTATACCCCGTACACACCCCTGCATACCCCTCTATACCCCACACACACCCCTGTATACCCCTGCATACCCCGCACACACCCCTGTATACCCCTGTATACCCCGCACACACCCCTCTATACCCCTGTATACCTCGCACACACCCCTTTATACCCCTCTATACCCCGCACACACCCCTGTATACCCCTGTATACCCCGCACACACCCCTACATACCCCGCACACACCCCTGTATACCTCTGTATACCCCTCACACACCCATGTATACCCCTGTATACCCCGCACACACCCCTGTATACCCCTGTATACCCCGCACACACCCCTCTATACCCCTGTATACCCCGCACACACCCCTCTATACCCCTCTATACCCCAAAAACACCCCTGTATATCCCGCACACACCCCTGTATACCCCTGTATACCCCGCACACACCCCTGTATAACCCTGTATACCCCGCACACACCCCTGTATACCCCGCACACACCCCTGTATACCCCTGTATACCCCGCACACACCCCTGTATACCCCTGTATACCCCGCACACACCCCTGTATACCCCTGTATACCCCGCACACACCCCTGTATACCCCTGTATACCCCGCACACACCCCTGTATACCCCGCACACACCCCTGTATACCCTTGTATACCCCGCACACACCCCTGTATACCCCGCACACACCCCTGTATACCCCTGTATACCCCGCACACACCCCTGTATACACCGCACACACCCCTGTATACCCCGCACACACCCCTGTATACCCCTGTATACACCGCACACACCCCTGTATACCCCGCACACACCCCTGTATACCCCTGTGTACCCCGCACACACCCCTGTATACCCTGCACACACCCCTGTATACCCCTGTATACCCCGCACACACCCCTGTATACCCCACTATACCCCGCACACACCCCTGTATACCCCTCTATACCCCGCACACACCCCTCTATACCCCTGTATACCCCGCACACACCCCTGTATAACCCTGTATACCCCGCACACACCCCTGTATACCCCTGTATACGCCGCACACACCCCTGTATACCCCTGTATACTCCGCACACACCCCTGTATACCCCTGTATACCCCGCACACACACCCTGTATACCCTGTATACCCTGCACACACCCCTGTATACCCCGCACACACCCCTGTATACCCCTGTATACCCCGCATACACCCCTGTATACCCCTCTATACCCCGCACACACACCCCTCTATACCCCTGTATACCCCGCACACACCCCTGTATACCCCTGTATACCCCCCACACACCCCTGTATACCACTGTATACCCCGCAAACACCCCTGTATACCCCTGTATACCCCGCACACACTCCTGTATACCCCGCACACACCCCTCTATACCCCACTCCCCCCGCACACACCCCTGTGTACCCCGCTCCCCCCGAAAACACCCCTGTATACCCCGCTCCCCCCGCACACACCCCTGTATACCCCGCTCCCTCGCACACACCCCTGTATACCCCACTCCCCCCGCACACACCCCTCTATAATCTGCTCCCCCCGCACACACCCCTGCATACCCCGCTCCCCCCGCACACACCCCTCTATACTCTGCTCCCCTCCCACACACCCCTGTATACCCCTGTATACCCCGCACACACCCCTGTATACCCCTGTATACCCCGCACACACTCCTGTATACCCCGCACACACCCCTCTATACCCCACTCCCCCCGCACACACCCCTGTATACCCCGCTCCCCCCGCAAACACCCCTGTATACCCCGCTCCCCCCGCACACACCCCTCTATACTCTGCTCCCCTCGCACACACCCCTGTATACCCCGCTCCCCCCGCACACACCCCTCTATACTCTGCTCCCCCCCTACACACCCCTGTATACCCCTGTATACCCCGCACACACCCCTGTATACCCCTGTATACCCCGCACACACTCCTGTATATCCCGCACACACCCCTCTATACCCCACTCCCCCCGCACACACCCCTGTATACCCCGCTCCCCCCGCAAACACCCCTGTATACCCCGCTCCCCCCGCACACACCCCTGTATACCCCGCTCCCCTCGCACACACCCCTGTATACCCCGCTCCCCCCGCACACACCCCTCTATACTCTGCTCCCCCCGCACACACCCCTGTATACCCCGCTCCCCCCGCACACACCCCTCTATACTCTGCTCCTCCCGCACACACCCCTGTATACACACAATTCATTTCACCGTACTCCCGATGCAATTGCATCGGGCCTTTTTACTAGTAGTATATAATTTAAAGTAGGTAGTAAGTAACCTGAATAGGTGTCAAAAGTGTATATAACAGCATGTATATAGTGAATGAACTTAGTTAGTCAGCTAGGCCCGGAGTGTGTATAATGTTGAGTGATCATAAACATGGACGATGTGATTATGGACAATGAATAATCAGGATGTTAAAGTAAATAATTGCACTTTTCGGTGTGCCTTTTGTTGATTTTCAGGCCAATTTGTGATGTGCAAGAGTGAACACTGATGCACCTTACCTGGACAGGCCTGACACTGAGAAACCTAACCTGGCTAAATATAAACCGCTGGTGTGGCCGTAGAGCCAAAAAGGACAGGCATAGAAACCCGTATCAATGCCCAGTGACATATAACGGTGGGCTGGGGCGGCTCCCACTGAAGAAAGTACTTTAACCTGGAAAAGGGACGCTTTTGTATTAGTGTACTGGAAGGACTGTTTTATGTTTATTTTTACATTTTTATAGGGTAGCGGTTTAAGAGAGTGCCTCCCATAAAGGGAAGAAATGGTTGTTGTTCTTATTGTTATGTGCACATGAAAAAAAAAATGTTGTAAGTTCTTTCTACAACATCACGTACCTGTTGCAGCCCAAGGATGTGCTATGCTTTGCCAAGGGGGAATGTGGCACCCCTGTGGATTGGTTGCCACAGTGATGCTGCACCTACTCCACAGGTGTAGTGTCACTGTTCCCAGGTGAAAGGGGTCACAAACCAAGACACAGAATTGCACACAACACCATCCTGAATCCAGGCTGGGGGTTCGGGCAGACCCTTTTCAGGAAAGGCCCCATCTCCTGGCTGGAGGAGGGGTTACCAAGAGTTAGTGAAAGAGAAGAGAGGGAAAATGTTGGAGGAGAGCGTCCGGAGCGGACGCAGGATGGAGAGCGTCCTAGGGGATGCAGGAGTGGGAAATCCACCCATGTGCCTCGAATCTAGCCTGAACAGAGTTGGGCAGAGGGACAGGTTGCCTGAGGGGACCGGCCCTGATCTGGTGGGAGTGCTGCACGCCTCAGCCAGGAAAACCGGAGGCCATCGTTTCTGCATGAGCAGTGGCTACCAACCGTGGATAATCGCCGGAACGGTGATTAGAACTAGGGTAAGGGGACGTGCCGACACAGTTGCCCGACAAGGCCAGCAGCCATCAGCCTGGAACCCTGTCCATGAAGGTGCTGGAGGGAGGGAGAATATACAGCACAGGAGAGAGCAACTAGGAAAGGCTATGAATGGTGAAAATTAATCTGTGCAGTGTTGTTATTTTTGTTCTTCTAGTAAACCGGACCATACTGCCTCGCACTCCTTATCTTGGTTAATCACTGTATATAATGACTTTATATCTAGGGTAACTACTATATAGCCGGATTTCCATTCAACTTTTTCCAATACCTGAATAGTATGAACAGTGTCTCTTAAATAGGCTGGAGGTTCACCACACAGGTTTGTAAATGATAATCAACATATTGTGGGAAATCTGATGTTAGGCAATAGATGCCAGAAATAATCAGTTGTCCTGGGGGTGCTTCCAAATTTTTGTGAATTTTTGGAATATGGTAAAGGACTGGAATTGCTGGTGTTTTATTCCAGATAAATGCAGCTTCCTTTTTAGTTAAAATGCCTGATAAAAAGCCCTTAGATGCTACTGCACCTAGTTCCTTGGTGAATATTATGGTTGGATCACTGGAAGTTATTTATACGTGATTCTATCCCCCAACAAACGCATGGATTCCTCATGATCTTTTTTGGTGACCATGATCACAGTTGCTCCGCACTCATTTGCTGGTCTGATTGTAATATTATGGTTGTTTTGGAGGAAGCGGAATGCTCTACCCCAAATAATGAGGAGCATCCACAACTTGCATGGACGCTCACTAAAAACACATCTTTTCAAGACGTCCTATCATGCTCCCTAACAAAATTCCTTTGTACTGTACATAGCCCATTCACTATCTCTCTCGACATAACTCTTCTTCAAACTCCACCAAACCCAAAAGATCTACACAGATTGTCTGGTGACCATTCATGTAACCTTATTTCTATCCACCATTTCCTCAAGATGCCTGGACCATCAGTGTAATAAGCCCCTGTACCTTGTGCATCCCCTATCTTGTTGTAGATTGTAAGCTCTTTTGGTCACCTTTACTTTTGCTTTATGTATTGTATTTTTTTACATTGATTCTCTGCTTATTGTATTGTTTCCTATTATTGTACTGTATTTTATCTCTACTGGAATTACTGTGTTATATTGTGTATTTTCTTACTGTATTATACTGTGTATTTTCATCTATTACCCACTGTATTGTAAAGCGCTGCAGAATATGTTGGCGCTATATAAAGATGTATTATTATTATTATTATGAATACAATGCTTTTTTTCTCCACATTTGTAAGATTCTGAGGGATACATTTTTTTATTTCATGGTTTTAGGTTTCTTATGTCCATGCTTACCATTCTCTCAAAGATCGTTATGGACTTTGAGTATTCGCTGACAGGATTAAACTTTGATTTATTATTAAAGCTAGTGTGAATGAAGTGGGGACCTCTACTGGGTTGGGGTTCCACTACACTGGGTCCTTTCTTCAGAAAACATTTTTTAAGTGACAAATTACATAGAAATTTTTTAATTCTGATATATAGTTGAAAAGGTTGGGCCTCACGTGAAGGGGCGAATTGTAATCCTTTTCGAAGCAGGGAAAACTCTTGGGGAGTAAGGGTATATGAACTTAGGTTATAGATTTTTGAGGGTCTTTAATTTCTTTATTGATTATCTTCTTTTTGGTGAGTTTCCTCCCTTTTTTCCCCCTCATGGTCCTTTTTGTCTGACCCTGAAAAAAATCACACTGGAGACAGGGCTGAGGATTTTGATGGTTATTTTTATTTTGGTTTTTTTTTACCTTTATCCTTGATTTTGTTCCAGTTTGAAACCCCCAATCTGCCTTTCAGACCTAGGTGAGGATGTCTATATGAGAGTGGTAATGCCACTGTTGTTTTTCTTATTGGGTTGTTATTTCTCACAGTAGTAGACAGCATTGGAGTCTTAGGTCAACCAGGATGATTTGGGTTCAATTCTTTCTGTGTGTATGGGGGTTCCCTATTTGTACGAGCAACAAGATGGTGGGGGTGTTTCCACATAACCCTCCACAATTGATGAGAGATGTGTGTATCTACTGGCTGTAGGAATATTATAAGTCCTTATTTCTAAATGATCAATAGTATCCCTAGTGATATAGTGATAATGTGTAATGAGGTGTACAATTCAGATTGTATTATTGAAATTGACACTGAAAGGAACTGTGCACAGTCCGCACTTGTCCACCAGGGCGCATCAGTGGACTGTACAATCACAGAGGGTGGAAAGCCCCCACCATCTCTGTTGTTTACCCAGGAAGTGAAAGGAGAAAAACAGTGCAGATCCAGAGAGCGCAGCCAGGAGAGACATAGGGCTCTTTTGCAGCCAGATTCTTGGGAAGAAATACCCTGTGAAGATCGTTGCTGCAACCCCCGGTCTGCAGGACCTTGCCTTACCGAGGGTCCCACTCAAATTCAGGACATTGCCTCCGGAATTCAGGACATTGCCACTGGATTACATGTGCAGGGGCTGTGACTGACATAAGGGAGCCATCTGTGCTACTGTGATCTCCCTTCTGCTCATCGGTTTGCCCCGAGACTGAGAGAGACTTCTGTGCTGCTGTGGGCTCCCGTCTGCTGCTCAGTGTGCCCTGAGACTGGGAGAGACTAACAAAGAAAGATTCTGTTACCTGCGGAAGGAGACCACAGAAGAAGACTGAGGAGTTTCCCCCTTCAGCGCTGCAGCGGGACCCGTCATCGTGAGATCCCCAAGCCTGCTACGTGGGAGCGACACCTTCTTCTGTGATAGACTGGTACGTGATTTTAGGGAAAGTTAGGGAAAGATATCTCCATTGTTGTGTTTTTTTTCTTTGCTAGCTGCGTACCCGGAAGAAGTGAAGATCCAGAGACCCCACCATATACATGTGTGCAGCTAGATCAGTTGACTGTGTTATAGACATGTTTTACAGTAAATAAATGTTACTACCGGTTAAATCTGAGTATGGGGATTCTGTTGAGAAAGATCATACACACACACCCGCGGCCTTACCACCGGTCGCTACAAATGCATTGAATTTATATGAAAATCTAAGCACTATCATTGATATCATTGGTTATCCCTAGGTAGGGGAATTATTGATTGATGCAATCTCACCAGCCCCAGTGTTATGTTTCATTACCTTGGTTGTTCGAGGAGTTACTGGAGTATATTGTATCGAGTTAGACTTGATATAGGTTGTAAAAAACGAGCTTTCCAGATTGCCCTCCTTTTGGTTAGGTTGTGGCGTGGCTGTGTATTCATCCAACACGGTCTATGGTTTAAAGTTCCCTATTCTGTGAAAATGTAAGTTGTCTGTAAAAACAGAATCAGCTGGTCAAAACCCAACAAGTAGGTGTAATGATGCTATAACGCTGTAAAGATTCTTTCAGTTTAATATTTTATTTAAACTATTATTTAATACATTACATAGCCATGCATATGTAACATTGCAAAAGAGATTACAATTATTTCTCAAACTAATTGTCAACATGACTACATATGGGGCCTTACGAGGACCAGTCATCAGGTCATGAGTGGTTCATTTTTGCTGTTATGTTATTTGTGCTGCTCCCGAGAATTCATTTTTGTTCCCTAAAATCTCCCATACCATTCCAGAGATGTGGGTACTTTTATTAAGTGCTCATTCTTATGGTCTTTACTAAGGGGGCATGGCTGATTGGGTACTAATGCAGAGCAACCTAAAGACATACTCTCAGAGAATCCCACAACCGGAATATCCCTTTAACATAATAAAAGCTATTACATTTTTTGGTAGGTATTGAGTTAAAGTTTTATGTATCTGGGTATCTTTCTCCATAGTGGTATCTTTGTCATTGTAAGATAGGCTACATCTTTATAAGCTGGAGTGTAATAGTCATACTATACTACTGACAGTCCTAGTGTGGGCTTGCTGACATTTACAGAAAATCAGGAGTAGATTTAAAGGATTTAGATATTCCAGACTACATGGTTTAAACAAGTACAAAGGATGAAATTTAAAGGGAACCTGTCAGCTGGTTTATGTCCCCCAGCTATCACTGTCTGTTCCTGCAGCTTTATAATACCAGTCTAATCATCCCTGTCTGAGCTCATAGTTTCATGTGAAAGAAAAGCATTTATACACTTACATTTCCTTATGTAATGAGGAAGTCAGTCTCCAGCTTGGAGGACGGAGACTGTTTGGCAGGTTAATAGTTAACAGCCTTATGTTAAAACATGTTGGAAGACCTGATGTGATGTCATAACCATGTAACTACAGTAGGTGGAGCTAAATCACCATAGGACATAATAAGTTTGCTGGCTTAGCTCCGCCCACTATGGTCACATGATTGTTACATCACACAGGTCCTTTAGCCATGCAAGTTAATAGTGAGTTAACTATTATTCTGCCAGACAGTCCCCCTCCTCCAAGGTGTAGACTGAAATTTAAGTGTATAAATGCTTTTTTTCACCTATAACATTACACTGTGAGCTCAGACAGAAATGGTTAGAATAGTATTATAAAGCTACAGGTACAGATAGTGATAGCTGGGGGAGATGCATATACCACCTGACAGGTTCCCTTTAATGATCCACAGGTTTAGTGTAAAAAAAAAAAAAATACTACTATTTCCTGTAAGCGATACATCAGCAGATAATAGACCTTTAAAAACAGCTACACAGACAAGCACAAGTAAAGACCTCAAGGCAAATTCTCATGTATATTATAGCATCATCAGGTACCAGAAAAGAGTGGCTTTTTCCTACAAAGTCGTAGTCAAAATGGATCCACTGTAGCTCATTTTGGAGATATTTGCGGCTCATCTTGCACAGACAACGGAGGAAGGTGTATTTAGATGCGGTACTGATGGCTTCGAAGTTAAAGATTTCAGTATCAAAATGCATAGAAAATTCAGCATTGTCCTGCAAGAAGAAAGCTTTGTTTACTCTAAATGTCTAATAAATACAACACATTATTTAAAAAGAAATTGTTAAAATTTATTCAAAGCTTTAAGGTAACACCAGTAATAACTTAATAATTGTTCAGAGTTTGGTAAGTTATTACAGACTCACGGTATAGAAGACAATTGGCTGATTGGCTGGAGATCCAACTGCTGGGTACCACACTATCCTAAAGCCCCCATCACACTAAGTGAGATCGCTGCTGGGTCACAAGTTTGGTGATGCAACAACGATCTCAGCACTGATCTCGCTACATTTGACACGTAGCAGCGACCAGGCCCCTGCTGTGAGATGGCTGGTCGTGTCGGAATGGCCTGGACCATTTTTTGATCGTCAGTCTCCTGCTGGGCAACATGCGTGTTTGACAGGGACAATGACCAACAACCTCAATACTACAGATCTGAGAGACAGGGTCCTAACGACCGCTGTATCGTTCCGTATCGTTGCTGCATGCGTAGCTATGTGGTCGCTCATGAGATGTCAAACAGTCAGATCTCACCAGCGACCACGTAGCGACACACCAGCAATCCCTACCAGATCGTATCATTGTCAGGATCGCTGGAGCGACACCAAGTGTGACGGT
>JARQOC010000004.1:539479243-539685982 GCA_033576535.1 Allobates femoralis
TTAGAGAAATAGAAAAAAAAGATGTTCAAACACATGTATGTCAGCGCCATCACACGCATATTCAAAAAAAATCAAAGAAAAAGCTGACATGCAAACCAAAGGGCGATCACAATAAATAACAAACCATCATTTATATAAAAAAAAGTTAAAGTTTATTTAGTGTCTGACACACAAGACATAGACAATGCTTAAAACCAATTAAAAAGGCAAACAAGGCCTGAAAGGTGTGGGTCCCTTTCGTTAATAACAAGTGGACAATAGGGTACTTGGCACAGACTGGATAAGGTTATAAGTTCATAGGTAGTACAGCAATCAAAGTGAGACCTTAAAATGTAATATCATAATAATATGCTAAATAAACACCATATAGTTCAAGATAAAGTGCAGCCAATAGCCCAAAAATAATGGAATAGCAAGATACCAATCTCTCAGATGCGTAGGTACAGTTGCTATAATCCCTAAACCAGCAGAGACACAATAATCTGGTATAAAAGAATAAAAAATATATAACCAGCTAGCCTGAGGGCGATCTCAAAACAATGTCTGTCCGGGCAAATGGGTGCCCAAATTAATGAGTTCACGCAGGCACCCAAATCGGACAGGGGACCATGCCCTACCTTACCCTGTCCTCTGTAGAGGTGTCCCTGGCATGATCAGTGTGAATCCACCATTGGGGAGATTTTTATTGGACCTGCAGCAAAAGTGCTGTAGTATTGAGTCAAGCAATAAAGACAGCTATGGCAGCGGCTGTAGGGGGGAACCCTGGCAAATTATTACACATCTGTGTGCAGTTTGCAGTTGAGCAGCCTGTATGCTCCGGTACTTCCGGGTATTGAAAACCGGAAGTTGTCATACCGGATGTAGCGTCACGGAGTTGCTTGCGCATGCGCGTGTGCAACTGAGCAGTCAAAGAGGGGAGTGCCAATATGGCGGCGGCACATGCGTGATGCGCATCCGACCCGCAGACAGTGACTAATGAAATGGCACATATCATAAACAGGAGGAATAAACCGGAGTAGAAAGGAGGAGTGAACTACTATAATGGCGACAATTGCGCGATGTGTATCTGCCCTGCAGATAGTGGCTGGTCAACTGGTACATAACCGAGATTAGGGGAGTAGAAAGGTATCCATAAGGATAATAAGGCAGCGCTTCAAAAAAAATTTTTATATATAAGCTGGGCAAAACAGAATACAAAGTGCAATAAAGAAAAGGGCATACACCAATAGTTTGAGAAAATAGGGAGTCAAAACAAGAAGCTCATATACTCAAATGAGCTATAGTTTAATGAACTATAAAGCAAAAGGGCCAATAGATGAGTAAGACATAAATAGTAGGTATTTGTAAAACAAGTAGTCTCGTGTGAGAGTAAATAGAGTATAGAAAACAAACTAATTTGGCATACTTGGCAAAATAGCCAGCTACTACCAACCAGAATCCTGGAAAGCTATTTGTGGAAAAATGAGTTATGTATCACATAATAAAGGAAGAAGAGAAAAAAAATAAAAAATAAAAACATTTTCGTTTAAAAATCTCCATAGAAATAAAGAAAAACAAAAAAGTCCAGTTTACCCATGTGTACACAGGTAAAACTAAAGAATAATAATAGAACAAAAAATAACGATATCAAAAAAGATTTTTAGTGACTATGATATATAGAAATATGGCAAGCTTTTTCAGCACGGCATGCTGTTCTTGTAAAGAAACTAAGCAAACTGAGACCAGAGTATTGCTAAAGTGAGATGATCTTTACTTTAAAGCAAATGAGCCCAAACATGTATGACATGGATGTTTCGCAAATCAACCAAATGATGTAGCCTATTATATACCTGTTATATCATAAATCACCCAACTCTGGAAAGAGTGGGAGAAATATCTGTGATTTCAAAAACCCTGCCAAAAAAATCTGAAGATGTAAATTCAGCACCGATAGGACCATAAACATGTAAACCACGAGTTTATACATGTAGTGGAGCGTAAATATCAGAACCTGTGCATAATAGACTAGGAGAGATAAGGAGATCGGAGCCCCAGTCCCCAATAGTGGTGCAACTGTGGCGCCCCGCAACGAGTGCGCCATAGGAGGGTATTGCATCCCTGACTGAAGATGCAATATTCTTCGTCTCAGTAATGACATGGTTAATGCTCCGAGCTCCATACTCTACATGCACCACTAGAATAGAGGGTCAGTCAGGTCCTGGTGGACGGAGTGTAGCAGAAGTGTGCAGGAGAAAAGTAGGAGAGGAGAGGAGTGTGGTCACGAGGGAAGGGAACGTAGGAGAAGGGGGCTCTGCACAGTGTCGTGCAACCCTGAAGACCACCTACCGGTTGGCGCCATTAATCGGTGCCCTGGACCGGGACCTGGGCGACTACCTCAATGGGTCAAACTACACCTGTGCCCACCAACTACCGGATCACTGGTTCTGAGGTGAGCAGACGTCCACCGCCGCTCAGCAAACCAGAAGTGAAGGAATCGCTTTCTGGAGCACCTCACTGCAGCCGCAACTAAGCCGTCTTGCCAGCGGAGTACCCACTATAGGGAATCCGGCTCCGCTCACACCAGGCTATATAACCGGCAGGGAAATTCAAGTAGCCCCCCTTGTACCCGAACTGGCGCACTAAGGCGACATCGGCAAATAGAAAAGGTTAAGAAAGGAGGAACACCGCAGAGCTCTGATTTCTGGGACCACCCGGTCCGTTACCTGTTGACTGTATACCCTGTATCATCTTCTTGGTTACACTAAACACCGGTTATAGAAGAATTTGGTGTCCATGTCTCCTTCAGAACTGTTTCAATCTACATTTCCAGCACTAAAAAGCTGCCCTATTCCATCGAAGGCAGCTCCAGGCCCCGGGGACTCCCGCTCATCCTGTGGGGAGCGTCCCATCTTGCTGCCGTACATCCCCCGGAGGCCCAAGCAGCGCCGGTGAAATCACCGGAATTCCCGCAGGTGGCATCACGACAAGTAAGAATTAAATCCTTATCCGTTCAGCCAACCCCTTTTGAGCTGGACCACCGGGCCACACAGCCTCGGGCGCGGAACCGTGACGGGAGAAGCAGCACCCGAGACGTGAAGACCCGGCCACGGTGAGTCACAACGACATACATTGAAAAAGCCAGTATCCTACAGTAATGATTACCATCATTATATTTTGCTGCTCCGAACAAAATAACCCATGCGGGTTGAGGCCAAGGGATCCCGGCCAAAGGCTTCCAATTCTTATAGCAGCTTACATCGGTTATTGATGGCTAAGCAATTTATGCTACATTCAAGGTGATCCAGACAGCAGAAAGGCCAAAATACTGGACAAAGACCAAATAGTTCCAGAAGGCTGGAGCAGGAGGAAGTTCATAATAATCCATCCGTTCATTCCTAAGTATCATCACCATTAGTTTTGGCCTCAACTGGCAGTCCTATATGGCGGGCTCAATCCTCGGAGAGGGGTCCAAGTCAAAGGACCAACAAAGTAGGGTGTCCAAATGCAGACCACAGCCATCGCAAAATCATATGCTGATATTTTGATGTTTCAAGAGGAATAAGACGATAAAGGAACCATTCAATGAAGCTACCCCAAGCTGCAGTCCATTTCAGAAATCTGTGGCCAAGACGGACGGAAGGAGAGAAGGAACATGGGCAGATCTCAAACACTGCAACAACTTGCAAATGGATACTTCTGAAGTGCCAAAAGAGTCAAACCAAGTTCACCTGTAAAGTTTCAAGGCTCTAGTTGCTTCGTTCAATATATAAAACCGTGCGTCAGGATTAAGATTCTCTGAGCAAGTCCATCTACAGAGAAAGAGAAAAAACGACAGAATAATAGATCACATGGTCCACATCTAATAATGCTCATCAGGATTTTATATCTGCTTGTAAAAACCTGTATATAGCAATTCTTCATTTAAGAAGGGGAGAGGCATTTCAAATTGTAAATCCACCAAGACTCCATCCTTAAAGGGATCCTGACCACTAAAAATTAGCTCCCAGTCTCTTAAGACCTGTCTCTGCACCATTCTTAGACATTTCTAGCCATCCCTTTGTGCTAAAAACGTGTATTTGTAAAGTTCATAAAAGTGACTTTATTACCTGCATCCACTGCGGCTTCTCAGATTTTGAGAAGCCGCAAAAGGTGTTGGCTTGTGCTTCTCCCCACCGCCTGCACGCTAATTATTCACGCCCCGATGGGCGTGCTAATCAGCAGTGAGCCACCGCATAACATTTCATCGGCGGTATAGCTGCTATGACACACAGACACACTGCTCACACACCTCACACACAACTCGCAAACAGACATGCAAATCACACACAACACAAACACAGACACGTAACTCACACACACACACAACTCACATGCACACAGCTCACACAGACACAACTCACACGCAACTTGCAGACACAACTCACACACATACAACTCACAGACACGTAACTCCATCACACATACAGCACACACACAGACATACACAACTCACACACACACAACTCCCACACACAGACACGTAACTCACACAGACACGCAACTCACACAGACATGCAACTCACACAGACATGCAACTCACACAGACATGCAACTCACACACAGACACGCAAGTCACACACAGACACGCAAGTCACACACAGACACAGAGCTCACTCAGACAAGCAACTCACACACATACAACTCACACACAGACATGCAACTCACACATACACAGCTAACACATCTCACACACACAGCTCTCACACACACACAGACACACAGCTCACACACAGATTATACACATACCTCACACAGTCCTCTGTGCTTGTTGCACATGTGCAGCTTCACATGCTCACAGCCCCTGGGTCCTAGCTCCTCCCTCACTCTCTGCCCAGCAGCAGATCTATCACCTTGTGACCTGGTACTGCTTATCTTTGGTATCTCAGCACAGGAGGCTCTTCTCTGATCTTTTCCGGCTTTCACTTCTTCCCGAGCGTGCAGGAGATCATGTGCACCCCCTGCAGATGACGCCCCCTCTTTCACTAGCAGGTGGTGCCGCCTGAGACAGACCACTCAGATTACCTCATTATTGATACGGCCCTGCCTATCAGGACATCCAAATGCGGAAATCTATTACACCTGAGGAGCGGCTGCTATTGACCCTGAGGTCAGTGTGCCTTGCATTTCTTTGTTCAGGCCTGTCATGTAATGTAAATAGTAGATTCATACATTTGTCATGTTGGGGTGCTTTCACATTATGATTTTTTTTCCTGTCCGTGGGATCCTACTTTTTGTAGGCTCTCCACGGGCAGAGCAGTTTCCCTGTGGCAGTGAAAGCAGTCTAGATGTAGGGTGCAGGACGAAGGGTTCGCAGCAATAAGCAGACTCACTGTTTTGTTGGTCACTCAGTCTTTTACTGGAATAGCTGACTTCAGGCAGTTGTCCACAGAGTTTTTGCTGAGAGCAACTCAGGGTTACTTCTCACCCCGCCAGGTCTTTGGCTCCCTTACTGCGCTTTTTGAAGTGGCTCCTGTTGCTGCATCAGCTAAGCTGCCAGCCCTGTCTTTTCCTGCGAGGTGCCGGTATGACAGGCAACTTGAGTCCTTTCTAACCCTTGTCTAGGGTGTCAGTTTCTGAACTCCCTTCGTTGCTGCATCTCCGGGCACAGTATGGCTGAGGAACCTGGAATTCCCCACCTTCCGGTATTGACTGCCGGGACATTAGACACTGCTCAGTCTCAGACTCCGGTGTCCGTTCTCTGTGCTTTCCTCCCCAAGTGTTCCTGCGACTCTCCTCAGACCCTAACCTCAGGCCTGGCACGTAGTCAGCGATCCTGGGATGAGCTTTACAGCCTCAGTCCACCAGGATGTCTTCCTCAGTCTTCCTAGGAACTGAACTGACTTGCTCCACCCCAGACCAGAATTTATAGGGGAGCTCACCCTGAACCCGGGCTTGGTCTCCTCCTTCTGTCCTGGAGGCAGAAAGTGTTGTGTGTGGTTTACCTGCCTGATGAGAAGACCTGTTTGTTGCTTTCAGTGTGACACCACCACCCGGGGCAGTGATGACACAGTGGCACTAAGATCCTGGGGTGCCACACCAGGAAGATCTATATCAGGGATGCTGGACCGGAACACCCCGTAGGTGAGTATAATAAGAGGTATTTCTTATGTAATACAGATGAGCTTGGGGACTTATACCAGAATGCTGTAAGTAAGGACTTATTGTTGGTGGCCGCAGTTTAAAGGGAACCTGTCACCCCAAATCACCTTTGCAACCTATTAATACCTGTCCCTGCAGCCTTACAATACATTCCTACACATCCCTGTCTGAGATTTTTGACAAATATGAAAGTGCAATAAAGTTGTTAGGAAACTTACTAAATCTTTGTCAGCGGGGCGTTCCTAAGCAACTTTGTCGGATAGGCGGGTCCCCTGTGCCGCTCTATTACGCCCTGATGGGCGTCATTTCATGCTCCATAGCGCGGGCACGATTTAGATTCTCGTGCCCGCAACGTCACAGTCACTTCTGGTCAGCCGGGGCGCTGATGTATGTCGCGCACAGGCCGACTTCAGCATGCGATCTGCGCATGCGCTGAAGTTGGCCAGCGCGTCCACAGAGAGAGGCAGGTGCGCAGACTCAAACAAACTCCCCCTCCCTCCCTGTGTCCCCCTCCCTCCCTGTCTCTCGCTCCCTCCCTGTGCCCTGTGCCCCCTCCCTTCCTGTCTATCGCTCCATCCCTGTGTCCCCCTCCCTCCCTGTGTCCTCACCGCTTCCTTCAAATGAATAACACACATATCTAAATATGTATATTTAGATGTGTGTGTTATTCATTTGAACAATCACATATATATATTTACACACACATATATAAATGTGTGTGTGTGTAAATATGTTTTTGTGATCTCACACACACAGACACATGTGTACATATATATACTGAATGCTGCCCAAATACATATTTACACACACACACACACACACACACACACATATATATATATATATGTAGTATATTAGTATATATGTGTGTGCATATATATTTCTCTCTCTCTCTCTCTATATATATATATATCTAATATATAAAGATGAATGTGTGTATGTATGTGTGTGTGTGTGTGTATATCCGGGATAGGCATCTACACCGTCGCAACTACAGCCACAAAATTTTGCACAGTCACACGTCTGGACCCCGAGAGCGTCATAGGCTATGTTGTGAGGTGAAATTTTAACCCTGCGTGTTCCAGTTCACCAAACAATTTTGCCCCTATCTACATAATGGGGGGAAAAGTGAATGGAAAAGTGTTGGAGGAAAATCGACAGCTGCCAGCTATAGCCACAACATTTTGCACAGTCACACGTCTGGACCCAGACAGCATCGTAGGCTATGTTGTGAGGCGAAATTTTAACCCCGCACATACCAATTCACCAAACAATTTTGCCCCTATCTACATAATGGGGAAAAAGTGACAGTTACCAGTTGACAGTTGTGAATGAGAGGGGCTTAATGATAGCGCCAAAGACTAACAGCATATAGTCATTAAGGTGGGACCCCAACATGGGATATTCACCACGCACGGGGACATGTATACACACCAGAGGTGTAACTAGGTTTTCTGGCACCCGGGGCAAGGATTTATTTTGGCGCCCCCCCCCCCCCCAATCACACCCGCCACCGCCAATTTTATTTGATGAGGCATAGTGTATATATACCTCAGGTATATATATGTATACATCAGGCAGGCACACTATGAGGTATATATATGTATACATCACCAGGCCGGCACACAAACTTTGAGGTGTATATATGATATACACACCTCATAGTGTGTGTGCCTGCCTGATGTATACATATATACACCTCATAGTGTGTGTGCCTGCCTGATATATATATATATATATATACATACAATCATCCAAAATAGAAAACACCGGGCACTAAACGCTTATAGTTAGGGTGGGCTGTGATACTTCTGCAGCTGTACCTGGTGGTGCTGGCTCTTGATAGCGGGAATCAGCAATACAAAAGAAAACAATGTCCGCACTCAACGGTAGTTGATCTTGAGACTTTTTAATTCCTGTTCACATCAATGAACAAAGTAAATCAGCAAGGGAGGGGGTTCAGGGGCGAAGGACGACGGCACGCCGTTTCGTGGTTGTGTACCGCTTAGAGGACCCGTGGAAGTGGTACACAACCGCGAAACGGCGTGCCGTCGTCCTTCGCCCCTGCACCCCCTCCCTTGCTGATTTACTTTGTTCATTGATGTGAACAGGAATTAAAAAGTCTCAAGATCAACTACCGGTGAGTGCGGACATTGTTTTCTTTTGTATTGCTATATATATATATATACACTTCAGGTATATATATGTATACATCAGGCAGGCACACTATGAGGTGTAGATATGTATACATCACCAGGCAGGCACACACACTATGAGGTATAATATTATACCTCATAGTGTGTGCCTGCGCCTGATGTATACATATATACACCTCATAACCCCAGCTGGGCCAGCCCAGGACAGGCACCCACCCACAAACCCCCCCCAATCCCAACCCCCCGCCTGTTTAGGTTACTTTATTACCGGAACGGAAGACTCAGTCTGAGTCAGGAGGAGGCAGGCACAGCAGCTCCTCGGCACTTCTTCTCCTCTCCGTCCCAGACTGTGCGGCGCGCCGGGTGACGTCAGCCGCAGTGCGACGTGACCGGGGGGCGGGTTTGTGTACACACAGCTCCACGGCCGCCCGTGCACTATATGCGGCGAGGGAGATTAGTTCCGGCGGCGGCGCTGCAGTGCCACTGCCGACGTCTGGTCACCTGATGATGGCACCGGCGCCCCCCACTGAGTGGCGCCCGGTGCAAGAGGTCCGGCTGCACCCCCCTGGATACGCCCCTGATACACACCACCCACACACAAAGAGTAACAGCAAGTGTATAGTCGCTAAAGATCAGCCCCAACATTGGAACTCACCACGCACCCAAACAAACACACACACCCCACAAAGAGACACACACAAACACAGAGAAACACAACCCCCCCCACGGGGACACACACACACCCTATAGTGACACATGCACTCACCCCACAGGGACACACACACCACAAAGAGACACACACAACAAAGAGACACACAACCCCCCCCCACGGGGACACATACACATACCCTATAGCGACACATGCACTCAACCCACAGGGACACACACACCACAAAGAGACACACACAACAAAGAGACACACACACCACACATACCCCCCCCACAGGACACACACACATACACACCCTATAGGATTACACACAAACCATAAAGAGACACACACAACACAGAGACACACACAGCACAGACACACACACCCCACACAGACACCCTCCCACAGGGACACACACACACACATACACACCCTATAGGGACACATGCACTCACCCCACAGGGACACACACACACAACCACAAAGAGACACACACAACACAGAGACACACACCCCCCACACAGACACGCCCCACAGGGACACACACACATACACACCCTATAGGGACATATGCACTCACCCCACAGGGACACACACACCATAAAGAGACACAAACAACACAGAGACACACACACACACACCACACAGACCCCCCCACAGGGACACACATACATACACACCCTATAGGGACACATGCACTCACCCCAAATGGACACACACACCACAAAGAGACACACACACACAACACAGAGACACACACCACACAGACCTCCTCCCACAGGGACACACACATACACATGCACTCACCCCACAGGGACACACACACTCCCACCCAGGGACACAAACCACACAGACAGACACAGATGTGCACAAATCACCTCACACAACTCGCCTCATACGTCTGCTATTTTTAATTTCCAAACATAAACATCTGATTAAAAACTACCAATGTGCAACACATGTGCCATATAGGGAATTAAGGCAGATGTCAGTCACATGAGCTGTATATTATGTGTATGTGTGAGGTAATATATACTGCCCGGCCGGGGGAGGGTTTACTGTTGGCTGGAGGTTTATTAGGCTGCCTATAGCAATCAATCACAGCTCAGCTTCTATTTTCTTACAAGTCATTAATATGACATATTCAAATTCTATTTTGTTATAGCTAACATCAGTTATTTATTAACCCGGGCGTAGCCGGGTAGTACAGCTAGTCTAATATATAAAGCTGAATGTGTGTATGTATGTGTATGTGTGTATGTATATCCGGGATTGGCATCTACACCGTCGCAACTACAGCCACAAAATTTTGCATTTGTGTGTCCCTGTGGGGTGAGTGCATGTGTCGCTATAGAGTGTGTGTGTGTCCCCTTGGGGGGGTGTGTGTGTCTCTGTGTTGTGTGTGTCTCTTTGTGTTGTGTTTGTTCGGGTGCGTGGTGAGTATCCAATGTTGGGGCTGCACTTTAGCGACTATACACTTGCTGTTCCTCTTTGTGTGCGTGTGGTGTGTATACATGTCCCCATGTGTGGTGAATATCTCATGTTGGGGCCCCACCTTAGTGACTATATGCTGGTATGTGCTGTTAGTCTTTGGTGCTATCATTAAGCCTCTCTCATTCACAACTGTCAACTGGTAACTGTCACTTTTTCCCCATTATGTAGATAGGGGCAAAATTGTTTGGTGAATTGGAATGCGCGGGGTTAAAATTTCACCTCACAACATAGCCTATGACGCTCCCGGGGTTCAGACGTGTCACTGTGCAAAATTTTGTCTCTATAGCTGACAGCTGTCGATTTTCCTCCAATACTTTTCCATTCACTTTTTCCCCATTATGTAGATAGGGGCAAAATTGTTTGGTGAACTGGAACGCGCAGGGTTAAAATTACGCTTCACAACATAGCCTATGACGCTCTCGGGGTCCAGATGTGTGACTGTGCAAATTTTTGTAGCTGTAGCTGGCAGCTGTCGATTTTCCTCCCTCACGTTTCCTTTCCCTTTTTCCCCATTATGTAGATAGGGCCAAAATTGTTTGGTGAACTGGAACGCGCAGGGTTAAAATTTCGCCTCACAACATAGCCTATGATGCTCTTGGGGTCCAGACGTGTGACTGTGCAAAATTTTGTGACTGTAGTTGTGACGGTGTAGATGCCAATCCCGGATATACATACACACACACACGCACACACACACATAAACACATTCAGCTTTATATATTAGATATATACACACACACATATATACTAATATAATATACACATATACATATATGTATTACATTTGTATACATGTGTATATATATATATATATATATATGTGTGTTCATGTGTACTTCACTCGATATATATTGATATATATATATACATGTACATGTGTGAATATATAATGTGTATTTATGTGTGTGTATATATATATATATATATATATACACATAAATACACATTATATGTATATGTATATATATATATATATATATATATAAATATATATGCACACATATATATACTAATATAATACATATATATGTGTGTGTGTGTGTGTGTGTGTAAATATGTATGTGGGCAGCATTCAGTATACATATGTACACATGTGTCTGTGTGTGTGAGATCACAAAAACATATTTACACACACACACATTTATATATGTGTGTGTAAATATATATATGTGATTGTTCAAATGAATAACACACACATCTAAATATACATATTTAGATGTGTGTGTTATTCATTTGAAGGAAGCGGTGAGGACACAGGGAGGGAGGGGGACACAGGGATGGAGCGATAGACAGGAAGGGAGGGGGCACAGGGCACAGGGAGGGAGCGAGAGACAGGGAGGGAGGGGGACACAGGGAGGGAGGGGGAGTTTGTTTGAGTCTGCGCACCTGCCTCTCTCTGTGGACGCGCTGGCCAACTTCAGCTCAAGCGCAGATCGCATGCTGAAGTCGGCCTGTGCGCGTCATACATCAGCGCCCCGGCTGACCAGAAGTGACTGTGACGTTGCGGGCACAAGAATCTAAATTGTGCCTGCGCTATGGAGCATGAAATGACGCCCATCAGGGCGTAATAGAGCGGCACAGGGGACCCGCCTATCCGACAAAGTTGCTTAGGAACGCCCCGCTGACAAAGATTTAGTAAGTTTCCTAACAACTTTATTGCACTTTCATATTTGTCAAAAATCTCAGACAGGGATGTATAGGAATGTATTGTAAGGCTGCAGGGACAAGTATTAATAGGTTGCAAAGGTGATTTGGGGTGACAGGTTCCCTTTAAGGGGAAAAACTTGATGACAGGTTCCCTTTATTTAAAATGTGTTTAAAACTCATTACAAAACGTGATTCCTTTTTATTTCTCTCTGTTATGTGCCTCATATTTTTTATAAATACAGTAATTTCATCTTGTGAATAATTTGCAACATTTTAACAAGCTGAATACATTAATCTCTTTGTGCAGCCTCTTTGAAATAACATCAATTTAAGTTCCTCTGACTGATTTTGATCAAATCATTGTTCTACTTTACAAAGACGTAAGAATTGACCGAACGATATAGTAGAATTTGTGTGGTCAGGATGTGCACTGTGATAGTGTAAGTGTTGGCAGAGGCTGGCTAAAGATTCTTATCTCCAAAACACCATCAAAGACACAAACAGAAATGTCCGAAAGAACAAGTGCGTCATCACAGAAACAGGATGTGAATGACATGGCCGTGTTGGTGGAGTTCAGGAAATCAACGATAGCCTCAAATTGTTTTTTTGTAAAAGCCAAGATTATTGACATGTTTAAATAATGTAAGTAACTTCTCAAATATTTAACAAAAGTATTAAATGTAAAAAAATTTAAATTTGTTTGAAAACATCTGATTAAATGTTAGTACATGTGCAAGCTACTGGGGAACCCATTGGGGTTCCAGAGCTTTCATGTAAGGGTACCGTTACATCTCGCAACATTGCATGCAATTTCACTTGCAATTTTCTGGTTGCAGTGAAATCATGGACACATTGTTCTATTTTGTTGCTGTGTACAAATGGAATAATGTCTACATGATTTCACTGCAACCAGCAAAATGCAAGTGAAATTGCATGCAATGTTGCAACGTGTAACAGTACCCTAAGGGTACCGTTACACGTCGCGATATCGCAATGCAACATTGACAAAAAGTCTAGTGGTACGGTCGTTGCAGTTGACATCGTTCATGTGTTATGTCGTTTAAATGGGCAATGCGACTCAAAAAATCGTAGGTACGATATTGCAAGAAGATTGTGCAAGCACCTCAACCGTACAATGTTGTGTGTGCGATGTGGCATGATCGTGCTGTGTGACGGCGCAACTATGATTTTGTTTGCGATTTCACAGGTTGCACAAGTAAGGCTGTAGGCGTGCCTGTGGGTGTTGTTTTCCACGCTACATCTACATCGATTGGTGGCTAGTATTGTATGCCGATTGGATAGCCCTGACAAAGGAGCCATATTGGATTATCTGTGCGTACGCCACTTCATTCATTCAGTTCTGCATCTCCTCAATGTTGCGAAAATGCATGTATACAAGGCGAATCATTGTCAAACCCCTCCTGTACTATACATAATGACGTTTAAGGCGCCTATTGACGACGCTACAAACATAACGTCGCCAAAATCATAAACTACTGGGCAAAAGTGCCATGTCAGTATATGAAAGGGCTCATTGATGGTAGCTATAATCTCCCATCCCACACATCACACATCTAGGAAAATGATATCCAAACACTACCCACTTATTGCAATAGTAGCCCACATATGTGTGGCCATGTGCGACGCATGAGTGTTGCGGTTTTCATATTATGTGACGCCATTGCGTTCACTGTGGTCATCCACTATGTGTGGCCGACTCCTTTGCGGATGGAGAAGTTTACACAGCGTCAATACTCTGCGCCATGACGTCATTACGTCGTTTTGCAGCAGGCCCTGCCTTCTAAATGCTTTACAGTCCCCTGCATAAAGATGGCTGTCACACAGCGCTCTGCAGCATGGGGAGAGTCAGAGCTACTCCTTATGTTTGATATTTGGATAGGCTGGACTACTGGTGCCAGTTACCGCATCAGCACCCGCGGCTGCATAAGATGCTCATTGTACGCAAAGTCCAGCAGGCCCTGCAAAGGAGACTGCAAGTAGAGCGGACGCGCAAGCAGATCATTAAAAAGGTGGCGGACATGAAGTACAAGGCGAGGGACCGCATGGCCGCCGTCCGCACCCACATCCAGACTCTGCGTGATGAGTATGATGTCATAACACATACACACATGTTCACTCACACCACAATAGACATGATTTGGCCTACATAGAAGTGCACCCTGTCAGTGTGTCTGAACTCCTGATGCTGATGCCTGATGGGTGTGTCAATGTGTTGGACCTGCAGAGACATGCACAAGGGCCATCACACACTAATGTGTGTAGCATGCCATACACTCAAGATTATGGTGGCCAATTCAATAACAACACACATAGGTCCAATAGAGTTTTTTACCAGGCTATTTGCGCTCCCAGAGGTCTATGATCCAAAACTTCTTGTAATTTCATAAAGAGTTTTTTATTATTTCTTAAGAAAAGCACATACAACGCGTTTCAACAGTAAAAAATGTCTTCCTCAGGTATATTGTTAAAAGTGTTCCAAAGTTGTGGATAGCTTTATAGGAAATAGTATTATGCTAAATAGGGTGTGGACCACTAAGGTTAGTTACTGACACACCTGCTGTATAGCTGCTATACAAGTTTGGTATATTCAGAAGCATATACTAATAATAAAAAAACAAACACATTACATATATATATAGAGCATAGTAAAATTTGATTATGACAGATAAAATGTGAAATATAATTTGATCATAAATAGCATAAAATGTTCAGTATAGTTATATAACAAATTTAAAATTGTTGTATGTGTCTGAAATCCATTTAAAATACACATACAAAAAAAAAAAAAAAAACAGTGCTCATTAGAATTGTGAGAAAACACACAGTATCCAAGGAAGGATTAATTTTATATTCCCTCAATCACCTCATTTAATCCGTCCGCTATTTATGATCAAATTATATTTCACATTTTATCTGTCATAATCAAATTTTACTATGCTCTATATATACATGTAATGTGTTTGTTTTTTTATTATTAGTATATGCTTCTGAATATACCAAACTTGTATAGCAGCTATATAGCAGGTGTGTCAGTAACTAACCTTAGTGGTCCACACCCTATTTAGCATAATATTATTTCCTATAAAGCTATCCACAATTTTGGAATACTTTTAACAATATACCTGAGCAAGACATTTTTTACTGTCGAAACGCGTTGTATGTGCTTTTCTTAAGAAATAATAAAAAACTCTTTATGAAATTACAAGAAGTTTTGGATCATAGACCTCTGGGAGCGCAAATAGCCTGGTAAAAAACTCTATTGGATCTATATTCCTATGGTAACTCGGTTTGAGCTACGTACTAGCTACCAGGGATTTGCAGCATACCGACCACTGATGAAATCTACGCCTGGATACTTAATGGTCCCTAGTGACCGATACGCAAGTGAACAAGACCTAAAAAAGGTGAGTGCCATCCACATCCACCTACGATCTGATTATACATTTACATTTAGATCGGTGCGCTTTCTTCCTTTCCTTTCCTTTCCTTCTACCAGAAACAAACATAGGTGTGACTGAAACCTTGAAGTCAGCATGTGAACATTGTCAGTGATGTCATGGACCACAGCCCACAAACTGGCATATTGTCCCACAACCCCTACATCTAGCAGCACATACCCTTCTGGTTATTGGACACATAAGTCTACGCCACATAACTACCCGGTTGTGCGCCTTTGTGACAACCAAACACACACTCACTGTGACATCATGTTGTTAACATGTTCTGGTCCACTAAAAGAAAGGAGGCATTCCTATATGTTGCTAAACAGCCTTTCAGTGTGGGGCTGTGCTTGTGGTCCCTTGTATATGGTTAAGGAAAGGCCTAAAGTGCTGTGGGCAAACCTTCCTGAACCTATTGTGTGGCACAACAACGTAGTTAGGCAACATGCCAAACATGTGTTTGCGTGCCAAGGACAACTTGCTTATTCCTACATATACATATATGACATTGCTACCATTGTGCAGATGATGTAGTAGTCCTCTTGTCAGGGGCGTAACTAGAACTGGCAGGGCCCCATAGCAAACTTTTGAACGGGGCCCCCTCCAAGACATGCCCCCAATGACACGCCCCTCCAAGACACGCCCCCCCCCAAATGACACGCCCCTTCAAGACACACCCCCTTACAGGCCCCAGCAGTATATACAGCAGCCCCAGTGGTATACCGCAGCCTCTCCAGTGGTATATACAGGCCCCAGCAGTATTACAGCAGCCTCCGCAGTGGTGGTATATACAGGCCCCAGTGGTGGTATACAGGGCCCCTGGTGGTGGTATATACAGGCCCCTGGTGGTGGTATACAGGGCCCCTGGTGGTGGTATATACAGGCCCCTGGTGGTGGTATATACAGGCCCCTGGTGGTGGTATATACAGAGCCCCTGGTGGTAGTATACAGAGCCCCTGGTGGTGGTATATACAGGCCCCTGGTGGTAGTATACAGAGCCCCTGGTGGTGGTTTATACAGGCCCCTGGTGGTAGTATACAGGGCTCCTGGTGGTGGTATATACAGAGCCCCTGGTGGTGGTATATACAGGCCCCTGGTGGTAGTATACAGAGCCCCTGGTGGTGGTATATACAGGCCCCTGGTGGTAGTATACAGGCCCCTGGTGGTGGTATATACAAAGCCCCTGGTGGTAGTATACAGGCCCCTGGTGGTGGTATATACAGAGCCCCTGGTGGTAGTATACAGGCCCCTGGTGGTAGTATACAGGCCCCTGGTGGTAGTATACAGAGCCCCTGGTGGTGGTAGTATACAGAGCCCCTGGTGGTGGTAGTATACAGAGCCCCTGGTGGTGGTAGTATACAGGCCCCTGGTGGTAGTATACAGGCCCCTGGTGGTGGTAGTATACAGAGCCCCTGGTGGTGGTAGTATACAGAGCCCCTGGTGGTGGTAGTATACAGAGCCCCTGGTGGTATATACAGAGCCCCTGGTGGTAGTATACAGGCCCCTGGTGGTGGTAGTATACAGAGCCCCTGGTGGTAGTATACAGGCCCCTGGTGGGTATATACAGGCCCCCCACTCCTCCTCTGCTGCACACGTCACCTGTAAAGGAATACATCATACTTACTTATCTCTGCCGGCTGCCGCCGCTCTGCACCGCGCTCCGTCTTCATCCAGCTTCTTCCTGGTTGTGACCGCCGGGCGCAGGAAATGACGTCACAACCAGGAAGAAGCTGGATGAAGACGGAGCGCGGTGCAGAGCGGCGGCAGCCGGCAGAGATAAGTAAGTATGATGTATTCCTTTACAGGTGACGTGTGCAGCAGAGGAGGAGTGGGGGACCTGTATATACACACTGGGGGCCTGTAGCTGACCGGATAGCAGCGTAGCGGCGCTGGGTCCGGGCCCCCCACAAGGGCCGGGCCCCAAAGCGACTGCTACGTCTGCTATGCCGGTAGTTACGCCCCTGCCTCTTGTAGCCCAGCTTCAAATGTCAGGCACATGATGTCATAGGTACACAAAGGCCATTAGCCACACATCAGTGTATGTGCATATCACTTCATACATGCCACAATAATGCTCATTTTTAACCAACAGATGCTGATGAGCATGATGAGGCCTCACCACCAGCATCACCACCGGCCTCCCTGCACCAGGCCAAGCTGCCTCACCACTGGCATCACCACCGGCCTCCCCTGCACCAGGCCGAGCCACCTCACCACTGGCATCACCACCGGCCTCCCCTGCACCAGGCCAAGCCACCTCACCACCGGCATCACCACTGGGCTCCCCTGCACCAGGCCAAGGCGCCTCACCACCGGCATCAGCCTCTGTGTTACAGTCAGTGATGGTCCCAGACACCCCATCATCCATAGAGTCCCCCATTGAGCCTGCTAGCTTGGCTCTGTATGGTAAGTGTGCGAGCCCTACAAACATTGCTTGTGATGTTTGTTTTTGGATCACCAATGTGTCAAATAATACATACATCACATCTATGTGGTCCTATTCTCTCTGTGTAGTCCCAACAGCTCGAGCCCTGGGTTGGTCCATAAGCCACTCACCCTCCCCGGAGAATGGTGGCTCCGCTGAAGTGGGTAAGTTATGATGTGTCACACCAAAAAAAAACACCAACACACTTGTTAGCTTTTTACAATGATGGCTGTCTTTCAACACTATAGGTGTCCCATCTTTTATTGACCTGATGCAGGCCCACCAAGAGGCCCAATGCCAGCTGTGTCAGGCCAGGTGCTTGGTGCCATGATGCAGCGGTTCCTTCAGCACCACCAAGGCCATCGGCCTAGGGGCCAACCTCATTGATTGTGCGGGACGAAAAATGTTTTAACTGTTGGCATTCAAGTAAGTTTTATTGTCATGTTGACAAATTACTTGCTGCTGTGTTGTTTCACAGGCTTGTTTTACATTTGTGACACAATGTGTCCATGTTGAAGGTGTGACAAACCTTGTGTTTGCCTCAGGCATTATAAGTTGTGCCCATAATTCTTTAAAAAAACAACAAACAAAAAAAATAAACTTTTGACACAGTAAAAAAAAACAAGGGATGTTGCAAAATAAAACTTGCACCAATCCCACAACATGTTGTGTTTGTGTTAATTACCATAATGACACTACTTCATTGTAGCAAAGTATATGTTTACACCATGTAGCAACCAAAAACGAGTGACCTGTCTGAATTGGGGCCCCAAAATGACATATGTGTTCTGCATCCCTCAAAAGACACACAGGACAAACACAACACAGTGCAGTCACACATGCCCAATGGTCATGTTTGCTTGCTTACACCTAATGACCAAACATATGTGTACACCACAGTTCTGCAATGGCCAAGGGCTAAATAATACAATTTGGCCCGTGGTGGTTCTTCAGATTGGTTGTGCCTTGCATTTTGTATATAACATCTCCCTTAACCTGTGAATGGCATACATTAATTACCAATGTAAGGGTACTTTCACATCAGCGTTTTTCTTTTAAATCGCGGCAGATGCGGTGAAAAAAACGCATCTGCCACGATTACCGCATAACGGCTGCACTTGCGGCACACTTGCGGCACAGTTGCGGCAAGCCCCATACAATGTATATGCAGGCTTGCGGCAGGTGCGGCAATGCGGTCTTGGCACTTGCGGCAGGTGCGGCCGCGACAAAAACCGCGGTCAGCGGTACCCTAACATCATTCATATACCTCACCATGTCGTAATGTGTATGAGCGGGGAAAACGTGTGAGACATCTGTCTCTTTCCTTCCAAACACTTTACAATTTTTGTGACTAATTACCTATTATTAGGTAGCCAATAAGACGGAGTATAATTTGTGTCAAAAATTTTATTTAAAAAAAAAAACACATATCAAGCCAAAGAAAGCCCGTGTAAAAAGAAAACACACAGTGGTAAACAACACGGGCACATCACAATTGTTAGTACCGTCCCCAATGTTGATATGCAGCTGCAGGATCAGACGTGGCAGCTTCACACACATCCCTTGCGGGAAGTCGGTGTGGTCGATGCCGAGGGAAAGCTCTTCCAGGATCCCTCGGCACCTCAGGTTTCAGTCCAGGCACAAACATAGCCAGCGGCGCCGGCTGATGGGACACTGACGGCTGCTGGGGGGCTGGGCCAAGATAGTCTCTGAGTTCAGTGTCCCATTCTCCGACACCTCCAGGTCTAGCTAGATGACCCTCTCGAGGTCCATGTGTTGTTGATGGCCCAGCCGGGACACCCATTCGCTAACTAGCTGCCCAATCCCAATGCAAGGTATTCTCTCCATGTTAAGCAGCACCCCCATAGCCCAGTCGCCCAGCTGGGTAGGGGGTGGCAATGGTCTTCTACGCCTCACCCCCTCACTGGGCCGAGGGTGCTGCACGGCGGCACTGGGATCAGGCTCCACAATCCCCCCAGATGATGTTGGGGGGCCTTCGCCAACGTCTTGAGGGTCCTGTAAACAAAAACAAAAAAAAACAACACAATGTAAACATTCATATATCATCAATACATTACTAACAAGCATCTATTTGTAGTGTTTGAGTGTGAAATTAAAGATTTTGAAGTGTGGCAATTAGAGTGGGCTACAGATATGGCTATGTGTAACATGACACAGTGATTACTCTACTCACATAAGTAACCACCATGGTCATGGTTATGTGTTCACACAAGCACGCAATCTTTCCGATGGCACAAATCGGTGCAACAACACCTAAACATACTGTGCCAAACACCACACGCTGATATGTTTGTGAAGTTAAACACAACACAAGTGCATCCAACCACCATTGAAGAGTGTGATGACACAAAGACATTAAGAAGTACCTCTTGTGGCGGAGGCGGGTCTTGGAGAGTGGCGGAGGACGATTGTGCTAGGTCCCTACTGCACAGTGTAGTCGGAGGGAGATGCTGGTCCCGGAGGAAATGGAGGAGGTTAAAGTACCACAAGTGTGGCATATACACCTCCCCCGTTCCACTCCCAGACCGCATTGATTTTTCCACTTCATTAAGCTCCCTCTTATACACTGTGCGCAGGTTCCTGATCTTCTTGAGCACAAACTCCTTCTCCACCCTCTCCCCAGGGTGGTGCTGCTGGGAGAGGATGATGAGCTGGTCATACGTCACTCTCTTTAGCTGAAGGTTCTTGTAATCAGCTGATCTGGACCGCCACATGCATTCTAGCTCTGGTACTTGGCTATGAAGGCCCGGACAAAATCCTGATTATCTTCCATCATGTTGTTTCATGTGTGCAAACATATGTAAATGTGGCCCTGTGCACACATCAATTGGCTAACATAAATATGTTTTTTAAATTAAACAGTGTACCCAGGCAAGCTAACACACCTTAAGCTAAATACCACTACAGTACGTACATATGCCTGTATGCTAATGGAGACAGATAATGGGAACTTCAGATTAGTTTTGCAAAGGCTCACAGGCAGTGGACATTATTGTATGTATGATGTATAATTAAAAACCAACAGAACCATGATTTGGTTTCAGCTACTTTACAAGCACATGGCCTTTATACGTACATGCATCAATAGTGTGGGCCGCTACATATATGAAGTTTACTCGGGTAATGTACATTCTGAAGAATATGTCATTAAGGGGATGATCAAAGCAACTATGAAGGCTACATGGCCCATTAGGACACATACATATTATAACCTAAGACCAACAACATTACCACATGGTAGAGGAGTGAGTGCAAATTGCCGCCCATACAGAAAGAAGAGATGAAGATGATGCAGAGTCATCAATACATACCGTCAGTCCTGCAGTGCCAGAAGAGGAGACGCTACCATGTTGTGTTTTCATGTGCAACAGGCCGGATGTCCCACATCCATCTTTAAAGGGCGCTCACCCAATGACATCGCAGAAGATTGGTCCAATCGGCGACGTCGAGCATGGTAATGGCAAGGCAAGTTACAATTGGACGAAGCAAGCGGGTTGTGATTGGTGCCTTCGCACATAAAAATGGGGCACAGCTGAATGATGTTGTGTTTGCTGCCCAGAGCCATTGAGTGAGTAGTGCTATGCCCAATTGTTTGGGGATATACCGGCATCTTAACTGCGAGTTGTAAATATTCCTGCATGTAGACTTTGCAGTAATGACCACCAGGAGCTCCTTGGCCATTCGGCCACTGTGTCCACCTCCTTGTAGGCTATATGCAACATAATTGGGACTGTGTGGGTGGTTGCAGCATGCTGTTTAGTGGTTAGTCATTGATCTAATTTTTTTGTGCCTAAACCGCTGTTGACAAGAAAAGTGTGTTGGTTAGGAAAAATATGGACTATAGCCAAATGCCACGAAATGTTGGAGCATCGGTTGCCCACACACATTGTATGGTAACTTATTCCATGACAAGCAGCATTGTGGATAGTACATCTGTCATTTATATGAAGACACAATAATGCATCGGCAAGCATTAACCTCTTGCTATGTGTAATGTATTTGAGCCCATTCATTGGCTATGTGGCGCCCAAAATACTTTATTTACATACATAATGGTTGTTGGCAGCCATGGGACACATATTGGTGTTGTAGTGGCTTACTGGTTGGCCATAATATGACGGCTGTACATGAGGAGTAGTATGGGTTCACATATGTGTCGTAGGTGTTATGTGATATGTCATACTGTAGTGTCTTGAATAACCAAGGGCGACAAGTATTAGATGGTGTGTAACATAACAGGGCAACCATGTAAGTGTGAATTGGAGGGGTCTGACAGGACTATGTACACGTGCAAGTTGATGAGGTTTGTTAATGTTATGCCTCCATGTGCTTATACTTGTTATTTTCCTTTCTCATTCGCAGATCCTTGATAACAGAGATTGGCAGTAGTGGCTGTGTCCATGGTGGATGATGCCTTGTTGACGGATGAGAGGACTGAGACGACGACGTGTGTGTTCTCGGGATTGGCACCTGCAAAGGCGCCACCTGAGTCATATGGGCCTTGTCCGTCAGCTGGAGGATAGGAATCTGCAGTACTTCAGGAACTATCTCAGGATGTCCGAGGACTCTTACAAATTCCTCTTGGACTTGGTTACACCACATATTGCCCGTGAGGACACTGTGATGTGTCGAGCTGTTCCAGCAGAGGAGCGGTTGGCTGTGACTCTGCGTTTCTTGGCTACAGGGCACACAATGACTGACCTGCAGTATACTACTGCTGTCTCACGCCCACTGTTGAGCCGCCTAATCCCTGAAACGTGTGAGGCCATTGTGAGGTGTCTCTTGCCAACCGATATGCGGTTTCTAACAATCCCCGCAGAATGGTTAGAAGTTGCCACTCTGCTTCCAGAAGAGGTGGCAATTCCCAAACTGTGTGTGGGGGGGGGGGTGTCGTGATATGTAGTTTTGCCATGTCCTGCATTTGTATAATAATGCCATGTGATGTATGTAACTATTCTCTGGTTTCTATTAGATGCATCTTAACCTGTCTCATTTCCCCAATACTTGCAGCCCTGAGCCATAATGTAATTTAGGCTTGTGTCAACAGCTAGTGGAATTTCCCCTATTGTTTCCTAAGCAGAAGATAACCTGCAATACACATCCTTGTAGACATCTCGGAGCCGACCAGTCTAGAATCTTCAGGTGGACCCCTACCCCCTTCCTGGGCTGCTCCCAGGAGCTCAGACAATCCATTCTTATTTTTAAGATCAGATGAGAGTTGACTGTGGACGGGACAGGAGCGAGACCTGAGCTGAGGCCAGATCTCGTCGTCCGTGGGATTGTGTGGAATCCATTGGACTCGTGTGGACTATTGCTTTGTTATCTGGCACAAGGATTATCGGGAGGTGCCCCCGAATCTGTTTCCGTTGGACTAATTGTGGACTCTGTAGATCTACCTGCGTGTGTTGTTCCAGCGTTCTTGTTAATAAATCTGTTGGATTGTCCCTAGGCCTGTTGTCCCTTCTTGCTCTGCCTTACACCCCGTCACAGGGGGGGCTTGGATGGCAAGCATGTGAGAATCACACAACCCCCCAACAGCGGGTCTTACTATTTTAACTACAAAGGTTATTTCAGTGTGGTCCTCATGGCCCTCGTCAATGCCAACTATGAGTTCCTCCTTGTGGATGTGGGGATGAATGGGCGTGTGTCTGATGGGGGGGTTTTGGCCCAGACCTCCTATGGTCGAGACCTTTTGAGCGGGCGCCTGAACTTACCCCCAAATAATGACACCACTGAACATCTTTGCCTTTGTGGGGGATGAGGCCTTTGCACTTCATGCAAACCTACTACGGCCATATCCCCAGAGGACTCTGACCCCTGAGCAATGCCTTTTCAATTACCGGCTATCCCGGGCACGTCGTGTGGTTGAAAATGCGTTCGGATCATGGCCAATAGATTCTGCGTGTTTCATACTGCTTTAAATATGAAACAGCAATCTATCAAAATGGTAGTGATGGCGTGTTGTGTGCTGCATAACTTTATGCGTCGTAGGGATACTCAATCATACATGCCAGCAAGTTATGTAGATAGTGTGGACCCTACAACTGGGGAACTCATGCCAGGTGAGTGGCTGTGCTGGTTGTATATGGAGGCTGTGCTGGAGCATATAGAGGCTGTGCTGGATGTATATGGAGGCTGTGTTGGTTGTATATAGAGGCTGTACTGGCTGTATATGGAGGCTGTACTGGCTGTATATGGAGGCTGTGCTGGGGTATATAAAGGCTGTGCTGGCTGCATATGGAGGCTGTGCTGGGGTATATAGAAGCTGTGCTGGGGTATATAGAGGGTGTGCTGGTTGTAAACGGAGGCAGTGCTGTATACAGTGCCTTGTGAAAGTATTCGGCCCCCTTGAACTTTTCAATCTTTTGACACATTTCAGGCTTCAAACATAGAAATATAAATTCTAAATTTTTTTGTGAAGAATCAACAACAAGTGGGACACAATCGTGAAGTGGAACGAAATTTATTGGATATTTTAAACTTTTTTAACAAATAAAAAACTGAAAAGTGGGGTGTGCATTATTATTCGGCCCCTTGAGTTAATACTTTGTAGCACCATCTTTTGCTGCAATTACAGTTGCAAGTCGCTTGGGGTATGTCTCTATCAGTTTTGCACATCGAGAAACTGAAATTCTTGCCTATTCTTTCTTGCAAAACAGCTGGAGCTCAGTGAGGTTGGATGGAGAGCGTTTGTGAACAGCAGTTTTCAGCTCTTTCCACAGATTCTCAATTGGATTCAGGTCTGAACTGTGACTTGACCATTCTAACACCTGGATACGTTTATTTTTGAACCATTTCATTGTAGATTTTGCTTTATTTTTAGTATCATTGTCTTGTTGGAAGATAAATCTCCGTCCCAGTCTCAGGTCTTTTGCAGACTCCAACAGGTTTTCTTCCAGAATGGTCCTGTATTTGGCTCCGTCCATCTTCCCATCAATTTTAACCATCTTCCATGTCTTTGATGAAGAAAAGCAGGCCCACACCATGATGCTGCCACCACCATGTTTGACAGTGGAGATGGTGTTTTGAGGGTGATGAGCTGTGTTGCTTTTACGCCAAACATACCGTTTTACATTGTGTCCAAAAAGTTCGATTTTGGTTTCATCTGACCAGAGCACCTTATTCCACATGTTTGGTGTCTCCCAGGTGGCTTGTGGCAGACTTCAAACAAGACTTTTTATGGATATCTTTGAGAAATGGCTTTCTTCTTGCCACTCTTCCATAAAGGCCAGATTTGTGCAGTGTACGACTGATTGTTGTCCTATGGACAGACTCTCCCACCTCAGCTGTAGATCTCTGCAGTTCATCCAGAGTGATCATGGGCCTTTTGGCTGCATCTCTGATCAGTCTTCTCCTTGTTCGAGATGAACGTTTAGAGGGTCGGCCGGGGTCTTTGTAGATTTGCAGTCGTCTGATACTCCTTCCATTTCCATTTCCCTTGCACAGTGCTCCTTGAGATGTTTAAAACTTGGGAAATCTTTTTGTATCCAAATCCGGCTTTAAACTTCGCCACAATAGTATCTCGGACCTGCCTGGTGTGTTCCTTGGTCTTCATGATGCTCTCTGCACTTGAAACAGAGCCCTGAGACTATCACAGAGCAGGTGCAATTATACGGAGACTTGATTACACACAGGTGGATTCTATTTATAATTACCAGTCATTTAGGATAACATCGGATCATTCAGAGATCCTCACTGAACTTCTGGAGGGAGTTTGCTGCACTGAAGGTAAAGGGGCTGAATAATATTGCACGCCCCACTTTTCAGTTTTTTATTTGTTAAAAAAAAGTTTAAAATATCCAATAAATTTCATTTCACTACACGATTGTGTCCCACTTGTTGATTCTTCAAAAAAAAAAAATTAGAATTTATATCTTTATGTTTGAAACCTGAAATGTGGCAAAAGGTTGAAAGATTCAAGGGGCCGAATACTTTCACAAGGCACTGTATAAAATATGGAAGCTATGCTGGGCTGTATATATTATTTGGAGGCTGCTGCTGGGCTGCCACAGCTTCCAAATAATATATACAGCCTGGCACAGCTTTCAAATAATATACAGAGCCCAGCACAGACTCCAAATAATATATATATAGCCTAGCACAACCTTCAAATAATATATAAAGTCCAGCACAGCCTACAAATATTATATACAGCCCGCAGCTTCTATATTATATATACAACCCAGCAGTCTCCATATTGTATATACCTTCCAGCAGTCTCCATATTATATACACAGCCCTAAACAGCCTCTATATTATATATACAGCCCACCCAGAAGCCTCAATATTATACACAGCCAGCAGCTTCTATATTACATTCATAAATCTTGGTGTGTGTTAAAGGGGACCACTGAGACTGTTTTGCCCAGGGCCCACAAAAACTTGTTGTCGCCCTGAGATTTGGGAACACTTCTCTATACCATTCATGGGTGTCCAAAATGCTAGAAAAACGCAGGTGAAAAATGCATGCAAAAAGACATTAAAAATGTGGCAATAATGCAAAAATTAGCAATTTTGACACTGCTTCTTTCCTACAGATGCAGAAATGGTGCAGAAATTCCAGCAACCAAATACTCAACATATGCACATACCCTAATACTCTAACAATATTGTTCCCAGCAGTGACCTGGGAGTCAAAGACTTGTTCAGGCATATTCCTCATGCTCATTCCATTTAAGCCTTGTTTTCAACCATCTCAGCGATTTTCCTGTCTTCCCAGCCCTCTTGTTAGGGGGCTTCCATTATACTGGATACTCGAGTTGAGTCCATCCAAGCACCCAACCTGCTTGAATCGAGTACCGAGCACTCGAGCATTTTAGTGCTCGCTCATCACTAACAGAAACCCATTTATTCATAATGCTACCTAATATGATCATATATCAAGTTACTTTGACATCAATCTTCAGCTGCAATAGGAGTGATTAAGCCTAGGACAAAGAACATACACACTCCATCATAACACAAATGAATGGCAAACCATGTGAGTGCAGCATAATCTGGAAATGCATAACCCCCAATCAGAGAGATCTGCTCCATGTCATTAAGAGAGTTTCTGGAGTGTAGCAGGTCATTGCCAGAAGTACTTGCAAGCAATAGAGGACATCATACTAATGAGAGGCACATTTATGCCAACAATAGATGCTTTACTAAAATATTGTGATCATGCCACATTACAAATGGCTTAGATATATGGTGTCAATATATAAAAATGCAATATCTGCTAGACCCAATAAAAAAGTGGTGCTTAACAAGATTGATTTATGCTTACGAGGTCATAGATGCATGAATTATGTGTTTTTTCTAAAAACAGATATTAAATATGTATTTTCTGTAGCATTAATTTATATATGGTTGAGCAAAGCCATACAGTGGTTTAACGCATCAGTGTGTACACAAGAAGTCTAGCGAAAACACTTTGAATAGTCCACAAAAGTGGGTAGAGCTGGGAAGGCACTAGGGCAGGAAAGTAAATCTAATTCAAACTAATTTATGTAGTTTCTGAGCCCTTGCGGATAGCGTCCTCTCTCCTTCTGTACCAGTATGCCATATGTTGACCATGTACCTTGTACATGTCTTTGTATATCCTTCCATATGTAAAGTACCATGGAATTAATAGTGCTATAATAATAATAATAATAATAATAACAATAATGTAGTATTTTATAACACAAATCTTACTCCAGTCCATGACTAGAGTAAGATTTGTGGCAAGGCTCACTGAGGCGAACACCACTTTTAAGACATGCCTGAAATATTAGAGAGAAATGCCTCCTAACAAATCAAGTGCCTCTGACTCCCCGCACACCAACTCACAAAATTGGTGCAATTGAACAATGTTGGTCTTGATGAATCAGGGCTATACCGTAATATGTGTAAAATCACAGAAGAGTTTTAAAAAGACAAAAGGGAAATGCACATTGTATTAATTTGTAAAAATAGAAATACGATAGGCAGAAGCAATAAGAGCACATTATACTGATAATATCTTGGAAATATGAGTATCTTATGATTGCTAACAACTAGAGAATAGAAGAATATGTAGGAAAGTCTGAATAAAGACATTTTGGAAAAGAGTTCTTAGGTACTGTATATTGTAGTCCAAGAAGGCCCTATGGAATATACATTTCTCTTGGTTAAAATTTGACCAGGTTGATACATTGATCTATAAATATATGTTTTATTGATGTTATTGCTCATGTTCGGTGTTTTGTAAGATTTTATTTTATTTGATTTGTATGTTTCTTTGACAATGTGTATGTCTGGTAGCTCTATTACTGTCAAATAATTACATAAGTTACTGTATGTAATGGGGTTCTCTAATAATTGTTAGAAATTAAATAATACACATTTATTTATTTATTAATATCTTTTTTTTAACAAAAAGGTATGCTTTATGTAGTGTACTCTGTCAGGATTTTATAGATGGTAAATGCTATTAATCAGTATGCAATCGTCCTAGATTTCAGAGGACATGTAGTAGGATGGGCTGCATAAAGAACATCCGCTCAAGATATTAGGCAAGTGCTGAGTCAACCTGACAGGACACTGAGCAGAGTGGACTAAATGAGAAGATACCTTTCTTTTGCAGGCTAAGAATGGACATACCGGTACTTCACAGTCAGTATGTCCAACATGTGAATGAAAAAAGGTGGCACTCGTAAATAAAAGTTCAGGACCTGTAGAAGCACAATTGTGTGCAAAATGGCCGTTTTTCAGATGTTGCCCGCATCTATCCTCCTGCATGTTTTAATAATTTAAAGGAAAAAAATAACTTTTTATTGTACCAGTGAGTGCCACCTTTGTATTATCTTTATGGATTTATTTGGTTGCTACATGAGAGGTTGAGAACCACCGATTTCCATAGAGTCAGATATTGAGTCCTTTACCCACTAGTGTCAACATAATAAACCCTAAAATCAATTTATAACAAATGCAAACTCAAAACAAAACCTTAGATGAAAACTAAAGTGCACAGCAAGTGGGGAAGGAAGAGGTACGTCCTACAGATACACTCCCTTCTATACCCCACCTTACAGTGGAGGTCGGCACCGTAGTTTTACGTTGTGGTGCCCCCACTCACCAATAGCTGTCCCTCCAAAGGCACTCACTGACCCTGCAAGTTAGAAACAGTGCTGACATTCACCAATGTGAAAACAGGGCAGCATATAATAACCAATGGGGACAGCCAATAATCACTGTGCACCCAAGTGGTTAAAATAGGGGCTAGTGGTCCCTGACATATGTACTCGACCTACATGTGGGGGTTGGCACCCTAGATGATCAGCTCATAGGCTGTGACCTGGTTAGTCCTTATCATTAAATGCTGACATCACTTCCAGGTACATAAAAATGTCAAATACCCTTGTCCATTCTCTAAAATAGCCATAGGTATAGTGCAGTGTAATATACATAATCACTCCAGGATGATCGCTGGGGTCTGCTTTTGTTTTGTGTGGTAGATGTAAATACTTATGTTCTAAAAAAAGGGAAAAAGGTATTCAATGAGTGATACCTTTATTGGCTAACCAGAGAAATTATATTTGTAAGCTTTCAGAGCTCAAAAGGTCCTTTCATCAGACACCCTTCATCAGAGTTTTGTGTGGTACAAAGCTTATTTTATTCTGTGACCCACACACCGCTGGGTGCCGCACTCCTTTGGAACGCAAACAAACCCGTGTGATTTACACTCTGACGAATGCGCAATGGTGCATGCCGCTGGGTGCCTAGCAAGCAATCCCGAAGGTGCGGCCTGCAATCTGACACATGTGCAATAGCGCAATCCACCGGGTGCTGCGCTCTTGTGGAATGCAAGCAAACCTGGAAGTGTGGCTGTCACTCTGACGTATGCGCAGTGGCTGGACAGGGAAAAAGCCAAATTTCCACCACGTATGTGTGCGTTTCTGCCATCTCCTCTGTGACAGGAGAGAAGGCGTTAGTTGCTAAATGTTCCCCAGATAACAGAATTAATGACTCACAGTCAGGGGAATAAATTAGTATAACAGATCTGTCCAGCTAACAAAGTACAAAGACAGATAGCTGCAATCATATATTAATAAGAACTAAAGGAAATGGTCAGTAGTATTATTAAATGATTCACCCAGTTTTATATACAGTATTCATGGCACCAGCTTTGTTAATGATCATTGTTATATCACCCCAGTAAAACTGTATACAATGCAGCAAATAGAGGAATGGGAATTAGGAATAAAACAGACTATTCATATTACCAGCTCATTTTCTCATGAGCTTTTGTACCACATTTTAAAAGTTTTTTTATATAGGAGCCCAGCATATATATATGACTGTATAGAAAACACGTAAATGATATCTGCTCATTGATCCCATTAGGTGCCAGGGATCCAAACCTAAAGTTCCATTCTCTTTCCTTTTTTAAGATGCTGAGATCATGGTTAGCTCCCCTAGGATCTTTTCCAACCACCCCCATAATTTGGAATAACAGCTGGTGGATGTCACCCCCATGTATCTGGTTCATGTGCCTTGCCAGCGGAGTATCTCTTCGATTCCGTATATCACCCAAGAGCTCACCCATTCGACTCCTGAATTCTATCTGGGTCTTGCTTACATTGTCCAGTGGGCATGTACATGTGACCACCGCCGTAGATTTACAATTAGCAAACTCTCTATTAAAGAATTCTCTACTGTTCACTGCACTTCGGATTGACTTACATGGCCTCATGTTACTACAGTAACTACAATCACCACACCTGAAAAAAACAATGAGTCTCCTCTCAAGTCAGGTATTAGCTACGGTCGGATCCTTGTAGTAACTGGGCATTATTTGACCCTTAAGTGAGTGACCCCTTCTGCAGGTGACACTCGCGGTTGGGGAGATGTTGTCCCTCAAATCTGGATCAGCCGATAGGATATCCCAGTATCTACGAAGCACAGCAACTACCTTCTCATTTTGACAGTCAAAGGTCCCTACGAGTCTGATCACGTTCTAGTTGTCTTTTTGGCCTTTACCACACTTATGTTGTAGTTCCCCATGGTCTTGTTGTCGAGCATGTTACGTGCTGAAAACAGAACTTGCCGTGGGTAGTCCCTCTCTAGAAAACATCTCGTTAGGTCATCAGCCTGTGTTCCGAAATTGGTTAATGTTGAGCAGTTCCTCCTTAGATGGAAATACTGATCCATAAGTATAAGCCTTCTTGAGGGGGACAGGATTATGGCTCTCGCACTTCAAGAGGTTATTCACCAGAGGTTTTCAGTAAGTTCTTGTTGATAATGACTCATCAGGCTCATTCTTAAAAAGAACATCTAAGAATGGAAGTTCTCTTAGGTTGCTCTCTGATATTAAATGAAGACTGATTTTGTTGATATTATGACAGCTGACAAAACCCCCGAAACTCTCCTCAGCACATGCACATTATCTATATAACTGCACCAAAGGAGGATATGGGGCTTCTACCAGTTACTTCCATCATGAAACACAATGGTTTCCTCCCACCAGCCCAGGAAGAGATTTGCATATGATGGGGCACAGTGGCTCCGCTTCACAGTCCCCCTTAGCTGGTGGAAGTACTCCCTGCCAAAGAGAAAAGCATTATGATGTAATACAAATAACAACAAACCCAGAACAAAGGTATTGTGGCTATTACAAATGTTAGCCCTCGTGTTGAGATAATACTCAATGGCATGTAATCCTAGACCATGGGGGATACTACAATATAAAGCCTCAACGTCAATTGAGGCAAGCATGGTATCTTCCTCCAACAATACCCCATCTAGCTTACTCAGTAAATCCGTGGTGTCTCGCGTATAGGACAGGAGCACAAACACAAAAGGGAGTAAAATCATATCCACATAACTCCACAATTCATGTACAATTTATTTTAGGGTTAATTATGTTGACGTATTTAAGTTTGGACCCTAGTGGTTATCTATTCTAAAAAATCCTCTGCCCACTTACAATACAGCAGGTTATGAATATCAATGGTGCTGAACACTTTCTCATTTTGTCACATCCATCTTAGTCAGCCTGACAGTTTTACTGTAGTGTAGGGAGTATGTCTGTCTCCCAAATACTCGTCACACAGTCCGTCCAAGGATGTGCTGCACTAGATAAAGAATACTTTTTTACTAAGTAAAATTATTTAGAAAAATATTTAATATTGAAAAGCATTTTATTTCTTTATTTTATCACATTTCTTGGAGACCCCTTTAAGTGAAATTATACGGGGCTCATTTTTGTTTTTAATTTTTTTCAGATCATACCAAGAAAACTAACTTAGAAGTCAGTTAAACAGATCCTGTCTATTGAACCCTGTAGTATATGTGGCTGTTAAACATGTTTGTAAATACTGTTCACAGTTCTAAATACTGTTATCTTAAGGGAAAAAGGGCTGCCTCCGTAATCAAGTATGAAAACAAGAGTTAAAAAAATGTTTCACTGGCTGTATTTAGTAAAACTGATGTGTACTACACATCTCCATTTAAAGACAAAAAAAATCCTTCAAGGGTACTTTCACATCAGCGTTTTTTTTAAATTGCGGCAGTTGCGGTGAAAAAAATCGCAACTGCTGCGATTACCGCATAACTAGAGATGGGCGAATCTACTCGTTAGGACTCGTTACTCTGCGAGTAGTAAGAAACTCGCAGGAGTCGGTACTCTGCGAGTTTCCAAGCGATTACTCGCACAGTAACGAGTCCAATGCAAATCAATGGCAATCCTAGTTTTGTCAGAGTTTGCATTCAGTATGTTTTCTCAGTCGCTAAACTCGCTATCACATCGCAGTCTATGTAGCTGGATTGTCCCCAAATCAGCCTAGCATGTTAGCAGCCTAGCATGTTAGGTCAGAAAACTGTGGAGATGGACAAGCATGTTAGCCAATCACATTCAGTAATGCCGCAGCCATGTTGGTTGTGGCATTACTATGATTGGCTGCTGTCCATCGTGATGCCTATGTCATGTATGACAGGCAAGGCTGTATATAAGGCTTGCCCCCACCATTTTGGGCACATTCCTGTGACGATCTGAGCTAGTGCAGGGCGAGTAGGGAGACTTGGAGCAGATCAGAGATAGGGATTGTCAGTGAGTGTAGGAAAATCACCTCAAGATTCCTCACATATAACCCAAACAGCTCTTCTGAGAGCTACCAGGACGGAGGAGTGCTGTGTACAGCACTGTAGGCAGGGAGACAGGCAGGCAGGAGCAGCCTTACAGTGCATACAGCACTGACCTCAGAGCTTAGCTTAGTCACTCAGCCTTCCTCAGAGCTAAAATCAGAGGCTTAGCTGAGCAAATATTTAATTTTTTGTAGGGAGAGTGCGTTGCTTCTCTGCGAAGTGATAGCACGCACTTTACCTCTCTGCCGTGACACGAACAGCACCACTGTCCTTATTGGTGACTGCTTCTGCGACATAACTAATTTTTTGGAGGGAGAGTGCGTTGCTTATCTGCTACAAGCTAATAGCAGGCACATTACCTTCCTGCTCTGCGAATACGCATTTGTAGCCTTCATTGTCATCCTAGTAGGAATTCTTAACTGATAATTAGTCATCTGATTCTGTACGTGACCATCTTCATTTGTCAACAATGTCCCAAAAACAACAAATGCCCAAAAAAGAGTTTGCAAAGGGACAGGGACGAGGTCGTGGCCGTAGCAGTCGTGCACAAGAAGGCACTGGTACAGGTAGACAGACGAGGATTGATCGATCCAGCTTTCTGCTGTCTAAATTTCCCAGTACTCAACCTAAACGTGTCTTGAGGCCGGAAGAGCAAGACCAAATAACATCTTGGATGGCTGACAAGACCTCAACCACTGGTTCATGCAGCACACAATCATCCTTGACACCATATTCAAGTGACGCAGGGTCATCTAATCCGCAAACTCTTCCTATTTTCTCACGCCATTGGCAGACAGAGGAAAATTTGGACCGTGACCTTGGACACTCGGATGATTTATTTGCTTCTTATCAGCCCTTCATACATCCTGACCTTTCTTTGTCACTGCCCGACCAGATACTTGAACAAGACGTACGTTCTATTCATGGACAAAGTTTGGATTCACCTCGTACTGAAGAAAGTCACTTTCAACAAAGGCATACACCGTCTCAGGAGGTGGAGGATGATGATGATGATGAGACACACATCTCATCTGGCCAGCCTGAACAGTCACGTTATCCAGAAGACTTTGAGGAGGAAGGGGTGGATGATGAGACCACTGATCCAACCTGGACTCTTGACATGCATAGCCAACCGAGCAGCATGGAGAAGGAAAGTGGCTATGTACCACCGCCAAAAGCACCCAGGCTTACTCCTTTATCCAGAATCCAACCTGTGACAACAGTAGCCCAAATTGTGTCAACTGTTGCACAAACTGTACCAACTGTTGCCCAAACTGTGTCTACAGTTGGTGTTGGACAGAGTTATCCTCCTGTGCCTCCAACACAACATAAAGGACGAAAAGCCATTGTCTGGCAATTTTTTAAGGATAGCACATCAGTACCAAATGTCGTTATCTGTAACATCTGTTATGCCAGGCTAAGCCGAGGCCAGGGAAAAGGAAACTTGAGCACAAGCAGTATGCGTAATCACATGTCTGTTAAACACCCAAGTCAGTGGTTGGCCCATTAGGGTTCGACATCAGGGCCTTCTGATCCCAACACTTGCAGGCCAACCCCGGTCCGTCCTTCACCATCTACTGTTCATGCAGCAGCTCTTACTCATACGTACTCCTCACAAGCTGCGTTAGACGAGAGATATGACACTAGTCAAGTGACTTGTGAGTCTGCCCCAAATGTCCAGTTGTCTGTTCCACAGCTGTATGAGAGGCAGCAGAAGTACCAATCAACACACCCTTTTTCTCAAAAAATGACTGCGCAAATTTCTAAGTTGTTAGCTGCTGAAATGTTGCCGTTTAGGCTTGTGGGTACAGAGTCTTTTCGGGAGTTGTTGGCTGTGGCAGCACCACGATACTCTGTTCCCAGTCGCTACTTTTTCTCACGTACTGCCGTACCCGCGTTACACCAGCACGTGGTTAACAACTTAAAGCGTGCACTAACAAATGCTGTAAGCGGAAAAGTCCACCTGACAACTGACACGGGAACAAGTAGTTGTGGACAGGGCAGATACATATCACTAACAGCTCACTGGATCAACCTGGTCGAGAGTGTCCCAAATTCTAAAAGTGGAATATCGGAGATCCTACCAACTCCACGAATAGCGGGCACAACATCATTCCGGCTGTCCGCGTCCTCATATACTTCAACAACACAATCTGCGTCTTCTACTTTCTTGACCACTGCTGACTTGCCCGCAACATCACGTCCAAGTTGGGAGCTTTGCAGTAGCGCATCAGCAAGGCGACAACAGGCTCTTCTTAAGCTGATCTGTCTAGGTGACACACCTCATACTGCAACCGAGCTGTGGAAAGGTGTTAAGCAACAGACATATGAGTGGCTGGCCCCACTGCAACTCCAAACAGGTCTTGTTGTCAGCGATAACGGACGAAACCTTGTTGCAGCAATAAAGCTCGGTAACCTTCTACACGTGCCTTGCATGGCTCACGTGCTAAACCTAGTAGTTCAGAAATTCATGAAAAATTACCCTGAGTTATCTGATCTACTAGAGAAGGTGCGTAGAAATTGCGGACATTTCCGACATTCCTCCACGGCACTTGTAAGTCTATCTGCCCTTCAACAGCAATTTCATTTGCCCAAACACAGGTTAATTTGCGACATGCCCACACGATGGAACTCTACATTCCATATGTTGGCAAGGTTCAATGAGCAGCAGAGGGAATATCAGCTGCAACATGCCCGTCACACCGGAAGTCATACAAGACACATTGGTACTATGGAGTGGGTCTGGATCGCTGACCTTTGCAAGGTTCTAGAGAACTTTGATTACTGCACAAAACTTGTCAGCGGTGATCAGTCCATTATTAGTCTCACCATCCCCATGCTCTGTTTGGTTAAAGAATAGCTCCTGAATCTTAACACAGAATCATTGAGGGCACAGCGGATGGCTATGGAGCCAGATTTGAACATCCACGATCAGAGCCAGCAAAGCCAATTTCAGCCGGCAACATTGGCTACGGAAGAAGACTGTGATGAGGGTGATGAAGATGAAGACGATTTATTTCTCCATGGTACTGATGTGAGCCCTGATGGTACTGCCAACCCCAGCTTTATGTCGGTACAGCATGGGTGGGCTGAAGAGGAGGAGTCGGAGACCGATTTTGAGACCATGATGCGTAGTGTTCATCAGTCAGGTGAAACAGAAGAGATGAGTCTTTGCAGCCTAGCACACATGTCTGACTTCATGTCTCAATGTCTGTCCCAAGATCCACGTGTCATTAACATCTATGACAGTGACCTCTACTGGTTGTCAACATTCCTTGACCCACGCTACAAAGACAAGTTTCCATCGCTGCTGTTGCAGTCACCAAGGGGCTTAACTATGGCTTATTTCAAAAGGGTTGTTGTTGACAATTTGATGTCAATTTCACACTTTGACTCAGCTCTACCCCGAAGAAGCAGCTGTTTGCCACAGCAGCCTTTGGTTGGGACACAAACGGCCACAATGTCAAGAAGAGGTGGTGGTAAGATGTCCACCAACTGGGCGATGTTCAACAGACCTTCCAACCTGCAACAGATTGTGCCTACAGTCACCTTGAGTAGGAGACAAACATTGTCAAACATGGTGAACGAGTATGTCTGTGACACTACCAGCTTCTTAACCGACCCCTCTGTACCCTTTAATTACTGGGTTTCAAAGCTTCACACTTGGACTAAGCTCTCTTTGTATGCCTTGGAGTTGCCGGCCTGCCCAGCTGCTAGTGTGACATCAGAGTGTGTTTTCAGTGCCGCTGGGGCATTGTCACTGATAGAAGGTCACGGCTTACTACAGAAAATGCCGACAGGCTGACTCTCATTAAGTTCAACAAGGACATCACAGTTCTTAAGCCCTCCAGACGACAGTACCCAAACCTAGAGGAACATAATCAAATTTGATATGTTTGGCTGACTGCGGTTTAAACATTATGTCCTTTTCTGACACGAAGGATAAACAATGTGCCTTCGCTAAGAAGATTTGATAACTCATGTTCCTACTACATTTGCTGCCTGAGAACAAAACTACACAATCAGTTTCAGTCATGTTACTTTACTACTGCATCCACTTGTGATGATTTTTGAACTTTGTTTTTTTTCAGACAATACAATACAGCCTCTTGGCTGAATTTTTCAAGGCAACAAGCCTATGCCTGCATAGTGGGCATTTCTCCAACTGCAAGCAAATATATTGTATGGCACAAGCGCCTTGCATTAATTATAAAAATTTTGATCACGCCCCTTGGGCTAATTTTTTGAGGCAACAAGCCTATGCCTGCATAGTGGGCTTTGCATGTACTATGCTCTTAGTACTACCCACAATATTGTATAGGCAACGCGCCCTGCTTAATTTCTCAAAATCTGGACTAAAGCCCTTGAGCTAATTTTTGGAGGCAAATAGCCTATGCCTGCATAGTGGCCTGTGCATGTACTATGCTGTTAGTACAACCCACAATATTGTATAGGCCACGCGCCCTGCTTTATTTCTCAAAATCTGGACTAAAGCCCTTGAGCTAATTTTTGGAGGCAACAAGCCTATGCCTGCATAGTGGGCTTTGCATGTACTATGCTGTTAGTACAACCCACAATATTGTATAGGCAACGCGCCCTGCTTAATTTCTCAAAATCTGGACTAAAGCCCTTGAGCTAATTTTTGGAGGCAACAAGCCTATGCCTGCATAGTGGGCTTTGCATGTACTATGCTGTTAGTACAACCCACAATATTGTATAGGCCACGCGCCCTGCTTTATTTCTCAAAATCTGGATTAAAGCCCTTGAGCTAATTTTTGGAGGCAACAAGCCGATAATTCATCAGTGACCATTGCATGCCCTTTGCTTCAAGTACTATGTACAGTTGGACATGGGCTCTGAGGCCTGCTTAATTTGAACAATACATACATCCCATGGACCGTTGGAATGTTTTAGAGACAAACGTCCGACGAACAGAGGGAACAATTGAAGGCAATGGTCCCTCATGAACACAACGATAAATCATGGTACGACGTTGCAAATGGATTTCATTGCCGATGATACTTCACAAACTGCATTGTAGCTGTAGACAGGACACACATTTATATCTAAAAGCCCACAACAATGTGATAATCAGCTTCAATTATTAATGGAAATGTAAACCCAAGCCCAAATCCCACCTTAGGTGTATCCCATAAACTGACCTGAGATTCTTGACTAATTGTTCATGTGGAAAGTGTGTGATAGTTCCAAAATCATGGATTGAGTGTATTACACATGACACATACAACTGATATGTGGCTGTGAAAAGAAATATTTTAATTAGGTGGTAGACTTTAATGCCTGTTGGCTTTCTTTTACTTAAGTCTGTTTTCTTTGTCTGCTATTCTTTCCACCTTTTTTTTTTTAAAAGGCCACAAAAAGCCACATCTACTAACATAACATAACATAACAAAGAAACACACCGAAAGGGGTTAAGGTAACAAATTGCTACATAAAACCTAACATTAAAAGAATGTTAAATTATCTCAAAAAGAGAAAAATCAAAGTCTAAAAAACACAAAAAAAAAAAAAATTATTATGGATAAAAACTTCCATAGGTCCATTACATTAGAGGACATGGTAACTTCGGCCACCACTGTCTTCCACAATCACATCTACGTCACCCTCATGGACAAGCATATTGATGACGTTGAGCGCCTGGTTGATGTCCTCAGCCAACGGCCTGTGATATTCTACCAAAACCTCTTGATCCAACATTAGGCACATTAACTAAAGGCTCATAGGGACGCCACAAGGTATGTTCTACAGGGGGTCCATCAATACTCTGTGAGCCCAGCACGGGTCCTGGTTGGCCTGGCTGCTGGCGGTGTGACCTTGCCAAGAAGTTGTGTTGTGAACGCTGCCAACCCTCCAGCATATTTAAGACCCGTGTGGGGCTGTTGGGGGGCACATTGGCATCAAGTACTATTTGGACGGCTGCCCTTGCACTCAGTCTCCGCTCATGTGGAATCTGTGTGCAAAGGCAGCCGCCCACTGTAGTGTGTTGGGGTCTGCATTGGATGCCCCACCCACCCATTCCCAGGGAGCAAAGTAATTTGGAGCAACAACACTCGAGACATATCTGGGTAAAGGTGCCAAGCTGGGGGTGAAGGCAACTGTGTTGAAGCTGGAGGAGGCCACAGAATCACGCCCAAATGCTGATGATGGATCAGCTCGGCCACAGCTGTACCGAACCGGGGCAGGGACATAATGGCAGGGACCTGGAGCAGGGACAGAGGAGCAAGGAACTGGACCATGCGTGGAGGAAACATGAAAACGAGCTGGGGCAGTGCAGGAGGGAACAGGACCAGGGCCACTGTTGGACTTCTCAATATTATGGCCAGAGCTACAGGGGACCACAGCGGCTGGAACACCGGATGGCAGATAAACTGGTGGAGCCGCCAGAGCCATACCACTCACAGCATGTTCTTCTACAGGCTGTGGTGGTAAAGGTGGTGGAAGCTGATCAGCCACGGGTTGGTTGGGGTCCGGCATCACCTCATCTGCTTCATCCACATCCTGTTGCTGCCCCAGTGGCCTCCTCTGCGCCTTGGTGAACTTCCACAGGCTGGGGATTTGGACGTCGTGGTCTATTTCAAAACCAAAAATGAAAAAAGTCAGCGCCCATTTTTTGTACTTAGAAAGTTAAAATTAAAGTGTGCAGTGACCAACATAACTTGAAATCTACACTTACATTTACCCTTGTGTGTCTTCAACCTAAAGAAATCTAACTTTACTCACATTTTGGCACAGTTAACCATGTAAAATACACAACCAACAAGCTGAGCAAAGTACATACAATCTAAATTGGCTTATAGTAGCATAATTTGTGAAGATTACCTTACTATTCCAAACTATTGTTTACCGTAAAATAAATATTCAAAACATTGTAAGTAAATATTAAGCAGCACAACACATATGTAGCCTACGTACATGGGACCGTTAGGGTACAAATGGCAGCCCTTTCAAGTCAGGTCATGCCATTGAGCTAGCAAAAGAACGCACCCTTCCCGCAATAAGAAATCACGCCTTTCTATGCTGCTATGACCACCATCTCACACAATATAGTTACCTGTAAGATGCCTTCAGATATGCTACACCATATTTGCATAAGGTAATGTGCCAAGTAACATTTGGAAATTATGGCACAGGCATAGGCAAGTTTAATAATATTAAGACCAACACACAAGTGGGCGAAGGAACGTCACAACAGGAGACCACTGTGCCTCTTGAACGGATATGAAGACTGCTGAGCACAGACCGATCGATACTGTTGATCAGACACAGAGCGCATTGACATGCTACTGTATACCCTGGTTTTCCTCAAAAACAAGGAAGGTACCGATGTGGACTGCAAGAATAACCACAGGGTCATTTTTTAGCCACATTGTGTGGAGACATTTTTGCCCTCTAAAATTACTTTAAGATGATGGACACCTTGACATGATCAACTGTGTTTATAAAATAAGTGTTGCACATTTGTAGTTAGGCACCCTACTGTATCTCACAAATTAAATGGGGTTAAACATATAAATAACATTGCGACACACAGTGTAACCTCCAAACTGTTATTAAACTTTACAATAACAGTGTCCTGTCTGTTCATCTTTTTTAACACAACCTATTTTACTTGAAATTACTTACCGTATATACTCGCGTATAAGCCGAGTTTTTCAGCCCAAAAATTGGGCTGAAAAGTACCCCCCTCGGCTTATACGCGAGTCAGTGCTGTATACCGATGTATACATCGGTATACAGCAGCCCCCGTAATCCAGGGCCCCCCCAGCCTCTCTCCGGTCACCTGGAAAGGAAACTATACTTATCAGTGTCCGCTGTCCGCGCCCGCTCGCATCTGCCGACATCGCGATCCTCCATCTTCATGCGGCGTCTTCCTGTTTCTGTGCTCGTCGCAGCAATGACGTCATTCCTTGCGACGCGCACAGGAAACAGGAAGACGCCGCATGAAGATGGAGGAGCGCGATGTCGGCAGATGCGAGCGGGCACGGACAGCGGGACAGTGATAAGTATAGTTTCCTTTCCAGGTGACCGGAGAGAGGCTGGGGGGGCCCTGGATTACGGGGGCTGCTGTATACTACCGCGGGGGCTGCAATATACTACCACTGGGCTGTATACACTGCTGGGGCTGCCTGTATACTGCTGGGGCTGCCTGTATACTGCTGGGGCTTCCTGTATACTGCTGGGGCTGCCTGTATACTGCTGGGGCTGCCTGTATACTGCTGGGGCTTCCTGTATACTGCTGGGGCTGCCTGTATACTGCTGGGGCTGCCTGTATACTGCTGGGGCTTCCTGTATACTGCTGGGGCTTCCTGTATACTGCTGGGGCTGCCTGTATACTGCTGGGGCTGCCTGTATACTGCTGGGGCTGCCTGTATACTGCTGGGGCTGCCTGTATACTGCTGGGGCTGCCTGTATACTTCTGGGGCTGCCTGTATACTGCTGGGGCTTCCTGTATACTGCTGGGGCTGCCTGTATACTGCTGGGGCTGCCTGTATACTGCTGGGGCTGCCTGTATACTGCTGGGGCTTCCTGTATACTGCTGGGGCTGCCTGTATACTGCTGGGGCTGCCTGTATACTGCTGGGGCTGCCTGTATACTGCTGGGGCTTCCTGTATACTGCTGGGGCTGCCTGTATACTGCTGGGGCTCCTATATACTACCACTGGGGCTGCTGGGGCTCCTATGTACTACCACTGGGGCTGCTGGGGCTCCCATGTACTACCACTGGGGCTGCTGGGGCTCCTATGTACTACCACTGGGGTGGCCTGTATACCACACTGCTGGGGGCTATATACCTGTGCTGAGGTCCACCCTCGGCTTATACACGAGTCAATAGGTTTTTCCAGATTTTTGGGGCAAAAGTAGGGGGGTCGGCTTATACACGGGTCGGCTTATACACGAGTATATACGGTAATTCTTGCAAAACATTGGATTTTTGAAAAGCTTGTTAGATTTGAATGTGGTATTCTCAATGATAATTTTATACTTTAATAAGAACCACAACTTAATATACAATGACAACTTCAGAGATATGGTGTTGTCTCACGCCACCCTCACACTAGTCATTTAACCACAAATGGAGACTATGACAATTAAACATGCAAAGACTCCATTTCTTAAAACACATAATGTTGCAGGTTGACAGGGTAATTCTCAACATGCACCAGGCCTCTCCGAACCTACAAAGTGAAATGTTAAACTGGGACCAATTTCTGGTGTCCAACTTGCTTTTTGTACAAGGTGGGTACAATAAGCACATTAGTGGAGTCACAAACATATAAGGTGTCTTCCTTGAGCCACAAGACTAAGCCCTTGTGAGCCAGTCACTACATGCCCACGTCATGGACACAGGCCTTCATGGCGGCAGTTGTTATGGTGATTCGCTCACAAACAAATACATACAGTACCCATGGTCCCACTAACAAACTTTGCTGAGTGCGGACTATGTATGTGTTATGCAGATCGTAAAAATCTGAGGTCCCCTAACATAATTGTGTGCATTATGGCCAAATATGTTTTCACCCTTTCAAAAGATCAGCATCCGCCTTCCTATTTGACATGGCTACAAAAGCAATGGGGACATCAACCATATTGTGTAATCTTACACATGTTAAGGTTATGGGCAAATGAAAATCTTCCATAACGGACCTAAGACGCACAAATGGACGAAGGAATGCCAGTCTGTAATAGTGGGCGTAAACACGCAATGGTGGTGCAGCTTGTGGGCCTAGGCGTAACTGCCGTTCGTACTCCTTCTTATACTGGTCCCGGCAGCTCCTCCATCTCTTCATCACCATATCAACTGCAAGCAGATGAATAAAATACAGACATCAGATTTGATAACACATTCTCTTGTCTCAAACAATAGTGCCAAACATACAATAGACATGCACTTCTTGCCCTCTTTGTACCCATGGTTAAGTATACCGTACACCTAGAGAGAAGGATAAACCTGGAAGGACCATATCGCGAGAGGGTTCTGGCAAGAGAAGGAACCTGTCTGCGCATCCTCTTCCACTGTTTTCTCAACAACAGTCCCAAGTTTAAGCACTGCAGCACTGCCTCGGCGAAGCGGCAACAGGCTGTGCTGAATCTAATATGTATAGGTGACAAACCCCAAAATGCAGAAGAGGTGTGGACATCTCTGAAACAGCAGGCAGATCACTGGCTCACACCTCTGAACCTAAAGCCAGGAAAGGTCGTGTGCGACAATGGCCGGAACATGTTGGCGGCTTTGAGGAGAGGCCAGCTGATACATGTTCCATGTGTGGCCCATGTGCTCAACCTCGTGGTTCAGCGGTTTCTAAAATCATACCCAGAGCTGTATGATCTCCTCTTAAAAGTTTGACGCCTGTGTTCTGTTTATCTAAAGTAACCTACAGCTTCTGGCGGCCTTGACGGCTTGGTGGGGCCTTTTTCAGCTTCAGGCTCACAGACTGGTGTGTGATGTCCCCACGCGTTGTTACGCAACTCTGCACATGTTGGTCAGGATTTGTGACCAGAAGAGGGCAGTTGTTGAGTACCTGCCTCACCTAAGGCATTGGGAAAAGGGTCAAAATCCACACATAACACGTGAGGAGTGGAGATTGATGTACGACCTATGTAGCGTCCTCCAAAACTTGGAGGAATCCACCAAGATGGTGAGCGTCGATGACGCCATTATTAACATCACCATACCGCTTCTGTGCCTTCTAAAACGGCCTCTGCTCAAAAACAAACATGATGCATTGCAGGCGTAGCGCCATGAGTTGGAGCGAGAAACAGTAGTGGGTGTGGGTGATAACACACAGCCCAGCCTCATCTCATCACAACGGGCAGTGGAGGACTATGACGAGGAGGAAGAGGAGGACGAGTAGGAGGATGAAGACATGGAACTACTCTCCGTCCACATTGAGGATATGACATGCACACCAGTCATACCCTGTGTTCAGCGTGGTTGGCCAGAGGACAGGGGAGATGAGGAGGAGGAGGAGGAGGAGGAGAAGGAGGAGGACAGCATGTTCAGTCATCGTGTTGGTCAGGACACCGAAGTGCTGGCTGTTAAGAGTCTGGCGCACATGGTTGACTTAATGGTAAGCTGCCTCGCTCGTGACCCTCGCGTTAAGAACATCTCGGGCCAAAAAACATTACTGGTTGGTAACAGTGTTAGACACACGCTACAATGAGAAGTTTATCTCTTATTCCTGAGGTGGAGAGGTCAGCAAAAATGCAGCATTTCCAGAAGGCCATAGTTGTGGAATTACACAAAGCATTCTCCACACAAAACGATAGCCGCATCGATCAGGAATCGGTTGACAACCAAGGCGTACGGCCGAGAGGGACACAAGTGTAATCTGCCCCAGGTAAGGGAACAGTCTTTAAGATGTGGGCCAGTTTTCTCAGCCCCTAACGTTCCGCAGCACCTGAGGTGCGGGGTAGTGCCACAAGAAATGTTAAGTTTGGCCCGATGCTGAAGGAGTACCTTGCAGATCTAATAACTGTAGTCCGACATTGCTGTGTGCCTTACAATTATTGGGTATCGCAGATGGACATGTTACATGAATTGGCTCTCTACACCTTGGAAGTCCTGGCCTGCCCTGCCGCTAGCGTTTTGTCAGAGTTTTTTTTTAGTTTCCGCAGGTGGAATCATTACTGATAAACGCACCCACCTGTCAACTGAAAATGAAGACAGAATGACTCAGATCTAGATGAACAAGGGTTGGATTGGGCCAGACTTCACCACACCACCAGGAAATGAGAGCGGAATTAAAATATTGAAAAGGTAATTTTCCATTAACCTACACTCACCCATGGGTACACACTTCTGTACTTTGGATAATCGCTGGACTGCTCATCCTTCTCCTCATGCGCCACCATGTTGACCGTTAAAAAAGTTAGGCCATTGTTTCATGTATACCCCCATTGTTAAATTTTTTCACACATTATTTCAGAAAGGGCATTACAACAACAATACACCCGCTCCTTTGAAATGGGTATAATGTTTTGATGCCCTCATGCACGTCTCTATCCATGGAGAGCCTCCAAATGTTTGGCCACCCTGGCAAAGAGAAATAGTACATTAGACACACTTCCTTAAAATGGGCACATTATGTCAAGAGGCCTTCATGCACATCTCTTCTCAGTGACATCGGAGTTCAACACAATGTTTTCACGGAAAATCTTTAATGTCATCACAAAAAGTAGCAAACACCAGCTGTGTCTCACTAGTGGGTATGTGCCCTTAACATTTCCGCCATGAAAATTATTCTTGGTGTCATTTTGGAACTTTATCTGGTGAGTCCATATAAATGGCGTAAAAGAGAGAGTCCATATAAATGGCTACACAAGTTATAAGATACATATTGAGATATAAGATGTAAAATAACCTACTTGGGCAGTGACACAATGCAGGTCTTAACACAGGATCTCCATTTCGTGTGGTCGTTTCTGCAGAATACGACACCAGAACTCCTTATTTCCTTGATTGTTGTTTATTCTCCTCTGCCTTTCTGACTATAATGATGTATACTTGTTCAGTAACCTGGTTACTGCTTTTGTTCCTTATTGTCTACCTATTATTGTTACTATTAACATACTTCTTTTAATAAAGATTTTTCAAAAAAAAAAATCCTTTAAGATTTTTTTGCTAGGGTATTTCTAGGAATGCATCGCCTAAATAATTGTTTTTGCATTTTAGACGTCAATATACTATTTTAGAAACTAATTTTCACACATAGAAAAAAATAGAAGTAGTAAGAATGAAACTTACCCTTGACTGATACTAGATGTGGTTGAATATTTTGTTGGTTAAGTATTGAGAAGAAGAGCCATCTAATCAGCTAAGTACAAGGAATAAATGACTTGTCAACAACTTGCTACTCATTGGCAGGGCTGGCGTCAGCACACGATGCACACAGACAAGTGCTAAGGCCCTAGGTCCCATACCCTGTTAAGGACCCCAGCTGCATCGTTTGCCGGATGGTGTTCCATGCACTGCACTTGTATTGCTTCCTCTCAGTCTGCGCTGTCTTCCCCCTTCTCTCCCTGGATTTCATGTTTTTTGGTGCAATGTTCTGACAGCTCAGTGCGTAATTGGCGTAAGGAGGGTGAACTGCGGAATTGTAACCGGGAAGACACTGGGGTCACTCGAGAACAGCTAAGGTTGCATGACCTGAGCTGTCCTCAGGTGACCTGAGTTACCCCCCCTTCCAATACAGCAGCGCTCCGGGCTCTACTTCAGGGACCAGGGGACAGATGCTTTGTTCTTCTCCTTGGTCTCTGAAGAAGCAGTGCTGAGAGTGTTCAGCACAGAGATGAGGGTTGAGGGGTAAATAAAGATGCAGTCCCTTTTTTTTTTATTATTTCATACATTTTTCAAACAAAATTTGACGTGGGCTTCGCCATATTTTTGTATGCCAGCCAGATACAGCAGGCAGGAACCGGCTGCCCCCAACCCCCAGCTGCCTATTTGTACCTGCCTGGAAACAAAAACTATAGGGAAGCCCTTTTTTTTAATTATTTCAGGAATTTCATTAAATAATAATAAAAAAAATACATGGGGCCTTGCGTTATTTTTGTGTTCAGCCAGGTACAACTAGGCAGCTGTTGGCTGGAATCTACAGTGCAGGGAGGCCCAAGCTTTATGCCCCCCCGCTGCGAATTGCAGCTCAGAACCGCCCCAGAAGATGGCGCGTTCATAGAAGCGCCATCTTCTGGAGCTGTACCCGACTCATCCAGGGCCCTGGTGCGGTGGCTCACTGAGTAATAAAGGGGTTAGGGGCCAGCTTTGTATTATCAGCTGGCCCTAAGCCCGAAATTCATGGGGTCATGCCAATATTAGACATGACGGCCATGACTTTCTATTAAAGTGTTAAAAAAAACCACAACACAGAGATAAACAGGGGCGGGCTGGCAGATCTTGCCCAGGGGGGCAGCCCAGTTTACCCAGCCAGCGGCCAAGTGAGGACCGGGGGGGGTGCTGGCGGACCAGGGGGGCGGGTGCTAGTGCTGCTTCGCTCACCTGCTGGCTGGCTACTTCGCTCCCACATCCTGCCTGCTGCATCCCGCGTCCCGCTATAAATCAAGTGAGTGCGCGGCCGCTCTAACTGTGGGGGCGACCCTAGGCTGGGACTAAACCACCGGCCTGGGGGAAAATGCCTCCCTCCCACCTAGGCCAGTCCGCCCCTGGAGAAAAAACATTTTATTAGAAAAAAAATAAAACAACACTTAGAGACTCCATCTTTATTAAAAAAAAAACTAATCTTCCGTCCAACGTAGTCCAATGGAGTCTTCTTCTTTAGCTCAGCTACATCTTTGGTAGAGAATTTCTACCAGAGATGTAGCTGAGCTGTGCGCTGGGTGGCCGTGGGAAAGTTCATGTGAGTTCATGCTGTCAAGCAAGAACCCACATGAACCCTGACAGCACCGCGCAGCTACTTCAAATGAACAGTTGATCAGCATCAGCTGATACCTCAGCTGTTCATTTGAAATAACCATCGGGAAAGCAGGCAGTGAGAAGACTTCACCGCTGGCTTTCCCGTTCTGTGCTGTGCTTCCCGCTCCCTGATGCCCCCTCCCCACTCTCCCGCCGCCTCTCCGCTCGATCCTAAGTTAGGACCGGGCAGAGAGTGCAGAACCAAGAAATGGGGAGGGGACATCAGGGAGTAGGGAGCGCAGCACAGAACAGGAAAGCTGGCGGTAAAGTCTTCTCACCGCCGGCTTCCACGCCCGGGTCCTTCGTTCCCGCTCCCTTGTGCTGCGCTCCCCGCCCGGTCCTAACACAGAATCTGGGTGGGAGGCGGCGGGGGGAGTGGAAGATCGGGATGGGAGGCTGCGGGGGACCATAGGATCAGGATAGGAGGTGGAAGATCGGGCTGAATGATAGTTTAAAAGCCAGCGATTTTTTACCGCCGGCTTTTAAACAATCATGCACCTATTTTAGCCTTTTCCTCAGCCCCCAGACCACTATGCAGGGTCTAGCTGAGGAATTACTCGACTTACTCGCTTTTCCCATTGACTTACATTAGACTCGCTACTCGTAATAAATACCCGAGTATCGGGACCTACTCGTTACGAGTATAGCGAGTTTGAATATTTCACTACTCGCTCATCCCTACTCACAGTAAATAGCTTGGCTACTGTGGTGTACCTGGGCAGGTTGACCTCTTTTTCCCCACAATTTAAGATGTGTATGGGTATTTCCCCCTTTCTGACATCCACTACCCCTCTGGCTGTCAGGATAGTGGGCCTGTTATCAGAGTACATAGGTTCTATTAGGGCCTGGTAATCTTGACCTCTGATACCTGAAGCAGCTCGACAACATATTTGCATTTCATTTTTTGGAGGTATTATAAGGGGCAGGGATGAGCGAGTATACTCGCTACTATTCAGAACTCGCCGAATAGTAGCGGTATTCGGGTACTCGCTACTCTCCAAGTATCTTATGATTACTCGGGAGTAGCGAGTAGTCCATTCACTTTCGCAGTGTATCTATAGATACACTGCGAAAGTACCCTAAAAGTGAATAAAAAATAAAATGACATACTCACCTGTCCGACACCTGCATCGGGACCAGCAAAGAAGACCCCGGGACCGTCCCAGAAGACCTGCGATCACCAGACGACAAGTACTTGTGACTTCCAGCCAATCAGATGGCGAGACGTCACAGCTACGTGATCGCTAGCGGCCACCTGATTGGCCACATTGCAAGGTCCTAGGTGTACTGCCAGGACTTTGCAATCTGGCCAATCAGGTGGCCGCTAGCTATCACGTAGTTGTGACGTCTCGCCATCTGATTGGCTGGAAGTCACAGTTCCTTGTCGTCCGGTGATCGCAAGACTTCTGGGATGGTCCCGGGGTCTTCTTTGCCGGTCCCCGGGGCAGGCATCGGACAGGTGAGTATGTAATTTTATTATTTTTAACAACTTTTATTCACTTTTAGGGTACTTTCGCAGTGTATCTATAGTACCGAGTACCGGGACCTACTTGTTCGAGTATTGCGAGTCCGAATATTGCGGTACTCGCTCATCCCTAATAACGGGGAATGGATCACTCACCCTTACACTGCCGACTTCTTCACCGGACAATTCTACCTGTTGTCTCTGCATTAAGGCTTTGATCTCTTTGTGCAGGACTCACTGTTGTCCGGAACTGGCAGTTTCGGCTACCTGCTGTAACAAGGCAATAATCTCTCCAAGACAATTCTCAATCACATTGCGACCTAGGGTGATCATGGGATTACACTCTTGCCGATCAATGTCCACTATAATAAAACCCTGGGATTTAAGCTCTACTCGTCCCATCTTAATGGTCACCTCTTTATACCCCACCTGAGGCAAGAGCTGACCATTACTGGCAATTATAGTCAAGTCATCATCAGGACTATGGGTAAAATCAGAGTCAGCCCAGTACCGTTTATAAAGGATATATTGCATCGTTGTCACCTGGGAGGCAGTGTCCAGTAGAGCGTTCATCGGGATGCCATCAAACACGACAGGCAGGACTGGTTGTCCTTCAATGTACTTGTCCCACCAATTTTGGGGACCAGGTCACCTTACTCCTGGGGGTTGGCCATCTGCCCTAGTGGTTGCTTGTATAAAGGACAGAACCTTGCGATATGTCCCACTTTGTGACAGCAGTGGCAGGTGGGCTGTCCAGTTGGGTTGTAGCAGTCAGTGTCCTTCCCTCTGGTTGGTGGGATCCTCTTCTGTCGCCGCCACAGGAGGTCATCTGGACTGGACGCCGGCTGGATTTTCTCAGTTGATGAAGACACTTGTAGGGACTGTACTGTTTTTGTCAACACAGCCACACTTTTCTTTAACTCCTGGACCTGGAGGCATAAATCTGAAGAAGTGTCATTACTTAGTGTCTGTGCATCAGCCTCAACAGGTGCCTGGGGCAAGGATGCTGAATCATGGTGTTACTTTATTGCTGGGCGCCTGTAGGGTGCTGTGGCACTAGGGGTAGTCTATCGAAGCACTCGGATTTCCTAATCCTTAAATTGTGCAAAGTTCATGTCGGGGTTCTGTAGTGCCATGAAATGCAGCTGTGTCCGGTGTGAGTTGGACATCAGCCTCTCTATGAACTGCTCAGTCAGCAGTCTGTCCTCCTCCTCCACCCCCTGTCGCGGTCAATCTGTTTAATAGCCTGCAGCGCCTCCTGAAGGTTGAGGGCATAGTCTCTTATGCTGTAGTGCACCCTTTGTTTGCAGCCGAAAAATCTCATCTTTAGTTCTGCCGCCATGCTGGTATCAAAGGTGTCCTTCAGTTTTGCCAGGATATGCTTAACTGTTCTTTTATCAATGTCCAGCCAGGACTTCACTTCCATCTGGGCCGCACCGGATAACTGACTGATGAGGATGCTCAGATCTAGTCTAATCAAAGGTCACACGTGCAATGTGGCGGTGGAGGTCCTGCAGCAGCTTATAGCTACATGCCATCAAAACTAGTTGTGGGTGCACACAACTAGATTAGGTGAGTGCACCTCTTTGTGACCTGTGTGTTTTAGTCTGTGCCGCATTGATAGGGCACTATTGCGCCTCTGTGTCTCCTTTTTTCCTTTTCTATGATGAGGATGCTGACCTTCTCACCCTCGGACAAGGGGTACACTTTAAACAGGCTACGCAGTCTCTCTTTAAAGTCACTGAGGGTGTGTGACTCCCCTGAGTATTGCGGTAACCAGGCCACGATGTATGGTATTGATGGGGCATTATGGGGGCTGCAGCTGTGCCCGCTGCAGGTTCTTCACCTAGCTTGGGCATCTTCCTCCCCCCTACTTAACCTTAGCCAGGTTCTGAGTCTCTGTTTTGGGTATCGCTTGTTGGGATTATTCACTCGGCCGGTCACTTTACAGCCACACCGCTGGATTAACAAGCAGCCGCTTTGCAGGCGGGGTGGATTATTCGCACAGGGGTTCCTGGTCAGGACCTTCTGTTTCCCGCCAGCTGATGTAAGAGTGCGGGGCAGGGTTTCTGTTTGCGCTCTTTCCTGTAGTTCCACCCACAACAACACCCCCCGTTAGCTCCCAGCGCCGGGTGGCGGAGTAATGGTGGCAATATACATACACAGCTCAACACAGTCTATAGCACACAGAACCCAGTGATTTGTGACACCAAATGCAATGGCCGTAAGGACCGGTGGGTATCTGCTCCATGGCCTTGGCTGTGCAGTGAAGGGGATATAAGTCTTTTTGTATGCCACCTGTGGTATTCGGCCAGGGATGGTCGACGCTGCTGATTTGAACCTCTGGGGCAGATGGTGCGGCAGCTGGGATGGTATTGCTCCCCACAGGTGGAGCGGGGCCCCAGAATTGGTGTGATAGTCTATAGGGATGATGGTAGTTATGCTTGGGGTGCAGGATCTGGCTAGGAGGGCGCAGGCAATAACAGGAGGACACAAAGGTGTGCAAGTTTCTTTACCCTTACTTGGTGAAATGTAGTGCATTCCAGGGCACTGGTTACCAGGTCCAAGAAGGGTCTGGTTGGCCTGGAAATTAACCTGCAAACGTGAGATAAATGCGCATAGGGTCTTATCCTTTTTTTTAAAAATTATATCGGTGTAAATTAAGAACTGCTCACCTGATTCAGTTGTGTCACCCACAACCAGTATAATCGCCTGTAAGATGGCTTATAAGATGGCTGCTGCAGGGCCGCACCTTCACGATAAACGTGGAAACAGGAATGCTGTAATAGGAACAAATGCCGAAATGCCCGCGCTGCCAAACAGGAATCACCAGGAAACGAAGAGTTAACTGGGCAGATTTTTTCTTTATTTCATCCTACGCGTTTCAGAGCCTCTATCCGAGCTCCTTCCTCAGGGAACATCAAGAGCACAATGGAAACAATCTTATATAAACACAAAAAAGCGCCAAAAATCAGTGACAGTCCCTGTGATGTGGCGTCAGCAACAGGGTGGATCAGAGAGTGACATCACAATGTTTGTAAACAATACATCGTAGAAACTGTCAGAATTCACAATACGTTTCATACAGTTGTTCACAAAGTAGATTTGCTATTTCTTTTTAAGTCAGTGAGATCGCTTATTAGATTTCACAAATAGAAGAAAGAATTAAGAAAAAGAAAAAAGAAAGAAATAAAGAGAGAGTGAGCTGTGTTTGAACTCACGAGTGAAAAACTATATATATGTTGTTCTGACTTAGAGTGTAGTATGTTTAGCTAATTGTGCTATATAGTCTGGTGGAACACTCCATCAATTTGTATATTTGCAAAGAGAGAAATTTCATTATAAAGATGTGTTAATAAATGTGAGGAAAGATCTAATAAAGAATATACACATACATATACATATACACACATATATATATACATATACATACATCCATACATACATATATGTACACATGAGAGGGTTCTATGGGATATTCTCTTGTGTGGTTATATAAATTAATCTAGTGGAGGAAATATATAAATATAAGTATCTCCAGGGGCGGACCCAGACTGTAGTGGGCCCTGGTGCAAGAAATTTTTTTGGGCCCCCCCTCCTGGAACTCAGTGCCAGAATAGTGCCGCGGGTGTGCAGCACAGCCAGCGGCGTAGCAACTGTTTGTGGCGCCCTGGGCGGTCGAAAATTTGCCGCCACTTTGGTTGTTGATAATCTGGAAGTGTACATAGCATACACTGTCTGCCCCTATATACAAAAATATAACTACTATACTAAAACACAAAGAGAAGGGGTGCAATTGCCACCTCTGCACAACCCCAGTGTATGGCAACAAGCAGGAGTGAAGGAGGGCCCGGGGCCGGAGCAATTTTCGCCGCCGTGCTGTGGAGTTCATATGTAATATAAATGCAAAAAACCTTTATTCTTAATATTATGTCACAATACCGGGATCTGAGGATCTTCTATTTCGAGGTCAGGGGCTCTCTGATGCCATGTTGCTGTCTGTCTCGCTGTCGTCCTTTTTTGACACTGCAGTGCGGTGGACAAGAGAGCATTAACTGGTTAATAACAAGAAGTATGGAGTGTACAAACTGAGCCATAAACCGCTCATACCATGAAGTATGGAGTGTACTAACTGAGCCATAAACCCTCCCCACACCAGTAGGATTACTATATGGATTTTAGTATTAGGGTACGGACACACTGGGGTGAAACTCTGATGAGTGCAATGTGTGATTTTCTCACATTGCAATCAATCTCTGAGAGCACATTGGTGAGTGTCGGCCGCTTTTTTCTCATCCAGATTCAGGATGAGAAAAAAGTTGCAACATGCTGCGACAGTATGGGACTCACTAATGCAAGTCTATGGGTCCGACAAAATTACATACCGCACACTGACAGCACACGAACCATCCGAGAGGCATCATTTTTTTCACGGATACATTATCATTCTATAGCTTAGAACACTGTAAAATGTTCCTGTAAATAATTCTACAGTAATAGCTGCTGAGGAAAGAACAGATTGATTGCACACGGATGTGATCTGAGAATCTGAGAAAAATGTCAGACACTCGCACAGCAGTTTCCAAACAGACCAAAAAACGGATGTCACTCATCCGACTCTCCTGGATGAGAAACAGACCGATTTTAAGGCGGCGGAAGACAGTGTACCACCAAGTCCCCAGCTCCGTGCTGTGCACAGACAGTGTACGGTACACTGTCTGTGCACAGCACGAAGATGAAGACATGGCGGTACACTGTGCACAGCACGGAGCTGGGGACATGGTGGTACACTGTGCACAGCACGGAGCTGAGGACATCCCAGAAGAGGCACAATAACCACAGACAGGCGGCGGGAGAACATTGAGCCCGCCCAGGAGAACTACAACTCCCAGCACCCAACACACTGCCCAGAAACCATACGTCAGAGTACCACAGGAGACGGGAGTTTCAAAAAGAGGTGGAAACAACAGCCGGGCCCGGCACCACCAGGGGGGCCCGGCAGCACCAGGCACCACCAGGGGGGCCCGGCAGCACCAGGCACCACCAGGGGGGCCCGGCAGCACCAGGCACCACCAGGGGGGCCCGGCAGCACCAGGCACCACCAGGGGGGCCCGGCAGCACCAGGGGGGCCCGGCACACCAGGGGTGCCCGGCAGCACCAGGCACCACCAGGGGGGCCCGGCAGCACCAGGCACCACCAGGGGGGCCCGGCAGCACCAGGCACCACCAGGGGGGCCTGGCAGCACCAGGCACCACCAGGGGGGCCCGGCAGCACCAGGCACCACCAGGGGGGCCCGGCAGCACCAGGCACCACCAGGGGGGCCCGGCAGCACCAGGCACCACCAGGGGGGCCCGGCAGCACCAGGGGGGCCCGGCAGCACCAGGCACCACCAGGGGGGCCCGGCAGCACCAGGCACCACCAGGGGGGACCGGCAGCACCAGGCACCACCAGGGGGGACCGGCAGCACCAGAGGGGCTCAGGACCAGTAGAGGGGACCCAGCACCACCAGGGGGGCCCAGCACCACCAGGGGGCTCTGGTGGGTCCCTGAGTGCTGCCCCCACACCTCAGGGGCCCCTGAGAGCTGCCCCCACACCTCAGCCTCAGGGGCCCCTGAGTGCTGCCCCCACACCTCAGCCTCAGGGGCCCCTGAGTGCTGCCCCCACACCTCAGCCTCAGGGGCCCCTGAGTGCTGCCCCCACACCTCAGCCTCAGGGGCCCCTGAGTGCTGCCCCCACACCTCAGCCTCAGGGGCCCCTGAGTGCTGCCCCCACACCTCAGCCTCAGGGGCCCCTGAGTGCTGCCCCCACACCTCAGCCTCAGGGGCCCCTGAGAGCTGAGAGCTTCCCCCACACTCATCCTAGGGGGGGGAGGCCCATGAGAGCTTCCCCCACACTCATCCTGGGGGGGGAGGCCCATGAGAGCTGCCCCCACACTAATTGGCCCCTGAGCACCCCCACGTCTTTCAAGGGGGTCCCTGACGCTATCCTCGGGCCCCCTTACCGCTGCCTCCTTTAGTGCTGCGTCCCCCTCCATTACCGACAGGCAGTCGCGCTGAGCGCGCCGCAGCCTGTCATGTGGTGTGGAGCTGCAGCCGGCGCGATACAGGAAATAGAGCGGCGCCGGCTACAGCCCACGTGACAGGCAGATCAGCGCGACTGCCGGTAATGGAGAGAGGGGGTAGCCAGCAGTAAGGGGGCCCCGAGGATAGCGTGTGGGGCCAGCGGTCAGGGGCCCCCTAGTACATGTGGGGACGCTCAGGGGACCAGTGGGCCCCCCCTTTGCGCCCGGGCCCCCCTACAGTGCCCGGGGGGGGGGGTATGGGGGCGGGGCTTAGTGGGTTTGGCCCCAAAGTGTCGGGGCCCCCGGGGGATCTCGCGCAGGGCCAGTCAGGGGAACGGAACTGCCGCTGGAGCTCCAGGGGCCCCCTAGCTGGTCGGGGCCCTGGTGCAGCTGCACCAGCTGCACCACGGTAGTTCCGCCCCTGAGTATCTCATAAATGATCTATATATATAAAAATATAAAAATAATGGTATACATATATTAATGAAAAAATATATATAATTTACTTATCAGGACTAAGAAAAGAGTAGTGGACTGTTTAAAACTTCCAAAAAATTCATTTCAGTTGCTTTTTACAAAAACTAAGAATTGTCAAAAATGTGCCCAAAGGGAATGTAGGAAAAATAATATATATATATATTTTTTTTTTTTTTTAGTAAAAACTGCCTTGTTAAAATATCTTATTTAAGAATAGCCTTTAATATGTTAAAAAATATAGTAAAAAATAGATTAAAACTGAGGGGTAAAAAAGTATAGAAAAATATGAATTGTAATATGATTAAAAATGGTATATAAATATATCTAAAGAATGTGTGAATTTATATATCTTTGAAATAGAGGCGATATCTACTGCCTTTTTTAGGGATATCACCTCTATTTCAAAGATATATAAATTCACACATTCTTTAGATATATTTATATACCATTTTTAATCATATTACAATTCATATTTTTCTATACTTTTTTACCCCTCAGTTTTAATCTATTTTTTACTATATTTTTTAACATATTAAAGGCTATTCTTAAATAATTAATATAATACAGAAAAGCTGCACAGCACTCAGCAGACCAGTGTGAACTGGTGCAAGCATGGGGCACAGAGATTAAATAAACTAAGTAAAAGTCCATGCAGCACACAGCTATCACCAATGATGCACAGTGCTAACAAGCCATATTTGTTTGAGGAAAAAATTCAAAACTTACGTTTTTCAAAAAACTCAATAATCTTATCTTTTAATCTGGAGTTCTTGGTACATACATTGGCCAATGTCTGCTTGCTCATCAACTACGACAAAGTGACTCCAGTTCACACTGGTCTGCTGAGTGCTGTGCAGCTTTTCTGTATTATATATTATATGGAGCTGCAGACTCCATTGCTGCAATGTGCACCCTCATTAAACCTACAGGTGATGGAGGGTTTAGATGGTGCCCGCCCACCGCGAGGTGGGGGGTGGACAAGGAGGGCTTGGATGTCAGATAGGGCTCATCAGACCTGGAGTCACTTTGTCGTAGTTGATGAGCAAGCAGACATTGGCCAATGTATGTACTAAGAACTCCAGATTAAAAGAAAGATTATTGAGTTTTTTGAAAAACGTAAGTTTTGAATTTTTTCCTCAAACAAATATGGCTTCTTAGCACTGTGCATCATTGGTGATAGCTGTGTGCTGCATGGACTTTTACTTAGTTTGTTTAATCTCTGTGCCCCATGCTTGCACCAGTTCACACTGGTCTGCTGAGTGCTGTGCAGCTTTTCTGTATTATATATTACTAGCTGTGAGCCCGATGCAAATGCATCGGGATTCTAGAACGTGCATTAATTTGATTATAGTAGTTATAGCTGGTGTGAGGACTTTTCGGGGGGGGTGTGAATAGTTTTTCGGGGGGGTGTGAAAAGTTTTTTGGGGGGGTCCAATACTTTTGGGGGGGGTCCAATACTTTTTGGGGGGGTCCAATACTTTTGGGGGGGTCCAATACTTTTTTGGGGGGTCCAATACTTTTTGGGGGGGGGGGGGGGTCCAATACTTTTTTTGGGGGGTCCAATACTTTTTTGGGGGGTCCAATACTTTTTGGGGGGGTCCAATACTTTTGGGGGGGGTCCAATACTTTTGGGGGGGTCCAATACTTTTTGGGGGGTCCAATACTTTTTTTGGGTGGTCCAATACTTTTGGGGGGGGTCCAATACTTTTTTGGGGGGGTCCAATACTTTTTTGGGGGAGTCCAATACTTTTTGGGGGGGTCCAATACTTTTTGGGGGGGTCCAATACTTTTTGGGGGGTGGTCCAATACGTTTTTTGGGGGTCCAATACTTTTTGGGGGGGTCCAATATTTTTTTTGGGGGGTCCAATACTTTTTTGGGGGGGGTCCAATACTTTTTTTGGGGGGTCCAATACTTTTTTGGGGGGGGGGGGTCCAATACTTTTTTGGGGGGTCCAATACTTTTTTTGGGGGGTCCAATACTTTTTGGGGGGGTCCAATACTTTTTTTGGGGGGTCCAATACTTTTTTTGGGGGGTCCAATACTTTTTTGGGGGGGTCCAATACTTTTTTTGGGGGGTCCAATACTTTTTTGGGGGGGGTCCAATACTTTTTTTGGGGGGTCCAATACTTTTTGGGGGGGGTCCAATACTTTTTGGGGGGGGGTCCAATACTTTTGGGGGGGTGTCCAATACTTTTTTTGGGGGGTCCAATACTTTTTTGGGGGGGTCCAATACTTTTGGGGGGGGGGGGGGGTCCAATACTTTTTTTGGGGGGTCCAATACTTTTTGGGGGGGTCCAATACTTTTTGGGGGGGTCCAATACTTTTGGGGGGGGGGGTCCAATACTTTTTTGGGGGGGTCCAATACTTTTTTGGGGGGTCCAATACTTTTTGGGGGGGTCCAATACTTTTGGGGGGGTCCAATACTTTTGGGGGGGTCCAATACTTTTTGGGGGGTCCAATACTTTTTTTGGGGTGGTCCAATACTTTTGGGGGGGGTCCAATACTTTTTTGGGGGGGTCCAATACTTTTTTGGGGGAGTCCAATACTTTTTGGGGGGGTCCAATACTTTTTGGGGGGGTCCAATACTTTTTGGGGGTGGTCCAATACGTTTTTTGGGGGTCCAATACTTTTTGGGGGGGTCCAATATTTTTTTTGGGGGGTCCAATACTTTTTTGGGGGGGGTCCAATACTTTTTTTGGGGGGTCCAATACTTTTTTTGGGGGGGGGGGTCCAATACTTTTTTGGGGGGTCCAATACTTTTTTTGGGGGGTCCAATACTTTTTGGGGGGGTCCAATACTTTTTTTGGGGGGTCCAATACTTTTTTTGGGGGGTCCAATACTTTTTTGGGGGGGTCCAATACTTTTTTGGGGGGTCCAATACTTTTTTTGGGGGGTCCAATACTTTTTTGGGGGGGTCCAATACTTTTTTTGGGGGGTCCAATACTTTTTGGGGGGGGTCCAATACTTTTTGGGGGGGGTCCAATACTTTTGGGGGGGTGTCCAATACTTTTTTTGGGGGTCCAATACTTTTTTGGGGGGGTCCAATACTTTTTGGGGGGGGGGGGTCCAATACTTTTTTTGGGGGGTCCAATACTTTTTGGGGGGGTCCAATACTTTTTGGGGGGGTCCAATACTTTTGGGGGGGGGGTCCAATACTTTTTTGGGGGGGTCCAATACTTTTTGGGGGGGGGTCCAATACTTTTTTGGGGGGGGTCCAATACTTTGGGGGGGTCCAATACTTTTTGGGGGGGTCCAATACTTTTTTTGGGGGTCCAATATTTTAATATATTTTTTTTTTTTTTTTGTTATTATTATTTTTTATTTTATTATTTATTTATATTTTTTTTTTACTATTTTTATTATTATTAAATGTATTTATTATTTGTTATTTTAATTGAATTTATTTGTATTAAAATTATTTTATTTTATTAAAAAAACGCATCTGCGGCGCAGTTGCGGTAATCCCCATACAAAGTATAGGGGGACTTGCGGCAGGTGCGGCAAAACCGCACTTGCCGCACCTGCCGCAAGTCCCCCTATACTTTCTATGGGGATTACCGCAACCGCGCCGCAACTTGCACTTGCGGCGCGGTTGCGGTAATCCTTATGGGGATTACCGCAAACGCGCCGCAAGTGCTCGCACTCAGCCAGCGACTCGCAATGCGGCGCGGTTGCGGTAATCCTTATGGGGAATACCGCAACCGCGCCGCAAGTGCTCGCACTCAGCCAGCGACTCACAATGCGGCGCGGTTGCGGTATGGTATGAGAGGAGGTGTGGCAATGGAGGGGTGTGCGGGCATATGGAGGAGGAGTGTGCGGGCATATGGAGGAGGTGTGTGCGGGCATATGGAGGAGGGGGTGTGCGGGCATATGGAGGAGGGGTGTGCGGGCATATGGAGGAGGAGGTGTGCGGGCATATGGAGGAGGAGGTGTGCGGGCATATGGAGGAGGAGGGTGTGCGGGCATATGGAGGAGGGGGTGTGCGGGCATATGGAGGAGGGGGTGTGCGGGCATATGGAGGAGGGGTGTGCGGGCATATGGAGGGGGGAGGTGTGCGGGCATATGGAGGAGGAGGTGTGCGGGCATATGGAGGAGGGGTGTGCGGGCATATGGAGGAGGAGGTGTGCGGGCATATGGAGGAGGAGGGTGTGCGGGCATATGGAGGAGGGGTGTGCGGGCATATGGAGGAGGAGGTGTGCGGGCATATGGAGGAGGAGGTGTGCGGGCATATGGAGGAGGAGGGTGTGCGGGCATATGGAGGAGGGGGTGTGCGGGCATATGGAGGAGGGGGTGTGGGGCATATGGAGGAGGGGGTGTGGGGGCATATGGAGGAGGAGGTGTGCGGGCATATGGAGGAGGAGGTGTGCGGGCATATGGAGGCGGGGGTGTGCGGGCATATGGAGGAGGGGGTGTGCGGGCATATGGAGGAGGGGGTGTGCGGGCATATGGAGGAGGGGGTGTGCGGGCATATGGAGGGGGTGTGCGGCATATGGAGGAGGGGGTGTGCGGGCATATGGAGGAGGGGGTGTGCGGGCATATGGAGGAGGAGGTGTGCGGGCATATGGAGGAGGGGGTGTGCGGGCACAGGGGCACTACGGCACTGGGGCACAGAGGCAGAGGGGCACAGGGGCACAGGCTCCAGAGCACTGTGTCAGCATGTGCTGACAGCAGCTGCTCTGGAGCGGGCACAGGGGCACAGGGGCACAGGCTCCGGAGCACTGTGTCAGCATGTGCTGACAGCAGCTGCTCCGGAGCGGGATGACAGCGGCGAGGGGTCGCAATGCCCGCTACGCGGGCAATGCCTCGCACGACGTGGTGACGTCACATAGTGACAAAGCCACGGCGTGCCGGGGTCCGACACAAACGTGCCTTCGGCAATTATATATTAGATATGGAGCTGCAGACTCCATTGCTGCAATGTGCACCCTCATTAAACCTACAGGTGATGGAGGGTTTAGATCAGGGGTCTCAAACTCGCGGCCCGAGGGCCGCATGCGGCCCCTGGGGCTCCACTATGCGGCCCGCGGCTCCTTGGACAACTTAATGATGCATTGCCCCAGTGCAGGGGGCCGCTGCAGTCCCCGCTGTGTGATGACTTCTGTCCGCAGCACTAACAAGCTCTGCCACTCAGCAAGATCAATGCAAGCTGCCAGCCAATGAGAGGCCCGCAGCTGACGGCAGAATATGACGTCACCTGCAGGCCTCTGGCTGGTAGATTGCATTGATCTTGATGAGCAACAGAGCTTGTCTGGGCGGCGGCTGGAGGAAGTCTTAGCACAGCGGAGGCCGGAAGTCAGTACAGTGGGGACCGCGGCGGCCCCCTGCACTGGAACGATGCATCATTAAAGTGAGAAAAGTGTGAGAGTGTGTGAGAGGGTGTGTGTGTGAGACTGAGTGTGTGAGTGAGGATGTGTGTATAAGAAAGTGTGTGCGAGTTTCAGTGTGTGTATGAGTGTGAGTGTAAAGGCCACGTCACACGCATCAATCTTATGAGCGATATTGTTAGCAATCACGTGCACGCGCGATCGCTAACAATATCGCTCACATCGCTGGTGAGCTGTCACACAGGCAGACTCACCAGCGATCAATTGACCAGAAACATCGTGGAAAGGATTTAAATATCGTTTCCACGATGTCTTGACGACTGATAAGCCAGCTCCCAGCGCCTCTCACAAGCGCTGGGAGCTGGTATCCAAGGTAAACTGCGGGTATCTAGGCAGTGCGCGCTGCCTAGATACCCGACGTGTACCTTAGTTACCAGCCTCCTCCGCTCACCGGCTGGTATCTAAGGTACACAGCGGGTAACTAGGGTCCCTAGTTACCCGCTGTGTACCTTAGATATCAGCCGGTGAGCGGAGGAGGCTGGTAACTAAGGTACACGTCGGGTATCTAGGCAGCGCGCGCTGCCTAGATACCCGCAGTTTACCTTGGATACCAGCTCCCAGCGCTTGTGAGAGGCGCTGGGAGCTGTGTTATCGGTCGTCTGCCGGTGTCACACGCAGCGATGCTGCGTGTCCACCGGCCGACCAGCGACAGATTTGTGAACATGTTCACAAATCTGCGATCAAACAATCAAGCGATTTTACATTGTAAAATCGCTTGATTACACGCAGCGACGCACAAACGATATCGCTTAAGCGATCAAAAAAGCAGATCGCTTAAGCGATATCGCTCATAATATTGATGCGTGTGGCGTGGCCTTAAGAGTGTGTATGAGGATGTGTGAGAGTGTGTTTGAGAGTATGTGTGTGTGTGTGGGGGAGGGTTTGTGTGTGGGTTTGTGTGTGAGTGTGATAGAGTGTGTATTTGAGTGTGTAAGAAGGTAAAACAGGATGGGGGGGCATCTCTTTAAAAGTAGATCAGGATGGGGGACATCACTATAAAAGGGGATCAGGATGGGGGACACCACTATAAAAGGGGATCAGGATGGGGGACATCACTATAAAAGGGGATCAGGATGGGGGACACCACTATAAAAGGGGATCAGGATGAGGGACATCACTATAAAAGGGGATCCGGATGGGGGACATCACTATAAAAGTAGATCAGGATGGGGGACATCACTATAAAAGGGGATCGGGATGGGACATCATCACTAAAGGGGATCAAGATGTGGACATCACTACTAAAGGAGATTGGGAAGGGGGACATCACTAGAAAAGGAGATCAGGAAGGGGGTCATCACTGGAAAAGGGGATCAGGATGGGGGACATCACTACAAAAGGAGATCAGTGTGGGGACATCACTACAAAAGGGGACCATGATCAATGGGGGACATCACTAGAAAAAGGGATCAGGATGGTGGACATCACTAGAAAAAGGGATCAGGATAGGGATCGTCACTAGAAAAAGGGATCAGGATGGGGGACATCAGTAGAAAAGGACATTACTACAGGATGGAGACATTACTACAAGAAAGGGATCAGGACTTGTACTTTACTACATTGAGCAAGAAATTCTGGTATTACTAAAAATATCACTTAGTCCTACAAGAGATGCGGCCCCCCGCTATAAATGTTTTTCTATGTGCGGCCCACCAACCCAGCTGAGTTTGAGACCCCTGGTTTAGATGGTGCCCGCCCACCGCGAGGTGGGGGGTGGACAAGGAGGATAGGGATATCAGCGTGGAACTCATCGGACCTGAAGTCACTTTGTCGTAGTTGATGAGCAAGCAGACATTGGCCAATGTATGTACCAAGAACTCCAGATTAAAAGATAAGATTATTGAGTTTTTTGAAAAACGTAAGTTTTGAATTTTTTCCTCAAACAAATATGGCTTGTTAGCACTGTGCATCATTGGTGATAGCTGTGTGCTGCATGGACTTTTACTTAGTCTATTCTTAAATAAGATATTTTAACAAGGCAGTTTTTACTAAAAAAAAAAAAAAAAATATATATATATATTATTTTTCCTACATTCCCTTTGGGCACATTTTTGACAATTCTTAGTTTTTGTAAAAAGCAACTGAAATGAATTTTTTGGAAGTTTTAAACAGCCCACTACTCTTTTCTTAGTCCTGATAAGTAAATTATATATATTTTTTCATTAATATATGTATACCATTATTTTTATATTTTTATATATATAGATCATTTATGAGATACTTATATTTATATATTTCCTCCACTAGATTAATTTATATAACCACACAAGAGAATATCCCATAGAACCCTCTCATGTGTACATATATGTATGTATGGATGTATGTATATGTATATGTATATATATATGTGTGTATATGTATATGTATGTGTATATTCTTTATTAGATCTTTCCTCACATTTATTAACACATCTTTATAATGAAATTTCTCTCTTTGCAAATATACAAATTGATGGAGTGTTCCACCAGACTATATAGCACAATTAGCTAAACATACTACACTCTAAGTCAGAACAACATATATATAGTTTTTCACTCGTGAGTTCAAACACAGCTCACTCTCTCTTTATTTCTTTCTTTTTTCTTTTTCTTAATTCTTTCTTCTATTTGTGAAATCTAATAAGCGATCTCACTGACTTAAAAAGAAATAGCAAATCTACTTTGTGAACAACTGTATGAAACGTATTGTGAATTCTGACAGTTTCTACGATGTATTGTTTACAAACATTGTGATGTCACTCTCTGATCCACCCTGTTGCTGACGCCACATCACAGGGACTGTCACTGATTTTTGGCGCTTTTTTGTGTTTATATAAGATTGTTTCCATTGTGCTCTTGATGTTCCCTGAGGAAGGAGCTCGGATAGAGGCTCTGAAACGCGTAGGATGAAATAAAGAAAAAATCTGCCCAGTTAACTCTTCGTTTCCTGGTGATGCCTGTTTGGCAGCGCGGGCATTTCGGCATTTGTTCCTATTACAGCATGGTTGGCCTGGAAGCATTCGGGGAGCCACCTTATCAGGTGGGTTTGAAGGTCTTCCTTTTGCATTCCCAGTTTGGGGTCCTGGCTGCCTGTGAGCTACCCTGCGGCCCAGTGCCTGCTCTCCTTTCCTTGCACCCATATGGTGGACAGCACGAGCCTATCACGGGAACTGCCGTGCTAATGGCAGCTCCAGGCTTTTGCTATGCTGTTGTGCCACCGAGTCTGTAGTGCAGCCAGGAGACGTACAGTCTCCCATCCTCCAGATTCGGTTGTTGTAATGTTCAGTACCCGCACAACCCCGGACTCTGGCGTCCTCTGTAGCGCCACTTTGGGGTGAGCCTTCGGCAGCTTTACTCCCCAGAGCTCTCTCCTACATCTTCTCTCCTCCCTCGCCTCAGACTTTCTGCTTAACCCCTCCTTCATGCCGGAAACAGGGCAGCTCCACTGAAATCGGGTGTAGAGCTCTCCCTTCAGGCCTGGAGTCTTGTGTGTGCATGCTGTGGCTTACTTCACAGTGGGATCTCCTCCTGCTTCCAAGCATGACATCACCCCCGGTGAAGGAGGCAACGTCACTGTGACAACCGGATCACTGGGGTGCCACATTACCATATAGTGAAAAAGGTAAATAATAAAACCAAACAACAATGCGATCGCTGGCTGTAGCGTCTGTATAATCTCTTTTACTTCCTCCCCTGCCAAGGAGCTGTGGTATATCCATCCTGTTCCTGCATGGTCAGGCACATATATTACATAGGTACAAATGTATAGGAATATTTCAGGGCAGGTAGATTTTTTTGTTTACACATCCAATTGTGGAATTTATTTTTATTCTAAGATCTACTAATTAAAATGAACATTTGTTGGTTGCTGTTGGAATATGTTTAGTGCAACAACTCCATTCCTGTATATTTAAGTGTTCTATTGCTAGGTTTGTGTATTGTCTATAAAGTTAGATCAAAAAAGAAAAAACACTCCCAGAGGCTCACACACAGGAAGGACCATGTGACTGTACCCAGTTTCCTGTGTCTGTGCATGAGAGGAGAAGCAGCCTGCTGATGCTGTACAGAAACACTTAGACTGGCTTCAAAATATCACAGAGAGGGTCCCTTTGACGATGAGTCTGGAGGATGGTTCAATGGGCAAACTAGGTAGATCATACCCAACCATGTACTTGATACACAATCGATGGGGTAAACTGAAGCAAATACGTGGGATAACATTGTTGACCAAATACTCCCCTTTATGGCAGAATAATAATTTGGGGGAAATACGAGCCATGGGAGGATTAGTGGAATGGCAAACCAAGGGAATACGTTATGTTTACCATATTTGGGATGGATGGGGACTGAAGTCGTTTCATCAGTTAAGAGAGGAGTTTGGTCTGCGGGAAACCGGTTTCTTTCAGTATTCACAAATGGCACACGCTTTTAAAGCCCAGGACAAGGTGGGAACGATTGGTATCCAACATGACATTGTGTTAGACTATGTATGTGGTGAAGGACCTTCGAGGGTGGTGATATCTATGACCTACAGAGACCTTCTTCATACCCATCTCCTATGATACCCAATACGGGTGAGAGATAGGTGGGAGATGGAGGTGGTGACTCTGACAGAGGAACTTGGGCCTCTATTCTGGAGTGGGTACCCAATTTGTCTTTGCGTGAACCGGGCAGACTATCTCAGTTATATCTTATATACAGGGTTTACCGGTCACCCAAATTTTTATTTAGGGTTGGATTGAGACCCACTTCTGAATGTAATAGATGCAGAACGGAGAATGCAGATATAATTCATATGATGTGGACGTGTTCACGTTTGAGGATATTTTGACTGATGGTGCTCGCCAGAATTGAGGGATCTTATAGATGCGTAATACCTAGAGAACTGGTGGTGTGCCTTCTGGGGTATGTGGATAAGCTAGGAGTGGATGACAGTATGAAATTGGCTATTGCTAGGCTGTTATACATAGCGAGAAAGCTTATCGCCAGACACTGGATACAGGAGGAGCCTCCAACCAGGCGAGAATTTTTAGCTCAAACTGGATATATCTCTAGAATGGAAAGAGGAATTTACTACAAAAGGGGGAAATCTGGGCTGTATGAGAAGATATGGTATCCATGGATAGAATATGGGCTGTAGTAGGGGTAGATATGGAAGATTTGGGACATGGGTAGTGTGGGAGACACAAGGAATGTGATCCATGCCTTTTGATGCTAATGCTTCGTATACTTGCTGGTAGTGGGAGTAGGGAGGAGGGAGGGAAAGGAGAGGTTGGGGGGAGTTTATTGGAAGTAAATGGGGACAAAAACAAACCTTTATGTTTTATGTTTGGTACTGTTAAAAGGTTTTGTATTCTACTATAAATGTGAATAAAAATGATCTGATTAAAAAAAGAAGGAGATTGAACAGAGCCGGACAAAGACCAGGTCAAGGGTGTTACCATCTTTGTGCGTCTCAGAGATTGAGAGCTGTGAGAGGCCAAGAGAGGTGGTTAGAGATAGGAGGTGGGATGCAGATGGGGAGGTGAGGCTGTTTATGGGGATGTTAAAGTCTCCCAGAATAAGGGTTGGTAATTCTGAGGACATGAAGAGCAGCAGCCATGCAGAGAAATAATCGAGGAACTGGGTGGATGAACCTGGGGGGTGGTATACAATTGCTACTCTGAGGGGGAAAGGAAGGAAGATCCTAATGGTGTGGACCTCAAAAGAGGGGAATGAGAGTGATGGGGCAGCAGGGATGACCTGGAAAGTACATTGTGGGGACAGGAGTAGACGGACTCCACCACCATGTCTGTTTCCAGGTCTCAAGGAATGGGAGAAAATGTAAGCCACCATGAGAAATAGCAGCAAGGGAAGCAGTGTCTGAATCCTGGATCCAGGTTTCTGAGAGGGCCAGCAGATTAAGAGAGTTGGTAAGAAAGTAATTATAAGAGAAGGGAAGCTTGTTGCATACAGACCGTGGATTCCAGAGTGGGAAATTAAAAGAGGGAGATGAAGGTATGCAGCTAATGTTAATGAGGTTAGTAGGATTTCTATGTGAGGTGGGGGAGGGGTTGAAGTTGGCAGAGGGTGGACCAGGGTTGGGAGAGATATCACCAGACAGGACCAGCAGCAAAAAGAGAAAGAGCAAATCGTTTTTTTTTGGATTTGTGACATGGATTATGATTCAAAATTTTGGAATATGATGGGTTGAGATTCTTCAGTAAACTGAAGATAGCATTGGAGCTGTACATAGGGTAGGGAAGGAGAGAGGGACTGATGTGAATGAGTGGTGAAGGAGGGGAATGGGGTGGTGAAAGTGGGTGGCAAAAGCACATAGGAATACAAACAGTGAAACTATAGACATAGCAAAAATTGAAAGTGAAAAGAATTGTACACATTGATTTCAGTGGCTCTTATGAGACACAGAAGTAGACATTAGTGATGAGCGAGCATGCTCGCCACTACTCGGTACTCGCATGAGTATCACAGTACTCGGGATGCTCAGTGAGCACCGAGTAATGGCGCGATACTCCTGCTCATGCTCGGGTCCACCTCCCTGCATATTGGCGCTCTTTACAGAGCCAGCCCACATGCAGAGATACCAGACACTGTAATGCCACAGCCATGTTGGTTGTGGCATTACAGTGATTGGCTGGCTGCACAGTGTCATCAGGTCTTCATAAGACCTGACTGTGCTGTGCTCGTCACTCTGCGCCATAGACAGTCAGTGTATGGAGAGCTGCTGATTCAGGGACAGATTTCGTGCCTTTCAGCTAGTGTAGGTGCAGGGCTGCTAATCTAATACAAACAACAGTCCTTCTGAGGACTAATTAGCTATATACAAGCAGGCAGGGTATATAGGAAAGTTAGGTGTGCCAGTATACCACCCAGCATCACATCTGTGGCTGGTGTGCTGGCTTTAAATCTCCTCTATCCATCCCAAAACAGTCCTTGTAAGGATTAATTTAAATCTCTATAGGCAAGAGGGGTATATAGCTCCATTTTCTAGACCTCACAAGACGCTGTCTACCTGTACGCAACATTTGTAGCAGTTGTGTAGCCTATAATATCTAATTTTTCATCTCTCCATCCCAAAACAGTCCTATTAAGGATTAATTTAAATCTGTATAGTCAGGAGGGGTAATATAGGCCAATTGTCCATACCTCACAAGATGCTGTCTACCTGTACGCAGCATTTGTAGCAGGTGTCTAGCCTGTAATATCTAATTTCATCAATCCATCTAAAAAACATTCATAGGAATCCTTCAGTTAGTTGTATACAGGAAGTGTATATAGCACACCATTCAAAATGCGCAAGGCTGGTGGCAAGGGACCAGGAAGTGGACGTGATGGTGGTGCATGCAGAGGCCGAGGCCGTGGGGAGGCTCAAATTGCGCCACGAGAAACGCCAACATCATCTCGCTCGACCTTCCTGTCCCAATTTCTAGGGGACCGTAGCAATACACCACTTTTAAATCAAGAGCAGTGTCAACAGGTTGTTAGTTGGATAGTAGATAATGCTTCCAGTCAGTTAGGCACCACCCTGTCTTCCACACAGTCAAGTGTCAGTAGCCATGAGACTGGACCGCATATTCGGCACCCTGATCCTCCTTCCTCCCACCATGCCGAGTGTGATCCCACACTTGGACACTCTGAAGAGCTGTTTAGAATGCCCTTCAAGGAATTGGGCCTCTCGCCTGCTCCACTTGAACCGGGGCCTGAGGAGATCATATTTAGCAATGCCCAAATATTTGAGCAGCCACGGTCGAAGGCGACGGTGGGAATGTGTCACAACAAGAGGTGGACGATGATGTGACACAATTGCCAGACAGTCAGGAGGAGGACCAGGGTGCGAAAGTGGAAGACGACGTGGTGGATGATCCAGTAACTGACCCAACCTGGCAGGAGGACATGCAGAGCGAGAACAGCTGCGAACAGGGGGAGGGAGGCGTAGCATCACAACAGGCCGGAAGAAGAAGAGTGGTGTCCGCAGACAGAAGGCGGGCAACCATTCCTCGTAACAGCAACACGACGAAAGTTGCCAGTACAACATTTAGGACTTCCCGAGTCTGGCAGTTTTTTAGGGAGTCTGCAGAGAATTAAAAAAAGGCCATTTGCAAAACTTGCCATGCCAGCATCAGCAGGAGTAGCAAGGGCAGCAGCTGACCACCACCAGCATGATCAGGCACATGGCAGCAAAGCACCCGACTTTGTGGGACGTACCACAAGGTCCAGGAGCAGTGTCTGCGGGTTACACCGCTGCTTCTTACACTGTTGTGTGTGCAAGCCAATCCCTGTTCATAGTGCATGTGAAGATACCTCTTGTCCTGCACCTGTCATTACACAATCAAAAATGCCACCATCATCAACCACGTCCTTGTCCCAGCGCAGCGTTCAGATATCAATACCCCAGTCATTGCAATGCAAGCGCATATACGCTGCTAATGCCCCACACGCCACACTCCTAAATGCGCACATTTCGCGACTGCTTGCGCTGGAAATGTTGCCTTTTAGGCTAGTGGAGACGGAAGCATTCCGCAACCTGATGGCTGCGGCTGTCCCTCGTTACTCGGTCCCCAGGCGCCACTATTTCTCCCGGTGTGCCATCCCCGCATTACACAAGCACGTGTCCCAAAACATTAGCCGTGCCCTTAACAATGCAGTTTCAGGCAAAGTCCACCTAACCACGGACACGTGGACAAGTGCTTGTGGGCAGGGGCGCTACATCTCTCTGACGGCACACTGGGTTAATATAGTGGAAGCCGGTACCCAGTCAGACCTTGGGATGGAACACGTCCTCCTGACGCCAAGGATTGCGGGCCCTAACTCAATCAGTGTTGCCGCAACAGTCTACAGCTCTGGAACATCATCCTCCTCAGCCTCCTCCTCCTCCTCATCAGCCTCCACAACAGTCCCAAGGTGGAAGGTCTGCAGCACTGTCTCAGCCAAGCGGCAACAGGCTGTGCTGAAGCTAATATGAGTAATAAACCCCACAATGCTGATGAGTTGTGGACAGCTCTGAAAGAGCAGCCAGATCATTGGCTCACACCGTTGAACCTAGAGACAGGCATGGTCGTGTGTGTCAATGGCCGGAACCTGGTGTCGGCTCTGAGGCGAGGTGAGCTCACACATGCCCATGTGCTCAACCTGGTGGTTCAGCAGTTTCTTAAATCCTACCCGGAGCTGCCAGATCTGCTCGTCAAAGTATGCCACCTGTGTGCCCATTTTAGAAAATCACGTACTGCTTTGGCCACCCTTGCCGGGTTTCAGCAGCGTTTGCGGCTTCCAGCTCGCTCACAGACTGGTGTGTGCTGTCCCCACGTAGTGGAATTCCACCCTGAAGATGTTGGTCAGGATTTCTGAGCAGAAGAGGGCAGTTGTTGACTACCAGAATCAACTAGGCCGTCGGCATTAGTTTCAAACTCCACACATAAGACCTCTGGAGTGGACATGGATGTCTGACATATGTATAGTCCTCCAAAACTTTGAGGACTCCACCAAGATGATGAGCGGTGACGACGCCATCATTAGCATCACCATCCCGCTTGTCTGTATTCTAAAAGGCTCTCTGCTCAAAATCAAAGACGATGCATTGAAGGCGCAGCACGATGAGATGGAGCAAGGAACCATAGTGGGTGATTACACACAGCCCAGCCTCATCTCATCCCAACGTGCATTGGGGAACAATGACGAGGCGGAGCATGACGAAGAGGAGTTAGAAGAACAGGAGCTAGTTTCATGCGGAATTGACGGTACTACCTGCACAATTGTCATACCGTTGGTCCAGCATGGATGGCCAGAGGACAGGGACGAGGAAGAGGAGGAGGATGAGGCCAGCATGGTCAGTCATCCTGTTGTTGATGACCTGAAGTCTTGCCTGTTACCAGTTTGGCGCACATGGCTGACTTTATGTTACGCTGCCTGTCCCGTGACCCTCGCGTTATCAACATCTTGGCGGACACTCATTACTGATTGGTGACACTTTTAGAACCACGCTACAAGGAAGACTTTATTTCTCTTATTCCACCAGTGGAGAGGTCTACAAAAATGCTGCAGTACCAGAAGGCCCTTGTTGGGAAATTACTATTAGTCAAAAAATTCCCTTTGGAAAACGCTGGCAGCAGGGTCACAGTTCGGTGGCCAACCAAAGTGTCCGGGAGAGAGAGCCACAACACCAATCCAGCAGAGGTAGAGGAACATTCTCAGAGATATGGGAGAGTTTTCTCAGCCCCTCCGATAGCATAGGCTCTGAGGAGTGGGGTACTGTCACAAGGACTGCAAAGTTTGTAAAGATGGTGAAGGAGTACCTTGGCGACCATACAAAAGTGCTCCGGGATTCCTTTGTGCCTTATAATTTTTGGGTATCAAAGCTGGACACATGGCTTGAATTGGCTCTCTATGCCTTGGAAGTCCTGGCCTGCCTTGCCGCTAGTGTTTTGTCAGAATGGGTGGAATCATTACTGATAAACGCACCCGCCTGTCAACTGAAAATGCTGACAGGTTGACTCTGATCAAGATGAACAAGGGTTGGATTGGGCCTGACTTCAGCAAACCACCAAATGATACCAGCGTAATGTAAAGTTGAAGCCATTGTATTTATTGGGGATGTATATTCCCACACCCCTCCTCACACCCACGCATGGGTATACACTTCCTGATTTGGGCTATTTGCTGTACTCCTCCTCCTTCTCCTCATCCGCCACCACCATATCATCAGGGCAACCATGGTCCTTGATGCCAAGAAAAGTTATTTTATTTACATGTTGTTTATGATGCCTCTAACCATTAGAAAGTTAGACAGTAGGTTCATGTATACCCCCAGGGGTAAATGTTTTAGTCCATACTTAGTGCATGGGCATTACAAGTATACGAGACCCGCTCCTTTGTAATGGGAACAATATTTAAAGAGGCTCTCCTCCACGTTTCTTCCCATGGGCATCAGAGTGCCTCCCAATTTTTGGCAACCCTGTCTAGGGCAATACCGGAAAAGGCCCACTTTCTATTAATGGGCACATTATTTAAAGAGGCCCTCATCCGCGTCTCTTCCCAGGGGCATCGGAGTGCTTCCCAATGTTTGGCAACCCTGCCTAGGGCAATACCAGAAAAGACTCACGTTGTATTAATGGGCACATTATTTAAAGAGGCCCTTATCCACGTCTTTCCCAGGGGCATCAGAGTGCCACACCTTTTTTTTTTTTTAAATCTTTCATGTGATCCAAAAACCTATCATACAGCAACACTGTCTCACAAATGAGTATGAGCCCTTAACATTTTCCCCAGGAAAATGCATTTTGGTTTCATTTTTGGATCTTTTATTGTGAGTCCGTAAAAGTGGCGTAATACTCTGACAACATTGTTCACAGCAGTGACCTGGGAGTCAGAAATGGTGAAAGGGGTTTTCCAATGCTGTTCCCATGTCATTTGAGCACTGTTGTTATACTTTTGTGACATTTTCAGGGTTTATCCAGGCTGCCGGGGTCATGCCAGAAAAATGCTCGGGTCTCCCACAGGATAACATTGGGCTCAGTGCTCGGGTCGAGTACCCGAGCATCTCGAGATGCTCGACCCGAGCATTGAGCACCCGAGCATTTTAGTGCTCGCTCATCACTAGTAGACATGTCTGAAGCAGACGTGTAAGCTTGAAAGATATACTCAAAGAAGGGAATTCAGGTGTGATAGAAGGGGGAGGGTACTGGACTTCATTAGCCCATTACCAATCAGGGCACAGACAAATGTTGGCTCACAGGCAGCTAACACAAAGGATCATAAAACAGAAGTGTGTAGGGGGGCAGTGGAATGGAGAGTTACATTCATAATAGAATGGGGTATATTTCAGCATGAAAAATAAATCAGATCAGTAGCAAAGCTGGGTGCATGAGCATACAGTGAAACATACCACAGATATTTTCAGCATGAAAAATACATCAGATCAGTAGCAAAGCTGGGTGCATGAGCATACAGTGAAACGTACCACAGATATTTTCAGCATGAAAAATACATCAGATCAGTAGCAAAGGTAGCAAAGCTGGGTGCATGAGCATACAGTCAAACGTACTTGTAGTGAGACACAGAATCAACATGATGATTAGGTGATGGTCAGAGAGCAGTAGATAGATTATGATAGATGGCAGATGATAGAACCTACTTGCTTCATATAATTTCTGGTCTATTTCATATCTTGACACTTTTATAAGACACTTATGTGAGACACAGAGGCAGACACGTCTGAAAAGACATAGTTAAATGTTAAATGGGGCAAACTCATTACTCAGTGCATGGAGGATATGTTGACCTATACTCTTCCACCATGTTGTTGAAATGCTGCCTCCTGCTAATGAGGAACATTTTAGATGGTTGTGCTGGATGTTTTTGCATGCTGAGGAATATTTTAGACATTTCGGCCAGGTTAACCCTTCCTTCCGTGGTGGTGTCGGTGCCCCAGATGCATTGGCGACTTCCTCTTCCTTCTGTGCCTTATCCTTCCACTGAGCCCTCACGGTCAGGTGGGAGTGTCATCAGTATAAAAGAACGGTAGAGTTGTAAGGGACCTCAAGGGCTATCAGGTCTAACTCCCTATGAGTACAGATTTCCTAAATTATCCCAGATATATGTTTTTCCATCTTCTGCTTGAAGATTTCTATTGATGGAGCGCTCACAATCTCCTGTGGCCCCTCTTCCACTCTCTGACTGGTCTCAGGCACATAAGCCCTTGGTCCGTTTTTGGCATCAGTTTTTGCATTTTTTTTTTCTAAGTCCAAAAACTGATGGAAAAATGGATTATATGTAGTAAACACCTTATCCGTTTTTTACTGCACCCAAAAACATTGCTAGGAGCATTTTTTAGCCAAAAACGTTGTTAGGAACGTTTTTGGGTGCCGTTTAAAAACGGATCCGTTTTTTTAACTTGGGGCCCTATGGAAAAACAGATCCATTTTTTTGGTGCCTTAAAAAAACGGATCCGTTTTTTCTAGCATTTTTTGGCAAAAAATGACTAAGTCCAAAAAACGTTCAGGGGCACAGGAGGCTCAAAAAGCACCCTAAAAAAACAGATTTGGCATGGAAAATACTTCCAGAAATGGATTGCTATGTGTGACCCTAGCTTCACTCTCAGAAAGTTTTTCCTAATTCCTAATCTGTATCTTCTTCCTTTTTGTTTCATCCCATTGCTTCTTGTACTTCTTTGTGCTAATACAAATAGGGTAGTCTCCTCTGCAATACGACTACCTTTCAGATATTTGTGGACCACTATTAAGTCTCCACTCAGCTGTCTACCAGCGTGCATTTGTAGTCCCGCATTTTCCTATCATGCTTCAGTGACGGAAGTAAGAAAGGCATGTTGTCCTTGTAACAGAGATCCAGCAGGATGGCTACCTTGTAATCAGCACTGGTAGTAATCTTGGGCCACTTGGTGGTCATTATGCAGGCATTGCAGCATGTACTGTATTTGCTTGTGTGTGCCAAGCTGCCCAGAGGAAACTACAAGCTGTCCTCATTAAGAGGTGCATTGTCTATGTACTCTGTATCCCCTCAGCCACCTCAATTGATGCCCGTGAGCTGCTATGTGTGCCACCCTGCTTTGAACACGGTTCCACCTCATCCTCACCCTGGTCCCCTGATTGAGAAGTTGTGTACCTGGCCCCTATGGGTACAGGAAACCACCCTCTGAGCCATTTGTTGTTGACTGTCCTGAGAATTGTGAGAATGGTCCATCATTGCCTGAAACATTTTTTCAAGGAGGCATAGAAGTGGAATAGTAACGCTGATGATGGAGTCATCAGTGAGGGCCATGTTTGTGGAGTACTAAAAGCAGCACAGCCTAGTACACAGCAGGATTATAAGATTCCCGGAACATTCAAATGCTCCTCTTCCAATATTGTATATTTCATTCTGTGCTCTATATGTCCTGTGGGTTCTTTTTATGTTGGCGAAATAGGACAGATACTAAAAGCAGGGATGAGGTCTCATCATCACACAATTATAGACAAAAGAATCCATTTACCAGTAGCCAAACATTTCTGTGGTCCAGGACATAACATTGAAAATATGAAAGTTGCCATATTGAAAGGCCATTTCAAATCACAGAAACATAGACGGGTCTGTGAATCTAAACTCATTACAACCTTTGTCTCTGTCTGATCAGTTTATAAAGGAATTCCAGCTCACTATTTGCCAATCTTCCACCGCCAGAAGCACAGGTTCAGGCACTGCTATGGCTTGCATACGTACGTTTCAAAGAAAAAAGTAATCCAGCTTCTCATTTGCAATGATTTATTTCAAGTTTGTACCATGCATCTACATATCAGGTTTAACAGTGATAGGCGTTAGGCAATTACTCATTTCAGGTGCATGCAGCCACCCAAGATCATGATTAACATCATTAAATCATTAAGATGATTTAAAATAATTCACTACAAAAGAGAAGCTGGATTACTTTTTTCTTTGAAATTTCTGTGAGATCATGTTTAAGCGGCCGTCACACGCTACCATCTCGCTAGCGATATTGTAAGCGATCACGTGCACGCGCGATCGCTTACAATATCGCTCACATCGCTGGTGAGATGTCACACAGACAGACTCACCAGCGATGTGGACCTGTGAGATCGCTGGTAACTATGGTACACATCGGGTTACTAGGCGCCGCGCGTCGCTTAGTAACCCGAAGTGTACCATAGTTACCATCTCCCAGCATAGGCTCTGCCGCTGGGAGATGGATCATTGTGGTGTCATACACCACGATGAAGCAGATCGCTAAATCGTTCATCGCTAGATCTGAGCTCCGGAGCTCAGATCTGCGATGTCACGATCAAGCGATTTTACATAGTAAAATCGCTTGATTACATGCAACGATGCCAAAACGATATCGCTTAAGCGATCCCAAAGCAGATCGCTTAAACGATATCGGGCAAGAAATCGTTAGCGTGTGACGGCCGCTTTAAATCTATCAGAAGGATTTATGGCTCATTACAAGATCTAATGAATTTGTTCCTGAGACTGTGAGGGCACCAAGTTTACACATAAATTAGGCAAATATAAACTTTCACACTACTAAGCCTGGCTAATTAAGGATTCTCTCTAGGCTGTTTGTTTACTTAAATGTTGATTTACTATACCTTGCATCTGCTCTGGTTGTGTATATATTTCTGTTTCTACTAATATTTTAAGTATAAATGAACAATTGCACACTCTCAGGTTGTTTGTGCAAAAAAATGAAGTTCTTTAATTAGTGTAGCAACAGGGAACCAACGTTTCGGTCCAGACCTTGGACCTTGATCATGGTAGTTGCCTATGTTCATTGCTCTTCCTTCATTTATAGGGGCATCGACACCCCAATGGGTATTTCAGTATACCTGTATGCTATCAGTGGGATCCTCGGATCCTGTGTATGGGATGCCTTATTTCAATGGTATTAAGACCCTGGTCCGGGTGGATCTTGTGTACCCGGACCAGGGACTTAATACCATATGCACTTTTTGTATTGTGTGCTAACCACAGGCAGCGCTGGCTTCTTGGCTTTTTTATTTAGAAGTAAGCTATACCATAAATACATGTTAAAATGGTCTTCTTGGGCACACAAGTTTGCACCTTCCTTAATATTCAATTGACAAATTAAGAAATGTAATGTTTTATCCTTTTAAATTCATCAGCTAATTTCTAGCTCTTTATGTGCAGATCCTAAACATATCATTTGTATTTACATAATATTTTCTTAATTTGACCACCATGTCATTGTATATTGCTTGTGTTTTGAATATTCTTTGTTGGTAATAATTCCCTTTTTTCCTTCCTCTCTTCCCTCATTTTAAACTAGTTTCTTTACTCATTGCATCTATGCTGACTCTCCCTACAATTTATCCCCATCCCTCCTTCCCTATTTTATAATTTCTTGCAAACATATATTTTAACTTAAATTTTTGTAATCCTATTAATATGTGAACTATGTATTACTTCATTTGTCATGGCTTTAATAAAAACATTTAAACATGTAACATCACTTATTTTATTTTTGTTAGCCATTAAAAGGTATCACAACTACAAGATTATTATTTTGTTTCTCCCATTGAGAGCAATCAATATTTCTTCAACTAGCTGATATGGTAACAAATAGTGATGAGCGAGTACTAAAATGCTCGGGTGCTCGGTGCTCTGGCCAAGCATCTCAAGATACTCGTGTACTCGGCCAGAGCACCGAGCCCAATGTAAGTCAATGAGTGATAGGCTCCGCCCACAGACTTCCGGCTATAAAACGAGTACTTCTGTCAGAGAGCGGGTGGGTGGGCTTTTTCAAATCGTCTCCACATATAACACCTTGCTGTGGCCCCCAGAGGGACCCTATTAGTAAATCTGCTCTCTGTGAGGTGCAAGCTCCCTGTGTGCACTGAAGGGAGCTGTGTATATGTGTTAGATCGATATTTATTAGTGACGAGCCCGAGCATCTCGGCGGTACTCGGTGCTCACCGAGCATCCCGAGTACCGGAATACTCGTGCGAGTAACGAGTAGCGCCGAGCATGCTCGCTCATCACTAGTACCAAACCTTTTTTTCTTGTTTGTATTTTACACTCTTCTGCTAGTACCATATACTCCTTGTCCGTAATGTCATCTATACTGTAGTGCTGATGCCAGGGCTGATGTTGCTGGCCCTAAACTGTCACACATCTCCTTGTCTACCCCATACTAATGCTCTACCATGTGGACTCTGCCACTGAAACTGCAGAGCCAGGCCAGCCACTCATCTCCTGACTATCCACTGTGTTTTATAGTGCTAGAATCTACGGCTGTTGCCAGGGCTGTCATTGCTGACTCTACACTGAAACACATCTACTTAACTGTTCTGATTTAATTCTCATTGTAGCATCTTTTGCTGCTTTCACTGTACAGCTATGCTGTTTCTCACCTGTCTTTGGTATCATGGGCTCCACTTTCTACCCCTGGATCTGCTGCCCTCTATTACCCTCTTTGTTGGATTTTTCAAGTTACTTGGCATGAGTCGATTACAGCATTCATCGGCTCAGGCAAATGTAAGTCCCATTAACATATACCCCTGTGACTTAGAATTGAGACTCAGTTGTCCTATGTTTGGTATGTTCAACCATCTGTGCATATTGTGCTTGAACTTGCAAACCCTTTATGATCCTACGTACCTTCAGTCCTGACAGTAAAACCCTCACTTTATGTTCTCCTGAAACAACTCATTGGTTGCATAAGGCTGAAAGCTATTACTGGGCACTATTTAATTGCATTCATCCCTACTGGATTCCACTTTATTTGTCCAACTGGTCCTATGATTTCTGATTGTCCAAGTCCTTATGATTCCATGGGTCTCCACCAACGGTCAGGGTTTGAGTGCCCACCAACACCTGAGGCTTCCTGAATTCACCGCACCATGTGAGCCTAACAGAATCCTAAAATCATGGATTCCATAGGTGCAGCAGCCACAACACAAATCTCATAGGATGCGGACAATTTGTCTGGACTAGTGTTGCAACTTGCTGTCAATCAATATGAACCTGCCTAGGGTGTGAAAAACCTCTCAATCCATATGGATGCACTCTCAGACTCCTGCAGTTTCACCACTAGCTCCTTAACATCTGGCACAACATAATACTCACCTGCAACACTCAACTCGTGAATAGAGATGAGCGAACCTTTTGAAGTTCATCAAACAGGTACGGTACATGGTTGATGAATAGATCGGTGAAAAGTTCACCAAACTTGTGAACCCCATTCAAGTCAATGGAAGGCAAAATCAAGGGCCTTGAAAACACCTTCAAAGTAGCCCAAAAGCTGGCAATCACAGCTCAAACCATTTCTGTTTCATCACAGTCATTATCTTCCTACACTATTTCTAAGCAAGCTTCAGTGCTGCTGTCAACATAATTCCATGCTATGGACCTCACCCAAATAAATGCTGAAGCTATCCCAGCGTATGTGGGGAAAGATCAGTAACAGCAGGCACTGCATGGCTCCCAGCAGTGTGACAAGCCATGACTTCCATGAAGTTATCTCAGGTTACACATTGGGTATTACGCAGCATTGAATCCCACTGTGTGACCTGAGATAAATTCAGTGGCATCAGCGCTCATAACATTAGCTGTCTCATGAGACCCATGAGATGTAGCGGATATATCTCGCCTGTATCATGAGACAGCGTATGTGAGGATCAGTGACATCAGGGAGTGCAGCACAGTTCAAACATGTTTGTGCCGAATTTGAAATCGGTGAACATGTTCGGGTAAAGTTTGCTCATTTTTACTCGTGAAACATCCCCACATTTGCTTGTTCTTGCTCATTTTAATAGCAATTCTAAGTCCTCAGCAATTGTTCTCTGACAAGTGCAATGTGGCATGTCCAGTATATTTTTTTCATTTCCTGGAAATGTCCTGACTTGGGTCATGCCATTGTGAAAGCATTAAAACCTTATGATGCTTTCCATAAGATGCTTCATGACTGCATTTCATTGACATTTCAATGAATTTGGTTCCGTTCACTCATCTGCTGAGTCCACTCTACTATCTAGTCGTAGTTGACAGATTCTTTAAAATATCTCATTTATTGCCCTTACCAGGCCTTTCATTCACTCTACAGTTGGCTCAAGTGGTTTTTAAAACATTTTCTGGTTCCATGGTGTCTGACTGTGGTGTTTAATTTGTTTCCAGATTCTGGAGAGAAATTAAAAAATTCCCTGTACTTCTGATATTATCACCGCCAAGGTAATGCGTAGACCGAAAGAATAAACCTGTCCATGAAGCAGCATGTATGAATATTCTCCAACTCCCACCAAGATAACTGGTGAGATCTGCTTCCTTGGGCTGAATTAGCCCACAAAAATTCTGTTTTAAAGTCTTCTAGGAAATCTCCATTTGTTATATAGTGTTCAGCCAGGAATCTCATCTCCATATGCGTATTCCATCTAAAAGCCTACTTCTTGCTGTCAACAGTGTCTATCCCAGGGATCTCCATCTCCAGGCCTCGAGGGCCGCAATCAGGTCAGTTTTTCAGGATTTCCTTAGTATTGGAATCATCACCTCTGCAGGTGATTTAATTATCATTTGTGCAATACTAAGGGAATCTTGAAAACCTGACCTGTTTGTGGCCTTCGAGACCTGGGGTTGGAGATCCCTGGTCTGTCCTGGTCTATCCTGACATTCATAACATCTGGACTGAGGTTAAAGCTAATATCTGTAGAGCAAGATCTAAGGCAGGCTTCACACTGCAGTTTTTTTCAAAACCCGGAAAGGAACCAGGAGAGGAACTTGCAGAGAAAAAGTATAACTGAAAGATTGACACCTGTTCTGAGTTTTGGAGACACTCCTGGTTTTGGCACACAAACACTGATGGACACTGATCAGTGAAAAAACTGCAGTGTGAAGCCAGCCTAAGGAGAATGCTAATAAACACTGCCAACTTGTTCTGAAAATCGCTCCAATAGATAAGGCATGGCTGTCCACAAAAAACATCCATTTGAAGATTTGTTACAAAAACTGGCTTTAGCAAATTACAAATCCCTTTATACTCCCCACTTGGGGATCATTTTGCACTGCCCATATAAAGAAAGCCTTGGCTGTTTCCGTTCGCACAGCCTTTGTATAAACACCAGTAAAGCAGGCATCTGCCCCTAAAAGTGAACATTTTTAGACCGTTTTTACAATTTAAGTAGGCTGCAAAGTTTAAAATTATCCATTTTCTCCTCTCCAGATAGGTTGAGGTCAGTTGGATATTAAGGGCCAGTTCACACATTGGTGGTGCAGATCTTTGACTTCCAAAGTCTGCACCTAGTGTCAGAAATACACACCATAACCATCCCTGTCCGCATGGTGCGTTTTTATCTTCTGCCGATAAGGTGCTTTTTGCCATTGACTTTTCTATGACTCAGCATTTTTGTGGACAAATCTGCAGTGTGTCTGCATGAAGAATTGACCCGTTGCAAATTTTTCTGCACTTAAATACGCAACGGATCCGCAGCAGAAGTAAAAGGCACCATGCGGACAGGACTTCATAAATTCCATAGACTTTGCTGGGAAAATTGGTGCTGCAAACTTATTGCAGATCTGCAGCAGATCCAAACTAAATATGTGATGATGACGCATCATGCAATTGGGCCCTGATAAGGCTGTGTTTGCCATACAGAACTCGAAGTGAGTTCAATACACACTTACGTCAGGGTCACACATCCAAATCCACTTTTTTTAAAGCTTTAGAAAAACAGATCTGTTAAATTTAGGGTGCTATAGTGTCCCCTGAGCTCCTGGCCGTTTTTAGGACTTAGTCATTTAAAAAAAAATAATGCATGCAAAAACGCATGCATTAACGCATGGTGCCTATATGTACCATGCGTTAACGCATGCGTTTCCCATAGGGCCCCATGTTAAAAAAAAGCATGTGTTTTTTTGCTGCACCCAAAAACGCTGCGTTTTTGGGATGCTGAACAAAGACGCATGCGTTTTTCAAAAACGCAATGCACCATGCGTTAACGCATATGCGTTTTTGGACTTAGAAAAAAAATTACAAAAATAATGCGGTCACAAGTGGTTGGTGTAATGGTTAGGTACATTTATTGCTCTTATGTGATTTTGAAATATGACGTATACGATTCTTTTTTCAAATCAGGACATAAATTTTCGTGACATATTGAATTTGTGGCGCCCCGCACCGAGTGCGTCACAAGAGGGTATTGCAGCCAAAACTGCAGCAGCAATATTCTCTGATTCAGCAGTCACACGGTTAACTCAGAGATCCATACCCGACATGCATCACCTAGCATAGAGGGCCAATCAGGTCCTGGTGGGCGGAGTGTAGTGGTAGTGTGTAGTGGAAAACTTAGTTCAGACAGTAGGAGTTTGCAGAAGGGAACTCTCCGAGCAACGTAGGAGAAGGAGCTAAACCAACGAGCTCTGCAACCTAGGAGAGGGGGCCTGCACAGTCCTGTGCAGCCCCCTGGTCGTCACCCCGGTTGAGCACCATTATTCCGGTGCCTTAACAACCGATTTACGGGCATCAACATGCGGGTCCAAAAACATCCCGTGCCCATCTACAGCCGGTTTGCTGGTACCGAAGCTAGGAGTCGTTTATCACTTCTATGCGAACCAGAGGAGTGGAGGGACCGCTTTAAAGGAGCACCCCACCACCGCCACACACAGTCGTCTAGCCAGCGGTGTACCCACCAAAGGACCCAAGGCTCCCCAAAGCATCCGGAACGTATACCCCGGATAGGGCATTCAAGCAGCCTCCTTGTACCCGATCTGGCATTCCTCGGTGACAACAGCAACACAAGTAGTTAGAATGGAGGAACACCGCAGATCTCTGAGAAACACTGGTCATTGCTGAGTCCACCCGGTCCACTACCCACCACTGTATACCATGTACTGCTTGCTGGTTACAGTAAAGAACCCGTTACAGAGACTTACAGTGTCCGTGCCTTCTTATGAACTGTCTATCCGCATATTAAGGTAACCGCAGCTGCATCAGAACATCTTGTGCAGCTCCTGGTTCCGGGGATCACCGCTCAGCCTGTGGGGAGCGTTTCATCTTGCTGCATTCCATCCCCCGGAGGCCCCGCAGCGCCGGTACAGTTACCGGGACTCTCATAGGTGGCGTCACGACAAATTAACCCCTAATCTGTTCCACTAACGACGTCTCTCTCTTTTGATCTGTACCACCGGGCGCCACTACCAGCAGGCGCGGTCCATCCGTGACAAGGAGGAAGAAGAAAACGCCTTTCCCTCTGGAGTCCCGGCCACGGTGAGTCAAATTTTCTATGGCTCTGTTGTTCCTACCAGTGGAAACGACGTAACATCCTTCTCAGCATATCTTGACTGGGTGAATGTACATTCCCATCATATTGTGCTTCCTAATTGCATGTAACTATATACTATGTGGGTATCCTGATGGGATTTATAAATAGGGTGACATCACATACCTTGAGAATCTTTGTGTCACGCTGTCCTCCCCTATAGTGAGCCGAGAGGCACTTGTCTCAGTGGAATCCTTGTAAAATTCCTACTAGGCCAAAGTATTTTCTCTGTGTGTTTTCTGTAATGTTGTATCCTGTATGTGGATTAACTTCTTTGTTGAGTCTCCAAATAAAAATTGTACTGTTTTAGCCATCCATTTGTCTTTCGGGACTTTTTGATATATCTGTATAGTTGTAGGGTGGAAATACCCTGTATGAGCTATGATAAATTACTACATATTTTCAGGGCAATTATTGTCTATTCAGTATTGTAATTTGTGGCAAATAAATCAAACACTTTTGGAAAATTTGGTAACGCCGGTGGCAAACTCTATTTTCGATGATGCGCTTATCCCTACATGTAGGATAGTCTAGCAGTGTCAATGTGCATTAAGAATCAGCTACATTTAAGCCACACATGATTTCCTCTGAAATCACACCTCACCAACTTCTTTTTATCAGATTCATCTAAACTGAGAATGTGGTCAGTTAGTGTGGAAATAGCATCTTGAAGTATATACATTAACCAAATGACTAACTCCTGAATCTTCCACCATCAAACATTAGAAGTTTAGAAAGTCCCCTGCACTCTTGCTGTGGTTCATCCAGCATGGAGAACAGTCCAATCAGATCATAGTCATATTTTCCAAAAATAAGGTAAGTTACTAAGCATATAAAACTGCTGAGCCCGACTGTTAAATCAAAGAAGAAGCAGGAGGTCCTTCTATCAATCATGCTCCTTTATGTGCTGATAGCGCTGATATTGTCTTATATGGGAGCAAATTCTAAACCTCATCACTTAAGTCTATGCACAGAACTGTCGTGTCAAAGGACAATTGACATAATACTTACTCACAGTGAAAAGGTATGTTTTTAATTCTTTTAATGCATTATTGTTATTATTCTGAATCCCATATCAACCTTTTTGAAATGTGTTATAATTTGGAATATATTGAAAGGGGTTTCCCACCAACAAAGTTCATTTTAATAGATACTAAATTCGAAGGTTGGATGTGTTTAAAAAATGTTCCTGTGCTGAGATAATGTTACCGTATATACTCGTGTATAAGCCGACCCGTGTATAAGCCGACCCCCCTACTTTTGCCCCCAAAACCTGGGAAAATTTATTGACTCGTGTATAAGCCGAGGGTGGACCCCAGCACAGGTATACAGCCCCCAGCAGTGTGGTATACAGCAGCCTCCCCAGTGGTATATACAGGCCCCAGCAGTGTTACAGCAGCAGCCCCAGTGGTATATACAGCAGCAGCCCCAGTGGTAGTATACAGCAGCCCCAGAGGTATATACAGCAGCCCCAGTGGTAGTATACAGCAGCAGCCCCAGTGGTAGTATACAGCAGCAGCCCAGTGGTAGTATACAGCAGCAGCCCCAGTGGTAGTATACACGCAGCCCCAGTAGTATATACAGCCCCAGTGGTAGTATATAGCCCCAGTGGTAGTATATATACAGCCCCAGTGGTAGTATATAGCCCCAGTGGTAGTATATAGCCCCAGTAGTAGTATACAGCCCCAGTGGTAGTATATAGCCCCAGTGGTAGTATATATACAGCCCCAGTAGTAGTATATAGCCCCAATGGTAGTATATAGCCCCAGTAGTAGTATACAGCCCCAGTGGTAGTATACAGCCCCAGTGGTAGTATATAGCCCCAGTGGTAGTATATAGCCCCAGTGGTAGTATACAGGGCCCCAGCAGGGCCCCCTCATAATTTGGCGCCCCCACCTCAGTTTCTGGGCCCCCCCGCATGCAGCGCTGCACATATACATTACGTGTCTAGCAGCTGTTACCCTCCGGTGGCAGATCGCGGCTCCCGGCTCCGGGCTCCATCTTCCTCGCTGTCTTCCTGCTTTGTGACCGGCGCGATGACGTCATCGCGCCGGTCACATGACAACCAGGAAGACAGAGAGGAAGATGGAGCCCGGAGCCGGGAGCCGCGATCTGCCACCGGAGGGTAACAGCTGCTAGACACGTAATGTATATGTGCAGCGCTGCATGCGGGGGGGCCCAGAAACTGAGGTGGGGGCGCCAAACTTTGAGGGGGGCCGTATGACTCGCGTATAAGCCGAGGGGGGGACTTTTCAGCCCAATTTTTGGGCTGAAAAACTCGGCTTATACGCGAGTATATACGGTATATACTGTATATGTCCCTGCTATGTACTGTGTAATGGATGTGTCTGGCCATACAGGGACATGATCTGATCGTACCACATCTCCTGTGCTGAGATAATCTTATATATGTGTCCCTGCTATGTACTGTGTAATGAATGTGTCTGGCCATACAGGGACATGATCTGATCGTACCACATCTCCTGTTCTGAGATAATCTTATATATGTGTCCCTGCTATGTACTGTGTAATGGACGTGTCTGGCCATACAGGGACATGATCTGATCGTGCCACATCTCCTGTGCTGAGATAATCTTATATATGTGTCCCTGCTATGTACTGTGTAATGGGCGTGTCTGACCATACAGGGACATGGTCTGATCATACCACATCTCCTGTGCTGAGATAATCTTATATATGTGTCCCTGCTATGCACTGTGTAATGGATGTGCCTGACCGTACAGGGACATGGTCTGATCATACCACATCTCCTGTGCTGAGATAATCTTATATATGTGTCCCTGCTATGTACTGTGTAATGGATGTGTCTGACCGTACAGGGACATGGTCTGATCATATCACAGCTCCTGTGCTGAGATAATCTTATATATATGTCCCTGCTATATACTGTGTAATGATCATGTCTGACCGTAAAGGGACATGGTCTGATTATACCACATCTCCTGAGTTGGGAAGGACGCAAAAGAGTATACAGATATTAAAGCAAATTATTCTTTTTTTTTTAGCTAAAACATTTTTTAAAATCAGACAGGAAAATGCTTTACCTCACAAAAAGGATCAGATATGATTCCATGTTGTAATGTCTTTAGATTATTATGTTTCTTCACCTGGCCTGGAGGTGTGGTATGATCAGACCATGTTCCTGTACGATCAGACACAGCCATTACACAGTACATAGCAGGGACACATATATAAGATTATCTCAGCACAGGAGATGTGGTATGATCAGACCATGTCCCTGTACGATCAGACACAGCCATTACACAGTGCATAGCAGGGGCACATACAGGTGCATCTCAGTGAATTAGAAAAACATTAAAAAGTTCATTTATTTCATTAATTCAATACATAAAGTGAAATGCATATATTACAGTGTTGGCCAAAAGTATTAACACCCCTGCAATTCTATCAGATAATACTCAGTTTCTTCCTGAAAATGATTGCAATCACAAATTCTTTGGTATTATTATCTTCATTTAATTTGTCTTCAATGAAAAAACACAAAAGAGAATGAAGCAAAAAGCAAAAGATTGATCATTTCACACAAAACTCCAAAAATGGGTCAGACAAAAGTATTGGCACCCTCAGCCTAATACTTGGTTGCACAACCTTTAGCCAAAATAACTGTGATCAACCGCTTCCGGTAACCATCAATGAGTTTCTTATAATGCTCTGCTGGAATTTTAGACCATTCTTCTTTGGTAAACTGCTCCAGGTCCCTGATATTTGAAGGGTGCCTTCTCCAAACTGTCATTTTTAGATCTCTCCACAGGTGTTCTATGGGATTCAGGTCTGGACTCATTGCTGGCCACCTTAGAAGTCTCCAGTGCTTTCTCTCAAACCATTTTCTAGTGCTTTTTGAAGTGTGTTTTGGGTCATTGTCCTGCTGGAAGACCCATGACCTCTGAGGGAGACCCACCTACATTATGCTGTAAAATTTGTTGGTAGTCTTCAGACTTCATAATGCCATGCACACGGTCAAGCAGTCCTGTGCCAGAGGCAGCAAAGCAACCCCAAAACATCAGGGAACCTCCGCCATGCTTGACTGTAGGGACCGTGTTCTTTTCTTTGAATGCCTCTTTTTTTCTCCTGTAAACTCTATGTTGATGCCTTTGCCCAAAAGAGAGAACATTCTTCTAAAACGTTTTAGGCTTTCTCAGGTACGTTTTGGCAAACTCCAGCCTGACTTTTTTATGTCTCGGGTAAGAAGTGGGGTCTTCCTGGGTCTCCTACCATACAATCCTTTTTCATTCAGACGCCGACAGATAGTACGGGTTGACACTGTTGTACCCTCGGACTGCAGGGCAGCTTGAACTTGTTTGGATGTTAGTCGAGGTTCTTTATCCACCATCCGCACAATCTTGCATTGAAATCTCTTGTCCATTTTTCTTTTCCGTCCACATCTAGGGAAGTTAGCCACAGTGCCATGGGCTTTAAACTTCTTGATGACACTGCGCACGGTAGACACAGGAACATTCAGGTCTTTGGAGATGGACTTGTAGCCTTGAGATTGCTCATGCTTCCTCACAATTTGGTTTATCAAGTCCTCAGACAGTTCTTTGGTCTTCTCTCTTTTCTCCATGCTCAATGTGGTACACACAAGGAAACAGGACAGAGGTTGAGTCAACTTTAATCCATGTCAACTGGTTGCAAGTGTGATTTAGTTATTGCCAACACCTGTTAGGTGCCACAGGTAAGTTACAGGTGCTATTAATTACACAGATTAGAGAAGCATCACATGATTTTTCTAAGGGTGTCAATACTTTTGTCCACCCCCTTTTTTATGTTTGGTGTGGAATTATATCCAATTTGGCTTTAGGACAATTCTTTTTGTGTTTTTTTCATTGAAGACAAATTAAATGAAGATAATAATACCAAAGAATTTGTGATTGCAATCATATTCAGGAAGAAACTGAGTATTATCTGAATTGCAGGGGTGTCAATACTTTTGGCCATGACTGTACATAGAGTCATTACAGAGTGATCTGTAGAGTACAGTGATCTATTTCAAGTGTTTATTTCTGTAAATGTTGATGATTGTGGCTTACAGCCATAGGGTTTTAGAGTTAAAATATCACCTAAATAGGTATCAGAGGCTTCACCTTGTGTGGTTATGAGAGTCACAACCACTATAAAAGCATATCACGGCTGCTGCAGTCTCTAACGTGGTGCATATAGAATAGGGAAGATGAAGGGTTAAAAACCGTGCTTCCGTACTCTACAAGACATCAAAGGGTGAATATAATATTGATTTATTAGTCAACGCATTTCAGGGCTCCCTGGTCCCTTCTTCAGGACAAATCAATATCATATTGCCATGTTTCAGGGCATTTTAGGGAGCACTGATATGTATTGACTAATAAATCAATATTATATTCCCCCTTTGATGTCTCGTGTAATACAGATTACACATCCTGAGCAATCCGGTTACTGCATTGCGGTTTGCAGGACGCATTTTGTGAAAAAAATGTGTCTGAAGGCAATTGCGCTTACCGCATCTGGATCTGGATGCGGTAACTGCAATTACCCTACCAAGTGTGACCCTAGCCTTACCCTCCGCCGTGTGTTCGGGGAGCCAGGAGCAGGCACATGTATCGACCTGCCAGGACCTGCCAAGATCGCTGACTGACCTCTTGCGGTCATGTGATATGTATGTCATAGCACGTCACATATCACATGACTGTGAGCGGCCAGTCAGCGATCTTGGCAGGTCCTGGCAGGTCGATACATGTGCCTGCTCCCGGCTCCCTGAACACACGGCGGAGGGTAAATATTCATTCTTTATTTTTAACACATTTGGATTAGTTTAGTTTGGGTTTCGCAGTGTATATTAATACACTACAAAACCCAAAGGGGCTGTCACAGATGTCACACAGGGGAGCAGGAACAGGATTCCCGCTGGAATTGCACATTGTCTGAACGGCGATGCGTAATTCCAGCGGGAATAATGGACTCCTATGGGAGAAAGCGCGGGCGCAGGTGGGCAAGGAATTGACATGGTCATTCTTTTTACGCTTGCGCTGTCTCCCATAAAAGCGCTGCGTATATTTACGCACTGTCCGCACAGCAAAGTGAATTTCACATTCACTTTGCCAGCAGATGCAGACGCCAATTGCACATTTTTGAAAAGTGCCCGCAAAAAAGCGCAATGTGTGAACGTAACCTAATGTATAGTTTTCTATAAGCGCCCGACATGCTTTCTACTGTTTCTAGATCTACATTCACACTCAATCACTATAACATTCACATACGATGTGCGAATGAGTGATTCTATAATAAACTTTTTTCTATTACTTAGATGAAAGGATGGTATACTCACGTGATCAATGAAACTGAACATGACCTAGTAAGTTTACTTTATGTTTACTGTTAACATTTGTACTGATGTGCATGCACTTGGTTTTAAATTCACAGTTATGAGCCATACTGACCTTTTTTTTCACCTAAAGTGACCTTAGTTTTCCTTATTCATTTGATTTTTTGTATATTTATTTGAATTTGTCTATATTGAGTACAGATGCATCTTGTTGAATTAGAATATCCTCAAAAAGTTCAATGCAAAAAGTGAAACACATATATTATATACAGTCATTATACACAGCGGGATCTATTTCCGGTGTTTATTTATGTAAATGTTGATGATTATGACAGGTGCATCTCAATGAATTACAAAATCATCAAAAAGGTAATTTATTTCATTAATTCAATACATAAAGTGAAACATATATTATAGAGTCATTACACGCAGAGTGATCTATTTCAAGTGTTTATTTCAGTTAATGTTGATGATTATGACTTACAGCCAATGAAAACTCAAAGGTCATTATCTCAGAAAATTAAAGTAGGGAGGATGAAGGGTCTGAGAGAAAATTTTACCTAAACAGATAACAGAGTCTTCACCTTGTGTGGTTTTGAGAGTCACAACCACTTTAAAAGCAGATCATGGCTGCTGCAGTCCCCAGCATGGTGCATATAGAGTAGGGAGGATGAAGGGGTAAAAACCACGTTGCCGTATTCCACAAGGCATCAAAGGGTGAATATAATATTGATTTATTAATCATGCATTTCAGGGCTCTCTGGTTCCTTCCTCAGAACAAATCAATATCTCATGCCTTGTTTCAGGGAGCCCTGAAAACACGTTGACTAATAAATCAATATTATATTCACCCTTTGCTGTCTCGTAGAATACACCAGCGCAGTTTTCAATTCTTCACCCTCCCTACGTTAACTTTCTTTTCTTAGATATTGATCTTTGAGCCATAATCATCAACATTTACAGAAATAAACACTTGAAATATAGTAGATTTGTAATGACTGTTTGTAATGACTCTATATAATATTTGCATTTCACTTTTTATATTGAATTACTGAAATAAATTAACTTTGTGTTGATATTTTAATTCATTGAGATGCACCTGTATAGTTTGAGGCCGGCTTCACACCACGATTTCAGAGTTTCCGAGTGTATCTGTGTCAAAGCGGATACACTAGGATGTGATTTTGCCTCCCATGCTGCTATGCGGCACGGATTGTGCTCGGATGTGTCCTTTTTGCCATCCGATTTAGGCACAATCCGAGCCCCATAGGAATACATGGGAGGCAAAATCACATCCGAGTGTATCCGATTTAACACGCATACACTCGGATGCCTCAAAATCGTAATGTGAAGCCGGCCTGAGCCATGCCTTTGTGACTAGTCATTAGACACGGTAACCAATTCTTATTCACCTATACAAACTCTTGTTTTCTTTTTAGTTTTTCACTATAATTTTTTCTTTCTTTGTTGTTTCTTTCTTACATTTTCTCTTTCTGTTCTTCATTATTATTTACAATTATTTAATTGTCTTTCTTTTTTTCTTTTCTGTATTATATCCTTTTTAATTTACTTTGTTTTCTTTCATTTATTTTTTTCTGTTTCTTTATTCTTTTTTTCTTTTTACTTCTCTTTATTAATACTTCTTTTCTTTATTATTATTTCCTCTAATATGGTGAAATAATGAACCCTTTAAGGGTTCAGCAAATTTTCAGTGTTTTTCAAAGGGATAAGTTGTAGTTTTGAGGGAAATCATTCATTTTACCTTGTAGAGTAAGGGAAAATGCCCCCCCCCAAAAATTCCAAGTGAGATGAAATGTTAAAAACCCCACAAATTTGCCATTATTTTTGGGTTTTATTTTATGCCGTCAATTTTACAATGTAAATGACCTGACTACCGGATTCTTCAGGTCAGTACAATTGAGGCTGGCTTCACACCACGGTGATATTCGATCCGGGGCTGTCATGGATGAACCTGACAGCCCCGGACCGGATCAGCACACAGAACCGGAGGGCTAATATGCCCTCCGGTCCGGTGTGCAGCCTGCCGCAGCTGCCGCTGCTGATGAATTAGGACCGTGACTTGTGGGGAGCTAGCCACGGTCCTGAAATAACAGTGGCGTGCAGCCGCAGGTGTCCGGTTCCCGGATCCTAACATGGGAGCCTATGGGGCCGGATTGCCCCGGTCCGGGAGAAACCAGGAGGATCCTGGAGATGGCAATTTGGGGAGATTTTTGTCCAAGTAACGTTATTTTTGTCCAGGAGAAAAATCTGAATTCTCCCGGATTCCTCTGGAGAGATGGAAACTGGATGGCAGATAGCTGCCATCCGGCTCCATCCGCCCCATAGGATACTTTGGGGCCAAAATCCGTTCCGGGACTGTCTGGGTTACACCGGCAGCCCCGGATCGGACGCTGCCGTGGTGTGAAGCCACCCTAAGGCAATGCCAAACATTTATAGTTTTTTTTTCCTATTTCAGTGACTTGAAAGAAATTAAAAACATTGTAAAAAATAAAATTTGTTTGTGATGCCATTTTCCATGATCCATACCTTTTTTTTACTTCTCCATCAATAAAGCTGGGTAAAGTTTTGTTTTTTGTGCTTAGTTCATGTGTTTTTAGTGATACCATTTTGGTGGTAGATATGATATTTTAATTTCTTCTTATTGCATTTTTATTTTGCAGCGAGCAAAAAACAGTATTTCTCATCTTTATTTTACCCTTTACCTTTAGAGTTAATTAAATTTTTTATGACAGGTCAGACTTTTACAAACATGGTGATAACAAATACATTTTTTTAAATTTTTAATCTCTTTATTTTTATCCGGAGTGATTTAAATTTACATTTTTTAATAGTTTTTAATATTTTTTTTACTATTTACAGAACTAATCACATGACAAGTATAGGGGTCTTCATCAGATCCCCTGTTTTCATAGGAACCCATCAGCTCCTAGTAATCACATCTTTGGCGGAGGAGGGTGATTGGTGCAGACAACCGCCGCAGATTGTGGTGCTTAATTAAATGCTGATGTCAGTGATTAAGAGGTTAAGGGTAGGGACACACTGGCGTGAAAAACGGAACAGTTCAATGCAAGAAAATATCGCATTGTACTTGAACCAATGTTACTGAATGAGTCAGAACAGATTAACGTGTGTAGTCCGCTTTTTTCTCATCCAGAATCTGGATGAGAAAAAAGTTGCAACATGCTGCGGCAGTCTGCGATTCTCGTGCGAGACTCACCAATGCAAACCTATGGCCAGGGTCATCCATTTTTGCCTTGGATCCATTTTTGGGATCATCTTTGTCATTTTGTTTTCCAAGTCCAAAAACACATATGCGTTAACGGATGGTGCACTTAAGTGTGTCAGCGTTTTTCAAAAACGCATGCGTTTTTGCTCAGCATCCCAAAAAACGCTGCTAGCAGCATTTTTCGGTGCAGGAAAAAAACGCATGTGTTTTTTTAACATGAAAATCAGACGAGTGCAATGTGAGAAAATCTCGCATTGCTCTCGGACCAATGATACAGAATGAGTCAGAAAAACGTTGCAACATGCTTCAACAGTATGTGATTCTCTTGCGAGACTCACCAATGCAAGTCAATGGGCCCAGCAAAATCACAGACAGCACACCGACCATCCGAGAGGCATCTGTTTTTTTAACTGATACATTATCATTCTGTAGCTCAGAACACTGTAAAGTGTACCTGTAATTGGTTATACAGTAATAACTGCTGAGATAAAAAAAAAAACGCATTGCACAAAGATGTCACACAGATGTCACACGGACACAACTCAGATGTTATCTGAGAAAAAAAATCGCACAATCGCATAGCAGTTGCATGCCACACGGATCAAAAAACGGATGCCACTCATCCGACTCTCCTGGATGAGAAACGGAATGATTTTTTAAATGCGAGTGTGTTCCCACCCTTAAAGGTAGATGCCAGCTATATAATATAGCTGCCATGTGCCCTGGATGGAGTCTCCAGCATGGTCCATGGAGTAATAGTGCAGCAGTAAGGATTTAAATAGGTTATGTTAAGTGAATTTATAAATGCTTGGCGAAAGAAATATTTTTTTATAAATTGTCTTTCCGCTGATTCTTTAAAGGGAACCTGTCAGCTAGTTTAGACCCCCAAACCTAACACTACCTGTCCCTGCACCTTCCTACTACATCCCTAACCATCCCTGTCTGAGCTAAAACTATCCTATAATGGTTGTAAAATATGAGATTATTACTTTCATCTCCGTATGGTAATTAGTCTTCTTGACTACTCTGTGTAGTCTCACTGGGCAGTCTCCATGGTTGAATACTCCCACCCTCGATGCTGTATCACGCACCAGTAGGTGCGATCCTTCAGTCAGGAGCGCGGTCCCGATTCAAAATTCTGGGTATGACGAGTAGGCTGAGTGTTATTTCCGGTCTGGTGCATTGTGGGCGATTGTGTACGGGTCGGCTTCATAGTTTGCATTGCACATGCTTCGGAGCCGGCCTGTATGCCAATACAGCCCCACACTGCGCAGGACTGTAAATTATGTGCTGCTGGCATGTAATACCCAGAAGGAGGATCCTCATACTCCCCCATCCTCTTACTCTCAGTTTATTCTTCATATTCCCCCCACTCTCTCCCCCCAGTTTGCTCCTTATACTCCCCCCATCCTCTCTTCCCAGTTTGCTGCTCATACTCCCACATCCTCTCCCCCACAGTTTGCTGCTCATACTCCTGCCATCCTCTCCCCCCAGTTTGCTACTCATGTGCCCCCCACCCTCTCCCCCCAGTTTGCTGCTCATACTCCCCCAACCTCTCCCCCCAGTTTGCTTCTCATACTCCCCGCACCATCTCCCACCCCCTCTGTTTGCTGTTCATACTCCCCCCACCTTCTCCCCCTTTCTCTAATTACATTAATCTTCTGGGTCTTCAGATCCTATGTGGAGAACTCTTCATCTCCAGTCTTCTGCCACGCTGCCTCTGCCGAGTGACGTCAGCAGCGTGATCAGCTGACCTGATCATGTTACTGATGTCCCCCTGACCTGTAAGTGCTGAGAATCAGGGCGGCTGAGGGCCGCTTCCATTGTACAGAGAAATCTGATAGACACTCTGTACAATGAACTGCAGGAGCCGTCGCTACAGGTTTACTGCTCCCTCTGTCGGCAGACAACAGAAGGAGAGAATAGCCATTCACAAAGTGGGAGTGGGGCCAGCAGGGAGACACCTGGGACACTGCAGCAGGAGGTCTGATGGCGCTCCCCTGCCTGCTGCGCCTGTGGCAGATGCCTCGCCAGCCCCCCAAGATACACAACTGTCTAAAGTTTAGTAGTTACTTCTCCACCTCATCTCTGATATATCAAAATTGTCTATACTTCCTAGCCAATAGATGGTAAAGGAATAAAAACAATTAAAACATTGGAGTTAATTTAATAACATCATCATTACATAAAAGATAACATAAAAAACCTGAAATTCAAGGCACTATATGCAAGAACTAAAAGACAGATAGTGATCCTCTGAACACTGAACACTAAAAAAAGGAGCGTAACTAATATTTTTATTATGGCATACCAACAGTTAAAGAAGTACTCTGGCACTACTTACAATCTTCTGCAGAGGAATTTCTCAGATCTGTAGTGGAAGTGGAGTTCCTTGTATCACCTCCGGAACAATAGGTGCCCGCTTGAAGAAAATTAAATGTCCACAATCCAGGTAAAGAGGTTCAGCAGCACTCAGGTTCCATGTTAAAACATCCAACTTTATTTACAACAGGATTAAAACCATATCAGGGAGAGATGCGGGATGTGTGGGACAACAAGGTGGCGTGAAACAAGCTTCTCATTCCACACATCCTGCACATCTCCATGATGTGGTTTTAATAATGTTCTAAATAAAGTTGGATGTTTTAACCCGGAACATGAGTGCTGCTGAACCTTTTACCTGGAATGCTTTCATTATGACCATCTGAGACTTCTGTATATAAAGTAAAAATCTACCTTTCACCAAAACCTTTCACCAATTTACCCTTCTACAGCTTTCTACTACCCTGTCCATACAACAAGCCTATAATTACTGTTTGTTGTGACCACTCTTCACTATACTTATTGGTAACATTTTGGCTTTGGTTTTTACCACAATTTTTAGTTCTTAACTCCACGTTCCGTTACAATGACGATTCGTAAGAAATACTCACATACAACTTTTAAATTAGGTGCTATCGCTGGCAAACTACTCCATTTGAATATTGGATGTAAAGCTTTTTATATCGATACAGTAGAATGAAGGCATTTCATGTGAATGGATCTCATTCTTACCATCTCATTCCTTAAGATCAACTGCAATTTGAAAATCTTCAAAGATGACTTCAAAAAGCAATGGCAAAGGAAGATAGAACCCTGTCATGAACCCTGTAAGAAATATGTAAGTACTTATTTATTAATCATTTTACTAACTTAAATAGCGCAATTAACAACTTAACCACCGGGCGTGTTTACGTTTTTCGTTTTTTCCTCCCCTTCATCCAAGAGCCGTAACATTTTTATTTTTCCATCGATATAGACATATGAGGGCTTGTTTCTTTACGGGGTGAGTTGTACTTTTCAATGACATCATTAATTTAACCATATAATGTATTTTAAAACGTGAAAAGAATTCCAAGTGTAGTGAAGTTGCAAAATTAAGTGCAATTTGACAATAGTTTTTTGTTTTCTTTATTTACCATGTTCACAATATAGTCAAACTGTTGTCAGCATGATTCCCTGGGTCTTTATACATTCATAGATACCAAACATGTTTACTTTTACTTTATATTTCTAAGTGGTAGAAAACAATTCAAAAGTAGGGATGGGCGAGTCTACTCGCTAGGACTCGTTACTCGGCGAGTAGTAAGGGACTCGCAGGACTCGGTACTCGGCGAGTTTCCCAGCGATTACTCGCACAGTAACGAGTCCAATGCAAGTCAATGGCCATCCTAGCTTTGTCAGAGTTTACTTTTTCTCACTCGCTAGACTCGCTATATCACATCGCTATGTAGCTTGAATCTCCCCAAATCGTTTAAAAAATCGCACCGTTTCACGGATACCCGCTGTCAGCAGCGAGTCTGAGCGAGTCTACGAATCCAAGTCCTGTATAACTGTATTCGGGACTCGCGAATACAGAATCTGTTATGTTCCATGAAAGCTTCCGAGACACATCTGCGATTTGTAAATCTCACACTACTCGCTATTACTCGCTTCCCCATTCATTAACATTGGACTCGCTAGACTCGCAACGAGTAGCGAGTCCCGGGCTCGGACTCGCTAGAGTCAAGCGATTCCAAGTAATTTAGGACTCACCCATCACTATTTAAAAGTTTGTAAAAAAAGAAGAAATTGCGCTTTAGTCGCCATTTTCTGAAACCCTTAACATTCCAATTTTTTGGGATCTGGGGATGCGTGATAAAATGTTTTTGCGTCTTGAGGTGACAAATCAAATTTCACCATTTTTGGGTAGGTGCAAAGTTTTGATCGCCTGTTATTGCATATTATTGCAATATTGCGGCAACCTAAAACATAATTTTGACATTTAAAAAAAATGTTTTTTTGCGTTATATAGTTAACCGATCAGATTAATTATTTTATATTTTGATTGATAAAGCATTTGTGAATACAGCAATACCAAATATGTGTATACTTTTTCTCTTTTGAATAGTTTGATTTTTGATGGCACAAAATGAGTACGATTTAAACGTTTATGTTTTTTTGTTTTTTTCTTTTCATATTTTTTTAAATCATTTTTTACACTTTTTATTTAGATTAGTTGGCCCCTTAGGGAGCCTCAACACTGCAGTGTCCTATCCCTTCTGCAGAATAGAGCCGTACTGCAGAAATTGCAGAAATGTTCAACCCCCTGCGAATGCTGGAGCTCAGCCATCATTCACAGGAAGTGAGTCATGATCGCAACAAGGGCCATCATCTGACCCCTCGCTGTCATGGCAACACATCGGCACCTGTGATCTGTGTGTTAGATAGTGCTGTCATAGTTTGACAGCATGATCTAATGGGTAAAAAAGGCGATCCACCAGCATCTGTTAGCTGTGCATGTCAGCTGATCATATCAGTTGGACTCGACATGTACAGGGAATGATGTGAGCTAAACACATGAACTCGCATCACAGGGAGGGAGGTGACCTTGAATGTACCTATATTTACCAGATCATTAAGGAGTTCATTTCTACAGATCTTTACAGATAATATCATTACCATCTGCATTGGGGCTCACAATCTAAATCAGAATGTCTTTGGAGTATAAAGTGTATTATACATTTTCCTGTATTTTCCTGTTTATAGGATGCATTTTTCCCCACTTTTCATACACTCTGGATATAGCTTACCATGGTGCAGTGGGATCACAGGAGGCAGGGTCACCACTGTAAGAAGTCGGCAGGCGTGACACCCAGTGGTGTAACGTAAGGCCCAGGGGCCCTGATGCAAAAGCTCCAATGGGGCCCCCAATTATTGCAAATCTTTAATAGTATTAGTCTTTCTCTATAGGCCAAAGGGACTTCTTGGGCCTCCCTAGGCTGCAGGGCCCGGGTGCGATCGCAACCCCTGCACCTATTGTAGTTACACCCCTGGCAATTCTAGTGGGTCAATGATACATGCTCAATGCTCGGATGAGGTGTTGCAGGGCAAGAGTCATTGATCTGCCAGTGATGGACATGATGGACTTCTTGAAAATGGCTGTGGAAGCTGCATGTACGTAGATTGAGATCTCAACGACCCAAGATATCAATATGTGCACTTGCTGCCTCGGACACGATTGCTTTAGAAAATGTCAGCAAAGACAGCACATGTGGAGATTGAGATCTCCGCAGCTATTTTCATGAAGTCCATCGCGTCCACTGCCAGCAGATCAATGGCACCCACATCATGCCACCGCAACACTGCCTCCTCACAGCTAAGGGCATACAGCATTGCCCTATTAATGCTTCCAAGACATCCCTCCCCCCAGCTCAGTGCCTGCAGCATCATCCCACCATGCTTATGCTGATTTAATGCAGTGGCGACCCTGACGTCTGTGACCCGGCTCCACCACGACCGCCACCGCCCCCTCCTTTAGCCACACTCAAAATATAAGACGGACTCTAGGATATTAAGGCAGACCCCCAATTTAACATTAAAAATTATTTTTCCATTTTCCTCCTCTAACTTTGGGGTGCAATTTATAATCTGGTGCAACTTTAAATCTGCAAAATACGGTAAACTCTATTTTATAGCACGATTATAGTATAGCAATTAGAATGCAACAAATGAAATGAAATTTAAACATAAAAATATACTCATAAAAGTAAGAAGTTTTAGACAACTTATTGGAGAATTCCTTCCTTGTTGCTGTGTTGGCCTTTTAAATCAATGTGTAGGACTGCAATTAAACTAGTGCCCATTTTGGACATTAAATAGTCAATTGGCTATTAATGTCAACAACGGCCATGGTGAACAGTGGATATTTAACTTGTACAGGGATTTTTATTGTTTTTTTTCCCCTTCTTCGAAAACACATACCATAACTTTTTTATTTTTCTGATGACATTGCCATAAAGTAGCTTTTTTCCTATGGGACGAGTTGTAGTTATACATAACCTCATTTAACCTCATTTGTTTCTGCTGACATTCACAAAGCGGATTACCTAATGTTATATTTCATAGATCCGTTTTTTACAGACACTAGAACAACATTTTTTTGGGGGCTGGTAAAACAGAAAGGTGTATTTTAAAATGTAACATTTTTTTTTACTTTTTAGCTTGAAACTTTAGTAATCTGATAGTTTTTCCTATATATTTCAACATTGAGATATTGCAGGATATCGGTAAACACTGGCTGAGCATCTTGTAAGGACTAGCATAGCAGTGATGGGACTTCCGGCAGTCCCTCGACAGCCATTGTAAGGCTATATGTCCACTGGGGGTTAGTGCTCAGTTTTGTGTCATCTATTTTTGGTGCATTTTCTGCAGCCAAAACAAATCCTCTCTTTTTGCAAGAAAGCATCACAAATGCATTCTCTGTATGTGTTGCTTTTTTCCTCCGCTCTTTTTATTTTTCAAAGCAAAAATGTAGTAATATTCCATAAGGAGGGGCAGTGGAGACACAGACAGAAACTTTACAGTTTCCCTGTTTCATATCCAATGGTTATGTTAAGGATGGCATGAGAAATCCAATCATCAAATGAACCAGCTCATTTCTTTTGCGATTTCCAACTCATTCCCCATTCATGGCTTGTCTAAGACCGGCTTCACACCACGATTATCGGCTGTCAGGTTGTGTCCGGTGTTTTGCTGGATGCACCGGACACAACCTGACAGCCCCAGAAGTGCAGAAACTGAGGGCATAGATCCTGTTTTAAACAGGAATCGTTTCTGCGTGTCTGTACCGCTGTCCAGTGCTGAAATTTCAGCAGCGCAGGTGAAGGGGAGCTGCCCGCGGTGCAGAAATTTCAGCCATGGAGCTCTCCAGTTGCTGAACTTATGTGGCAGCTCTGTAATGATGCGCTCTCCATGTCTCCATGGTGCTGAACAAGCGCGGCTGGATTTCAGAGCTGCCACTCTTTCAGCACCAGACATCAGGGAACTGGTTCTTTTTTTGCCGAATCCGGCACCCATAAATTCCCATGTTATGGGCGCCGGATCAACCCGGATCTGGATTCCATTACCCCCCTCTGCTACTCTCCCATCTTTCAAAGCCCACTCTGTCCGCATCTTCTCCCCCTGTAACCTCCAGCTAGCTGTCATCTACCGCCCCCCTGGATCCATCCCCACCTTCCTCGACCACTTTACCACCTGGCTACTTCATTTCCTCTCTACATTTCCACCATCATTATGGGCGATTTCAATATCCCCATTGACATTGCCCACCAAACCGCCTCTCAACTTTTTTCCCTGACCTCCTCCTTCGGGCTCTCCCAATGGTCCTCCTCTGCCACCCACAAAGGTGGCCACACACTGGATCTCATTTTTACCCGTCTTTGCTCCCTTACTAATCTCACAAACTCAACCCTCTCCCTGTCTGACCACAATCTGCTGACCTTCTCCTCCCTTACCTCCCCTACTACATCACCTCCTCTCCTCAAACTTGTTCATCCCCGCAGAAACCTAAAACACATTGATCTACACTCATTCTCAGAATCCCTCCTCCCTCTCGCCAACATAACATCTATACGTGACACAGACACTGCCACCACCCTCTACAACACCACATTAACCAAGGCCCTCGACCTAGCAGCCCCCCTCACATATCACACTCCACGCAATAATAGGCAACCTTGGCACACCACCCTCACTAAAGACCTGAGACGGGCATCCAGGGTCACCGAGAGGCGATGGAAAAAATCACGTTTCACTGAGCATTTTGCCCTGTTCAAACAGTCCCTCATCGCCTTCAAGACTGTACTTGCCACCGCCAAACAAACCTTCTTCTTATCCCTAATAACCTCCCTGTCCAACAATCCCAAGCAACTTTTCAAAACCTTCAATTCATTACTCCACCCTCCTGCTCCCCCTCCCTCTCCCCTTATCTCTGCAGAAGACTTTGCCTCCTTCTTCAAAGAAAAGATTGACAGAATCAGAGACAGCTTTGATCCACGGTCCCCACAGCCTCCCCTCTCACCTGTACTGCCCTCTACTTCCACCAACTGCTTCCCCCCATAACTGAAGACCAGCTCTCCTCCCTCCTGTCAAAATCACATCTCACCACCAGCGCCCACGACCCGCTCCCATCCCACCTCATTCCCAACCTCACCTCCGTTATCATCCCAGCCCTAACTCATCTTTTCAACCTATCACTTACCACTGGCACCTTTCCCTCATCCTTCAAACACGCCTTGATCACACACATCCTCAAAAAATCCTCCCTCAATACAACTGCCTCCAACTACCGCCCTATATCTCTCCTCCCTTTCGCCTCTAAACTACTTGAACAGCATGTCCACTCTGAGCTGTCCTCTCACCTCTCCTCCTGCTCCCTCTTTGACCGCCTGCAATCTGACTTCCGACCCCTCCACTCCACTGAAACAGCCCTGACCAAAGTCACAAATGACCTACTGACTGCCAAAAGCAAGCACCACTACTCTGTTCTCCTCCTCCTCTACCTGTCCGCCGCCTTCGACACTGTTGACCACTCCCTTCTACTACAGATCCTGGAATCTCTTGGCATCATGGACTTTGCCTTCTCTTGAATCTCCTCATACTTAACGGACCGCACCTTCAGCGTCACCCACTCCCACACATCCTCCTCGCCCTACCCCCTATCTGTCGGGGTCCCCCAGGGCTCAGTTCTTGGACCATTACTGTTCTCAATCTACACTCTCAGCCTAGGGCAACTCATTGAGTCCCATGGCCTCCAATATCACCTCTACGCTGACGACACCCAAATCTACCTGTCTGGTCCTGACATCTCTTCCCTTCTATCCAAAATTCTACACTGCCTGTCCACCATCTCATCCTTCTTCTCTGCTCGCTTCCTTAAGCTGAACATGGACAAAATCGAGTTCATAGTCTTCCCCCCAAGCCACTCCCCCTCACTACCTGACCTATCCATCGACATCAACGACTGCTCTCTCTCTACAGTCCCCCATGCCAAGTGCCTCGGGGTTATCCTTGACTCTTCCCTCTCCATCCAGCCCCACATCCAGGCCCTCGCCACCTCCTGCCAACTCCAGCTCAAAAACATCTATAGGATTCGCACTTTCTTTGACCACGACACTGCTAAAACCCTTATTCACGCTCTTATCATCTCCCGCCTCGATTACTGCAACCTCCTGCTCACCGGCCTCCCCAATATCTCCCTTGCACCTCTCCAATCTATCTTGAACTTCGCTGCCCGCCTAATCCATCTGTCTCTCCGCTACTCCCCTGTTTACCCCCTCTGCCAAGCCCTTCACTAGCTCCCTACTTCCCAGAGATCCCGGTTTAAAACATTAACCATGACATACAAAGCCATTCACAACCTGTCCCCTCCATACATCTCTGACATGGTCTCCCGATACCTAACCTCACGCAACCTGCGATCCTCCCAAGAGCTTCTCCTCTACTCCCCCCTCATCTCCTCTTCGCACAACCGCATACAGGATTTCTCCCGTGCTTCACCCAGACTCTGGAACTCTCTGCCCCAACACATCAGACATTCTCCTACCCTGGGGAACTTCAAAAGAAGCCTGAAGACCCACCTCTTCCATCAAGCGTACCACCTGCAATAAGACCCAGTCCACCACACCGCCTCACGACTGGAATTTCCCCCTCCCACTGTATCCCCACCCGCCCCTCGTAGACTGTGAGCCTTCGTGGACAGGATTTCTCCCCTCTTGTATCTGTACAACCGATTTGTCAACATATATTGTTACTTGTATTGTTATTATGTTACTTGTCCTAGTCTTCCCTTTTAGCATGTAAAGCGCCATGGAATATAATGGCGCTATATAAATAAATAATAATACGGTAATAATAATCTAGTTTTGTTCTTTTTTTGCCCCGGACATAAAATTGGAGATTGCATCATTTTTTGTGTCCAGCGTAAAAAAAAACGGATTCTACTGGATCCGGGGCAATCCAGCGCCCATAAAATGGGAGTCTATGGGCGCAGGATCGCCTGGTGCTAAAAGGGTGGCAGCTCTGAAATCCAGCCGCACTCATTCAGCACCATGGAGAGCACAGCATTACAGAGCCGCCACTGAAGTTCAGCATCTGGACCGATCCACGGCTGAAATTTCAGCCCCACGGGCAGCTCCCCTGCACTCGCGCATCTGAAATTTCAGCACTGGACAGCAGCACAGACGCGCAGAAATGATTACTGTTTATAACAGGATCAGTGGGAATATTTGCCCTCAGTTTCTGCACATCCCGGGGCTGTCAGGTTGTGTCCAGTGCATCCTGCAAAACACTGGACACAACCTGACAGCCGAAAATCGTGGTGTGAAGCCGGCCTAACTGGGAAGTTAATGATGTCACTAATATATGAACAACTATCATAATCAATGAGTTCTGGTATTAACAGCCTTCCCAATTGCTAAAAGAAAAAAAAGAATTACACATCTAATCTCTATAGATTAAATATGCAGCAGCACGGTAATTCTACATGGCCTGGGGTTGCACCATTCTAAGAGGTCACCCACCGATTTATGACTTGACTGTGGGGTGGTGCCAATGAATGCCATGTCAGCTAGCGGTCTGCTGAAGACCCCCTGTGTCTGTCATTAAAAGTACTCCTTGGAAGACCAGCCTGTAGCTCGGATCTATGGGACGCCTCAATTTTTATTTAATACGGCAACATTGCTTTGCTGTAAATAGTACAAATGATAATGCCTTCTGTAAAAATTTGTTGGATGAGGAATAATAATCTGGGGATGTTTTTCAGTGTTTGGGAAAGTTCACTTATTTCCAGTGAAAGGTAATGTTCATGACACAGCATGCAAAGATATTTGGGGCAAATTCCTATTTACGTCCTTAGTTATGAAATAGGTATGCAGCAAGTTTATGCTACGTTCTATATTTCTGTTTTGTCGGCTTTTTCTAATCATTGCTGAAAGCCGGTGGCTCCTGGCTGTCAGAGCGTGTATGCTACGCATTTTGGCATAAGCACATTGCTGGGCAGCGTCCTCAATGAGGAGCTGTCCCAGGTACTTATGAAAATTGCGTAGTGAAGCCGCCGCTCTCCATGGTGCTGAAGAATTCAGCATCACCTCCATGGCCAGGGCACATTGAAACTCCGGTGCCCTGGCCATGGAGGTGATGCTGAATTCTTCAGTACCATAGAGAGCAGCGGCTTCACTACGTAATTAGTGTAAGTGCCTGGGACAGCTCCTTATTCAGGACGCTGCCCAGCAATGTACTTACGCTAATTGCGTAGCATACACGCACTGACAGCCAGGAGTCGCCGGCTTTAAGCAATAATTAGAAAAAGCAGACAAATTCCGGCAAAACAGAAGTATAGACAATTAACCCCTGTACAACCAATGAATTTAGGCGCCATGTCTCTAGGGAGGGTAGACACTCCCTAGAGACATGATGCCAACATATTATACACATATTAACCCTTTATTAACCGGGTTAACTACCGCATATACAGCATCTGTGCTCATATGCCGCACAGATGCTGCATATGCAGTTTAAACCCTAAAAAGACAAATAGGTGCCCATCAGCTGATTTCTTATTAATCATCTTGCACCGCTGACACAGCGGTGTAAGATGATTCATTACTGTACCGGGAAACCAGCACATTCATACTCTGCGGCTTTGACAGCCGCAGAGTTTGAATATGCCGGTAAATGCTTTCTGCGGTCCTTCAGGGCCGTGGACAGCATTACAATCACGCGCCCCACATGCATTCACACCTCACACTCGTAGCACACTCACATCTATACAGCCAGCCACGCTCACCACTTGCACCACACTCGCACAACACTCACCCAAAACACGCACAGCACTCTCATCACTGTCGTGCATCTAATACGCTCCGTATTTGATGTACGACAGTGTGCCTTCAGCCTAATATTTGTTAACCAAATCCAGGAGTGGGTTATAAATACAGAAGTGGTGACGTCTTTCTATTACACTTTTCCTCTGATTGTTTCACTCCTGGGTTTGGGCTTGTAAATGCTGAGGGAATCTACTGACCAAATATTCAACGTGTGAAGGTGTCCTAATAGAAAGACGTCACTAAGGCTGGGGTCACAGTAGCATTTTTCACATGCGTTTTTGGAGACCTGCGTTTTCAAAAACGCATGTAAAAAACGCACCCACAGGCCCGCATGTTAAAAAACGCATGCCCTAATAGCCAAAAAGCATGTGTGACAGTCCCATGCATTTTTGGTGCTTTTCCAAAAACGCATGCATTTTTTAATATGGGGCCTTATGGGAAACGCATGCAAAAACGCATGTACAATTAGTGCCATTCAAAAACACATGCGTTTCCCATAGGAGCCCATGTTAAAAAAACGCATGCGTTTTAGAAAACGCATGCGTTTTTGTAACATGTGCTCCTATGGGAAACGCATGCGTTTTTGAATGGCACTAAAAGATACTAATTGTACATGCGTTTTTGCATGCATTTTCCACAGGGGCCCATGTTATAAAAACGCATGCGTTTTTGAAGAAACGCACCAAAAAAATAGTACATGCACTATTTTTGGGTGCAGATTCCAAAACGCAGCCAAAAACGCAGGGAGCCATCACACACCTTAAAAAACTCATGATGACATGAAAAACGCATGTAAAAAAGCATGCGTTTTTAAAAGGCACTAAAAAAACGCATGTCAACTGTGACCACAGCCTAATTCTGTATTTATCACCCACATCCTGGTTTTGGCTACAAGTACTGAAGAACTGACCAAAAACTGAACAAGTGAATGTAGCCTAGGACTGATGTGAAAAACTGACCGTTAGCTGAACATGTGAATGTAGCCCCTTATACTTAATGTGTGTCAAGATCAATTGTCATTTGCACCCAAAAATGGAACAATGTCAAATCTTCATTCTTAAATGAGATAACCTGTAAAAATTCTTCAGATTGTATGCACACTCTATTTGAATAGCAGTAATTAAAACTGAAGAGTCATAGCAAAATAGTAAATGTACGGTACTTTGTAAGCAGCAAGTAAATAAATTACCATTTCACATTTTACAGGAACACAAAGACAAACCTGAATGTGAAGTTTATAAAAGACTGGAATGTATACCCCTTGTCTGCACGGTAATTTCTGTCATTTATGTTTTATAGTAAAGTAGTGAAAGCAATTTCTAAGGCTAAGGTCTGACTTGCGTCAACACTCAGCTTGCTGAAACCCGTGAAAAACCTAGAAATTCTCAGGCTCAGCACATAGCTGTAATGGCAAGTAACGTTATGTGCCGCCTTTGCATAGTATCCATATGGCAACCTGCAGAATCACGCACCTGCCAGCTCCACTCACAACTCCTGGATATGCGCTTTTGATGAGCGCACAGGAAACATGGTTAGCAGCGTTTCCTGTGCGCTCTGCAAAAGCGCATATCCGGGAATTTTCTGTGGAGCCGGCACCTGCGGTAAGCATCCGCTTGCCAAAGAGATCCATAAACAGGCGGCACATAGCGTTACATGTTGGTAACACTATGCACTGCTCCTGCCAGAAACTAAGTTTCTGACGGATGCAGCAGGCTCAGGGCAGATGAAGGTCTGACGCTAGCCTAAGGAAGATGAATGTTTTATATTCACTAATAATGTTGCTGCGTATCTCAGTCAGCTACATATTCCTTTATTCACATGTCAATTCTTCACCAGGTATTTGATCTCCCCATGTGATAGCAGCATGATATAGAGGCAGATACCCTAATTCTGGCTATCTGCTGCAGATCTACCAGTTTCCTGAATGCAGATCTCTGTATAACCCCACTCACATCACTGACAGCTTTCTGTGTACACTTTGCAAAGGTAGAAAGCTGTCGATCAGTGATGAGCATTTAGTGACATATTCGTAATTGAAATACTCATCATAATGAGTACTTTGTAATACTCGTGTACTCGTCTGAATAGCGAGTCCAATGTTAGTTAATTAGTGATAGGCTCCGCCCACACACATATGGTTATAAAATGAGCATTTCCTGGGACTGGGTGGGAGGGTGGTCTTTTTTGAGTTTTCACTGCATAAAACACCTTGCTGTGCCCCATAGAGAGACCCTACCTTTCAATCTGCTCTCACTGAGGTGCTGACTCCCTTTGTTTAGTGAAGGGAGCTGTTAATATGTGTCACATTGTTCGAGATCGACACATCACTCACGAGCACCAGCATTACTCGCTGACTAACGAGTATTGTGAATACCGCACTATTCCTGCGAGTAACGAATAGTAACAATTACACTCACTCAACAATATTGTCAATCAATGAAGAGATGAATAAAGAGGACTATATGGCAGCAGGTTTACTAGTCCTCCAGTGATGTTCTCATGCCAAGAAAACAATGATTTAATAAAAACTACACTGAGGCTAGGGTCACACATGCGGCAGGATTTTGTAAACCTGATCCGGTTTTGAGCTGCAAAAAAGCTCAAAACTGCAACAGGAACCGCTCCCCATAGGAGCCCATTATGGTAACCAGATTGCTCTACATGCAATCCGGTTACCGGCTCCAGAAAACTGCAGCCTGCATGATTTTTAGCGCAGGCTGCAGGTTTCGGAGCAGTTTTATCAACTGCAAGGTGGTAACCAGATTGCTCAGGATGTGTAATCCTGAGCAATGCATTTACCGTCTACTTTGCTCATCCCTGCTGCTACAGGGATGAACAAAGTGTTAAATGTTTATTAACACATTAAATATTAATAGTAGCTGGGGGCAACATGTCTCTAGGGGGTGCCCACCGCCCCTAGAGACATGCTGTTCACTCCTGTGGGCATGTGAGGGGTTAATGCCGGCAGTTATACTATTGCCGGCTTTGTACAAATTTATGAATGAAGCCGCGGCTCCTGAGTAGATACTGTACATAATGTACATATAGTATCAGCCGCTGTCCAGGCTCCTGTAAGCCGTTACAGTAGGTCTATAGCAAGCGCACCGCCATAGACCTAATGTAACTGCTTACAGGACCCTGGACAGCAGCTGATACTATACGTACATTACGTACAGTATCTACTCTACTGTCAGGAGCCGCGGCTTCATTAATAAATTTGTACAAACCCGGCAAAAGCTGGCAATAGCATAACAGCCAGCATTAACCCCACACATGCCCACAGGAGTGGACAGCATGTCTTTAGGGGGGTGGGCACCCCCTAAAGACATGTTGCCCACAGCTACTATTAATATTTAATGCGTTGATAAACATGCAACACTTTATTCATCCCTGTGGCAGCAGAGATGAACAAAGTAGACGGTAAATGCATTGCTCAGGATTACACCTCCTGAGCAATCCGGTTACTGCATTGCGGTTTACATCACACATTTTTCTCCAAAAATGTGTGTGAAGGCAATTGCAGTTACCGCATCATCCGGATCTGGAGGTGGCAGACGCAATTGCCTTGCCAAATGTGACCCCAGCCTGAGTGGCACATCACTGGAATCAGGATCTCTGCCTCCACATCATGCTGCTCTCAGATAATTATTGCATATACTCTATCTTCGTAGAGAGACCACATTTTAATGGATATGAGGATGTTGCTGTTTAGGTAGATAGAAGTGGATAAAACATGGATTTAATTGACATTGTGGACATTATTTTTGACATTTTTACTATAATCTTGAAACCAAACTAATCTATGTTTTCACATGTGTAGATATTATTTTAATTTTCAAATCTTCTCCATTATGTTCTATTGATATCAGATTTCTTCCATAAAATCTTCAGTTACATTCTCTTATCACAAATACCAGATTTTCTATGTATGTAGGTTAAGTCCCGTGGAAATTACTGTCTAGTTTATTGTAGCAACTTGATCATTGGGACTGGAAATATACAGTAGTTTGTGTCTTGAATTTTCCGTTCCACTGTGTAGAAAGATAGGTTACCACATTGTGGTTAGCGCTGGATGATGGCTATACACTGATGTCATAGCCATTTAGATTCTGAATAGAGATAACAAATGAGCTGTGTTTTGCCAGCCACCTACTATCTACATGGCACTAATTGTCATTAGGTGCTAGCTTGGATTTGACTCACAAGAAGAATTATATTCAAAGACTCATAATGGGAATCTGTCACCAGGTTTCCACAATACATACTAAAGCAATCACCTTTATCTAAACTACTCATTGTTATTAAATTACTAGTAAAAAGGCCCGATGCAATTGCATCGGGAGGGCGGTGAAATAAATTGTGTGTATACAGATGGGTCAGTGGGTAGCAGAGTATACAGACGGCTCTGAGGGTAGCAGAGTATACAGGCGGCTCTGTGGGTAGCAGAGTATAGAGGCGGCTCTGTGGGTAGCAGAGTATAGAGGCGGCTCTGTGGGTAGCAGAGTATAGAGGCGGCTCTGTGGGTAGCAGAGTATAGAGGCGGCTCTGTGAGTAGCAGAGTATACAGGCGGCTATGTGGGTAGCAGAGTATACAGGTGGCTCTGTAGGTAGCAGACTATACAGGCGGCTCTGTGGGTAGCAGAGTATACAGGCGGCTCTGTGGGTAGAAGAGTATTCAGGCAGCTCTGTGGGTAGCAGAGTATACAGGCAGCTCTGTGGGTAGCAGAGTATAGAGGCGGGTCTGTGGGTACCAGAGTATGATGTGGCGGGAGGCTGGAGGGGTGAGGAGAGGTCCGTCTGGAGGGGTGAGGAGAGGTGCGCCTGGAGGGTTGAGGAGAGGTGCGGATGGAGGGTTGAGGAGAGGTGCGGATGGAGGGTTGAGGAGAGGTGCGAATGGAGGGTTGAGGAGAGGTGCGAATGGAGGGTTGAGGAGAGGTGCGGATGGAGGGTTGAGGAGAGGTGCGGATGGAGGGTTGAGGAGAGGTGCAGATGGAGGGTTGAGGAGAGGTGCAGCTGGAGGGGTGAGGAGAGGTCCGGCTGGAGAGGTGAGGAGAGGTCCGGCTGGAGGGGTGAGGAGAGGTCCGGCTGGAGGGGTGAGGAGAGATGCAGCAGGAGCGGCGACATTACGGCTCGGCGGCAGGATATGGCTGCGTGCTGGGGCTGATCGCAGCCCCAGTCACACGGCATTGTCCTCTGGGGCGGGGTGGGGTCTGCAATGAGGGATCAGTCCCTCCTCTCAGGTCACACAGGGGCAGTGTGGGTGAGTGGGGGGGTAAACAGGGGCATTGTGGGTGAGTTGGGTGGGCTATGCAGGGGCAGTGTGGGTGAGTGGGGGCAGTTTGGGTGAGTAGGGGGGTAAGGAGGGGCAGTGTGGGTGAGTGGGAGGTAAGCAGGGGCAGTGTGGGTGAATGGGGGGGCTATGCAGGGGCAGTGTGGGTAAGTGGGGGCAGTGTGGGTGAGTAGGGGGTAAGCAGGGGCAGTGTGGGGAGTGAGTGAGGACATATTGGGGGTAAGAGGAGTGTGCAGGGGCAGTGTAAGTGAGTGGGGGGTAAGCAGGGGCAGTATAAGTGATTGGGGGGTAAGCAGGGGCAGTGTGGGGAGTGAGTGAGGACATACGGGGGTAAGAGGAGTGAGCAGGGGCAGTGTGGGTGAGTGGGGGGTAAGCAGGGGCAGTGTGGGGAGTGAGTGAGGACATACAGGGGTAAGAGGAGTGAGCAGGGGCAGTGTGGGTGAGTGGGGGGTAAGCAGGGGCAGTGTGGGTGAGTGGGGGCAGTGTGGGTGAGTTAGGGGGTAAGTGGGGGCAGTGTAGGTGAGTAGGGGGTAAGCAGGGGCAGTGTGGGTAAGTGGGGGCAATGTGGGTGAGTAGGGGGTAAGCAGGGGCAGTGTAGGGAGCGAGGACATATGGGAGGTAAAAGGAGTGAGCAGGGGCAGTGTGGGTGAGTGGGGGGTAAGCAGGAGCAGTGTGGGTGAGTGGGGGGGGCTATGCAGGGGTAGTGTGCGTGAGTGGGGGGTAAGCAGGGGCAGTGTGGGTGAGTGGGGGGGCTATGCAGGGTAAGTGTGGGTGAGTAGGGGGTAAGCAGGGGAAGTGTGGGTAAGTGGGGGCAGTGTGGGTGATTAGGGGTTAAGCAGGGGCAGTGTGGGGAGTGAGGACATAGGGGGGTAAGAGGAGTGAGCAGGGGCAGTGTGGGTGAGTGAGGGTAAGTGGGGGCAGTGAGGGTGATAGGGGTGGTAAGCAGGGGCAGTGTGGGGAGTGATGAGATGGGGGGGTAAGAGGAGTGAGCAGGGGCAGTGTGGGTGAGTGGGGGGTAAGCAGGGGCAATGTGGGTGATTGGGGGGGTAAGCAGGGGCAGTGTGGGTGCAGATTTCCGGGCCGCCGCCCCTGTAACCTTAGTTGAGGAGTGGGGGAAGGCGGGTGGTATCAGACTGCAGCCCAGAATGAGGGAGCGGCGCCGGCGCCATGTTACCGTGGTACACTGCGGCGGGCAGCGTCTGTCAGGAAGGCATCCGCTGATGCTGGCGGCGTGCGCTTTTCCAATGGTGCTCCCCCTGGCTGCTGGCGCTTGGGCCTGAGGGCTCGCACTGTGGAATGGACGGTGCGGCCCTGGCGGCGGGGGATCGGCGGCCGGTGCGTGTAGCGGGCATTAGTGGGGGTATGTGTTGTCCAGGGGTTTGCAGGCAGAATCGGCGGATCGCGATGGCGCATGCGCGCCATCGCTCGCTCGCAGTGCTGCAAAGCATTTTGGGATTCGGCTACAGTGCCCGAATCCTAAACTGCCAATAATATCAATAGAATACAGGAGAAAATTATGCAAAAAGTGTAAGAAATGTATTTGGACATACGATGTTACAAGTAATAGACAGTACAAAAAATAACAAAAAATGGTGGTCAGATACAAATTTTCATACAATACATGGTTTAGGGTTACATGTGTAAAACATATTTATGAGGTCAATGCATACAAAAGAGAGAGAACAGAGTCCAATTCACATAAAAAAAACTTACTGTATATCTTATTTAGGCTAATGCCCACAAACTCCATGGTTAATGTAAGCAAACCCACATCTAAAGTGCATGTGTATTAAGTATATAGTCTCCTGGGATAAATAAATGTTATCAAAGGTGCACAGACCCATGTATGCCAGACACCTCTCAACAATCATATACCCATGAAACCTAGTATGGAGTTCTTAAGTACCATTAACCACCATAAAACAGGAAAAGAGGGCCCCTACTCTGCGTTTCGCTGGTTAGGCATGGTGGCACCAGCTTCTCCAGGGGGAGGTTCCTATAGGATATAAAACCTTGTACATGGGTCTGTGCACCTTTGATAACATTTAGGCGAAGGGTTGTGAACTAACTCTGGTTATACCTGTCCACTGGGTTATCCCAGGAGACTATATACTTAATGCACATGCACTTTATATGTGGGTTTGCTCACATTATGTGACCTGGACTCTGGTTTCTCTCTTTTGTATGCATTCACCTGATAAATATGCTTTACACATGTAACCCTAAACCATGTATTATGTGAAAATTTGTATCTGACCACCATTTTTTGTCATTTTTTGTACTGTCTATTACTTGTAATGTCGTATATCCAAATAAATTTTGTACACTTTTTGCATGATGCTCTAGTTTTCTCCTGTATTAATTTGATGATAGGAGTATGTTCTTGTGGATAGGGATATTCTCATGCACATCAGTGTGTGGGGGAATAGCCCTTATTTCTTTAAGCCACATTGGACTTTGATTATTATACTCAGTTATGTAGCAGGAAAGCCGGGCACCACAACCAGTTACTCTGCTTCTCAGGTATCCACGAGCACTGCTTACAGACCACACGCTGTAGCTCACTGCTGAAATGTCTGGTGCACACCTCCGGAAGCAATCCACATTAATCCAGCATATTAGAAGTAAGTAGCACTCACCGGTCAGATGATCAGAAACCCTAACAATTTGCTGAAAAGTCGGCAAACTTGGCTTTGTTTGGAAAAAAGTTCAAAGCTCTAAAACTATCCTTGAAGGTTTGGGGTCAAAATGCTCACCCAAAACCCAGTGACTGGGAACTCTGCTAACCTATAGGACAACACACTTAGAGAAATAGTGGCAGCTGGGGACCAAGGGACGGTCACTGCCAAGAGGTTAGGAAAAGACTTATTGTACACAAACCAACATGGCAACATTTTTATGGCAATCAGCCTGGCAATGTGGCCATTTAGTGTTTAAGCATGGGGGTTTGTGGCTGAGTATTTCCACTTCCATTTCAAAGTCTAGGGTACAAACAGCTAAACACTGTACTGCAAAAAGGACGTGGACATGGTTGCTGATTTTGGTTGTGTATGTGCCACCACAGGTGCAGGGCAGGAGGCATCCACACCTTCTTCCTGGACATGGGATTAAGAAACAGGAAGTACAGGGGGAGTGGCAGTAGTGTCACTCTCAAACACTGATTTTGTACCCAGGCAGTTAGACCATCTTGTAGGGTGCGTGGACATGACATGTACCTGAGCTTGCTGGTGATGCTCAGGCTGCTAATGTTCTGGCCCCTGCTGAGCTTGGTACAGCAGATGTTGCAAATAACTGTTCTTCTGTCTTTTGAACATTTAGTAAAAAAAAAAAGAGTCAGACTCGGGAACACCTACAGTTGTGGCCAAAAGTATTGACACCACTGCAATTCTGTCAGATAATACTCAGTTTATTCCTGAAAATGATTGCAATCACAAATTCTTTGGTATTATTATCTTCATTTAATTTGTCTTCAATGAAAAAACACAAAAAGAATTGTCCTAAAGCCAAATTGGATATAATTCCAGACCCAACATAAAAAAAAGGGGGTGGACAAAAGTATCGGCACTGTTAGAAAAATCATGTGATGCTTCTCTAATTTGTTTAATTATCGGCACCTGTAATTTACCTGTGGCACCTAACAGGTGTTGACAATAACTAAATCACACTTGCAGCCAGTTGACATAGATTAAAGTTGACTCAACCACTGTCCTGTGTCCTTGTGTGTACCACATTGAGCATGGAGAAAAGAAAGAAGACCGAAGAACTGTCTGAGGACTTGAGAAACCAAATTGTGAGGAAGCATGAGCAATCTCAAGGCTACAAGTCCATCTCCAAAGACCTGAATGTTCCTGTGTCTACCGTGCGCAGTATCATCAAGAAGTTTAAAGCCCATGGCACTGTGGCTAACCTCCCTAGATTTGGACGGAAAAGAAAAATTGACGAGAGATTTCAACGCAAAATTGTGCGGATGGTGAATAAAGAACCTCAACTAACATCCAAACAAGTTCAAGCTGCCCTGTAGTCTGAGGGTACAACAGTGTCAGCCCATACTATTCGTCGGCGTCTGAATGAAAAGGGACTGTATGGTAGGAGACCCAGGAAGACCCCACTTCTTACCCCGAGACATAAAAAAGCCAGGCTGGAGTTTGCCAAAACTTACCTGAGAAAGCCTAAAACGTTTTGGAAGAATGTTCTCTGGTCAGATGAGACAAAAGTAGAGCTTTTTGGGCAAAGGCATTAACATAGAGTTTACAGGAGAAAAAAAGAGGCATTCAAAGAAAAGAACACGGTCCCTACAGTCAAACATGGCGGAGGTTCCCTGATGTTTTGGGGTTGCTTTGCTGCCTCTGGCAATGGACTACTTGACCGTGTGCATGGCATTATGAAGTCTGAAGACTACCAACAAATTTTGCACATAATGTAGGGCCCAGTGTGATAAAGCTGGGTCTCCCTCAGAGGTCATGGGTCTTCCAGCAGGACAATGACCCAAAACACACTTCAAAAAGCACTAGAAAATGGTTTGAGAGAAAGCACTGGAGACTTCTAAGGTGGCCAGCAATGAGTCCAGACCTGAATCCCATAGAACACCTGTGGAGAGATCTAAAAATGGCAGTTTGGAGAAGGAACCCTTCAAATATCAGGGACCTGGAGCAGTTTGCAAAAGAAGAATGGTCTAAAATTCCAGCAGAGCATTGTAAGAAACTCATTGATGGTTACCGGAAGCGGTTGATCGCAGTTATTTTGGCTAAAGGTAGTGCAACTAAGTATTAGGCTGAGGGTGCCAATACTTTTGTCTGGCCCATTTTTGGAGTTTTGTGTGAAATGATCAATGTTTTGCTTTTTGCTTCATTCTCTTTTGTGTTTTCTCATTGAAGACAAATTAAATGAAGATAATAATACCAAAGAATTTGTGATTGCAATCATTTTCAGGAAGAAACTGAGTATTATCTGACAGAATTGCAGGGGTGTCAATACTTTTGGCCACAACTGTAACCTTTGGCCTGTCATCTGGCTGTATGCGGGTGCCCTGGGGAATAGTTGATTGCCTTCTCTCTCTGTCCTACCCTCTGCTTCTTGCTGCCTGTTTTGATGCTATGGATCTCTTCCTCAGGGCCCCTTTACACACGGCTACATTTCTTGGGTGGCTACAGGTAACTTACTGGTTGCAGTGAAATCATGGAGAGATTATTCCATTTGTACACAGCAACAAGATAGAACCTTGTCTCCATGATTTCACTGCAACCAGTAAGTTACCTGTAGCCACCCAAGAAATGTAGCCGCGTGTAAAGGGGCCCTAACTGAGCTGCTGTGTTCACTATGGATGCCTCCTTGCAAGGTGCGTACAGTGGCTTCATCATCCACCACCTCATCTTCCACTTAGTCACTCTGGTCCTCCTTCTAACTTGTTGACTTAACCTGACTTGCTGGCATCTTTGTCTCATCATTATTCATCTTTTGAGACAGTAACTGCAGTTCCCCATGGTCGGCTTCTTCTGCCAATGGCTGCTAAAATATGTGTTCGCTACTGCACATAATCTTCTCATGTTCCTCTTAAAACATGCATGGTGAGAGGCCACAAACAATCCAAAAAAGGACAGGTGAAAAGCTCCTCTGAGTGTCCATGTGTGGGATCACTTGTCTCTTGAGACTTGTCATGGCGGGAGGAAGGAACATCAGGGTTAGGATTATGTGATGCACACTTTTGGCTACTCAGACTGGACCATGTGGAAGCCAAGGAGGTACTGGCAAACAGAATGGTGTAATTATCTGCCATTCATCCCACAACCTGCTCATACTGTTCTGGCTTCAACAGTGCCATATATAAAAAGATATAAAAAGATGACTTCTGACTAAAGAACCATTTTAGATTTTCAATTTTGCTTGTAGGCATCCAAAAGGTCTTAATTTTCATGAAGAGATTATTTATCATTATTGATTTGCACTGTTTGGCATATTTGTTTATTTTTCATTTTTTCTACCTATGACACATATGAGTATTCATTAATTATGCATGTTCTCATCGGTTTTTAATGTTTAAACAAAAAAAGGTTTGTTACTATGTTAGCCAGTTGAAAAAAGATTGATTGCTTTCAATGGGAAAAACACAATAATAATCTTGTAGTTGTGATACCTTTTATAGGCTAACAAAAATAAAGGAATGGTGTTACAAAGCAACAAGCTTTTGTCACTACTTATGTTTCTTCATCAGGCATGGAATAACAAACTATTTGAAGAAACACAAATATGTACACAACCAGAGCAAAGGCATAACATAATAAATGGACATTTGAATAAACAAATGCTGAACTGAAAGCTACGTGGTGTGAAAGTATAAGGGTGCGTGCACACGATCAGTATACGCAGCGTCTTGCCGCTGCATCCAAAATGTTGCGTAGTACAGTATAAGCATTGTGGATGGGATTTCAGGAAATCCCATCCTCACTATGCTTATCCCAACCACAGCGATGACAGCTGTGGTGCAGGTAGCCGGCATTCCGCTCTTCCATAGCATGTTGATTTCATGCTGCAGAGACGGAAGCGTCTCCCATCGGGTGCACGGAGGGATAAGCCGCCCTGCACCTACCACACATGGTGAGTACATAATACTGATAATTCCTATATAATCACATATATATATATATAGATGGCGGCCCGATTTTAAAGAATCGGGTAGTCTAGAATCCATATATAGTATATTTACTAATAGTTAGGGGAGTGGGGTGAAATGAATTGTGTGTATACAGGTGGCTCAGTGGTTAGCAGTGAGTGCGGTGGCTCAGTGGTTAGGAGCGAGTGCGGTGGCTCAGTGGTTAGCAGTGAGTGCGGTGGCTCAGTGGTTAGCAGTGAGTGCGGTGAGATTAGTCAGCACAGTGGCGTGGGCAGAGTTGTCAGCCCAGCGGCGTGGGCAGAGTGCTGAGTGCAGCGCTGTGGGCAGAGTGGTCAGCACACACATACATACATACACACACACACACACAGACACTTCGCTATAGTTAGCACTGACCCTGCGTCTTCCCTGCCGGCTGGATCCTGAGTTGACATGTCGGCGCCCGCGAACGACTGGATCCAATATGGCGTCCGGGAAGTTTGGCGAGACTTTTTGGACGCGATATTCGATCGAGTAGTTCGGGGGCGGCGACATGTCGACTGAGGATCTAGGCTGCTGATGCAGGGCCGGTGGTAAGTATAGCGGAGTATGTGTGTGAGAGAGAGAGAGAGAGAGAACAGTGTGCTAGTGCATGAATCTTATGTACCTAGATTCACTAAAATCTAGGATTTCATCCGTCTATTTAAATGCACATGTAGCTCTTTTAGAAACAAGTCCACCAATAACTTCACCTAGTCCCTTCCTCATGAAAGATCATGATGGCATCTGATTAATTTTTGTATCAGGCCTGTTTCACATCTATGCGCTCACTGCGTTAGGCTGCCCTGCCTGCCTGCGCCAGTGCAAATGCAAGCGCAGGGACATTTAGGGCCTGGGGCAGTCTAGCGCAGTGATCGCATACATGCCCTGCAGTTGCGCTCAGCTGCGTTCGGTGCCCCCATTATATCCTATGGCCGAACACAGCTGAGCACACGCTCTGCCAGTGAGAAGCGCAAGTGAAACTGGCAGAACGCACGGCGCATACGCCTGGTCTTGACGCACCCGGACACGCCTCAGTAGAGCGTTTCCGGGTGCGTCAAGACCAGGCGCATGCGCCGTGCGTTCTGCCAGCTTCACTTACGCTTCTCACTGGCAGAGCGCGCGCTCAGCTGTGTTCGGCCATAGGATACAATGGGGGCACTGAGCGCAGCTGAGCGCATAGGGGGCACTAGTATGCGTTTACAGTAACTGTAAACGCAGCCCCACAGTGCCCCCAATCACCTCTGCGCCTGCGCCAGCGCGACCATGCTGGTGCAGGTGATGTGGCCAGGCGCAGAGGTGTGGAACAGGCCTCAGTTGTTATCTGTTTTGGTCTCAGCTGTTGTCGAGTTACATCAGACTAAGACCCTTTTCACACTAGCGTTTTTTTCAAATTGCGGCAGATCCGGCAGATTTATCGCATCTGCCGCCTAACGGCCGCACTTGTGGCTCCCATGTGGCAAGCCCCATGATTTGTCTATGGGGCTTGCGGCAGGTGCGGCAAGTGTGGTATAGCCACGGTTCTAACACTTGCGGCAGTTGCGGCCGCAAAAAAAAGCGCTGCTGACTGCATTTTTTTCACGGCCGCAACTGCTGGAACCGCAGCTATAACACACTTGCTGCACCTGCCGCAAGCCCCATAGACAATGCATGCGGCTTGCTGCAAGCGTGCCACAAGTGCGGTCGTTAGGCTGCAGATGAGGTATATCTGCCACAATCTGAAAAAAACGCTAATGTGAAAGGGGCCTAACTGACATATGTACGCTGCCTTATCACTAGTAAAAAAAGGGGATTTTCACCAGTGAATTTACATTGTGAAATGATGGCTTCATATTCACAATGCCATAGATGAAAACCGGATAGTTAAAAAAATGATTCTTTAAATGAATACAAGTTTGCATTATCAGGGGATTCTTACAAGACTCTTATTCCATTCTAACAATGTTTTCTCTTTGTTTGACAGATTCCCAACACGACCTGCACTGCCCCTAAAACATCACGAAAAAGCAACTTCAAGAAAAAATTAGAAGCTTTTGTTCAAAATATACACCTAATACAGGGAAACTAATACCAATTCATGATTTAAATGGTCAAAAAAGGCATCAGACTGCAGCACTTGGTGCTATTTAGCCTCTTGTACATGACTTGTACACTTGTAGTCCGTGAATTTGGAGAATGATATTTGTCGATATCAAAAATGACTGAGAATACAAAGGTCTAGTTTTTAGCATTGTACATTTGTTATTTATTGTTATTTATTTATTATTGCATAAAAAGCTCTAATATTGTATTATTTATTATAAGAATTATTAATTTAATGTGCGGATAGCGTGTCTTTTTTTAGGTGTCTTTGCTAATGCTTATGATTTATGATCATTATTTTTATGGGCCAAATAATTTTTTTTATGAAAATTTGGATTAAATTATAATAGAGGGTGTGCTTTCATATAGTGGATACCCAGGGGATTTTGTGTCCAATTTTGATGGAAATTTAGCATTATATTGCAGTATAAAGAGAGCTCACCCTTACTGCTATCCACTCTTTGTTTAAAGCATACACTGTGTGCAGAATTATTAGGCAAGTTGTATTGTAGAGGATTATTTTTATTATTGATCAACAAATATGTTCTCAATCAACCCAAAACACTCAAATATCAAAGCTTAATATTTTTGGAAGTTGGAGTGGTTTTTTTTAGATTTGGCTATCCTAGGAGGATATCTGTTTGTGCAGGTAATTATTACTGTGCAGAATTATTAGGCAACTTAATAAAAACCAAATATATTCCCATCTCACTTGTTTATTTTCACCAGGTAAACCAATATAACTGCACAAAATTTAGAAATAAACATTTCTGACATGCAAAAACAAAACACAAAAAACATTAGTGACCAATATAGCCACCTTTCTTTACGATGACACTCAACAGCCTCCATCCATAGATTCTGTCAGTTGCTTGATCTGTTTAGCCTCCCAGACACTGTTCCCAGTGGTGTACTGTTTTCCCTCCCTGTAGATCTCACATTTTAGGAGGGACCACAGGTTCTCTATGGGGTTCAGATCAGGTGAACAAGGGGCCATGTCACTATTTTTCTTCTTTTAGACCTTTACTGGCCAGCCACGCTGTGGAGTAGTTGGATGCATGTGATGGAGCATTGTTCTGCATGAAAATCATGTTTTTCTTGAACGATACCAACTTCTTCCTGTACCACTGCTTGAAGAAGTTGTCTTCCAGAAACTGGCAGTAGGTCCAGGAGTTGAGCTTCACTCCATCCTCTACCTGAAAAGGTCCCACAAGCTCATCTTTGATGATACCAGCTCATACCAGTACCCCACCTCCACCTTGCTGGCGTCTGAGTCGCAGTGGAGCTCTCTGCCCTTTACTGATCCAGCCTCTGGCCCATCCATCTGGCCCATCAAGAGTCTCTCATTTCATCAGTCTATAAAACCTTTGAAAAATCAGTCTTAAGATATTTCTTGGCCCAGTCTTGACGTTTTATCTTATGTTTCTTGTTCAGAGGTGGTCGTTTTTCAGCCTTCCTTACCTTGGCCATGTCCCTGAGTATGGCACACCTTGTGCTTTTTGATACTCCAGTAACATTGCAGCTCTGAAATACGGCAAAACTGGTGACAAATGGCATCTTGGCAGCTTCACACTTGATTTTCCTCAATTCATGGGCAGTTATTTTGCGCCTTTTTTGCCCAACATGTTTCTTGCTACCCTGTTGGCTATTTGCCATGAAACGCTTGATTGAAGCGTGATCACCGAACAAACGTTTGGCAATTTCCAGACTGCTACATCCCTCTGCAAGACATCTCACAATTTTGGACTTTTCAGAGCCCGTCACATCTCTCTTCTGACCCATTTTGCCTAAAGAAAGGCATTTGCCTAATAATTAAGCACACCTTATATAGGGTGTTGATGTCATTACACCACACCCCTCCTCATTACAGAGATGCACATCACCTGATTTACTTAATTGGTAGTTGGCTCTCAAACCTATACAGATTGGAGTAGGACAACATGTATAAAAAGTATCATGTGATCAAAATACTCATTTGCCTAATAATTCTGCACACAGTCTCTGTCACAGACTGGCTAAAAAATAAGTGAAACGAAAAAGTCAACAAATGCTTCTTTAATGCTTGTAAAAAATATGTGAGAAATCAATTATTTACATGGAGAAAGCTATATAGAATATGCTACAATGTGTTTCGGGTGCGCAACCGTCTTTAGTCATGATCATGATCAGACTTTCTCGTTTCACTCATCAGTATATTGCAGTACAGAACATTGTACTCCTGGAAAGTGTGGAACATTCAAAACAACACGAAAGAAATAGGAAAAACAGAAGCAAAGCATGTGTCAGGACTGAAATCATGACAATGGTTCATTTAAAAAGGACGTGTGCAAAAAGCCCAACAATACAGACGAAAAGACAGAGTTGTTCTTCCTTTTTAAAATAACATTGTCATGATTTCAGTAATGGCACAATTATATTGCAGTAGTAGCAAAATGCATAAGATTTATGAAATGTTTACATGCTAGTGAAAACTTTGCTTAGGGCAGAGACACACTATGTGAGTTGCATGAGACTCACATGACTGACCCAGAACGGCCCCTGCCTCCCTAAATGGGTGCATTGTGCTTCTTAGAAACACAAGCAGCTGATACATTCCCGTGCAGAAAGGCAGGGGCCATTCTGGGTGAGTAATGCGAGTCTCATGCATCTCACATAGTGTGTCTCTGCCCTAATTGAAACTGACTGGTGCAGATTTTGAATATGTAGGACACCATTTCTTTTGGAGTATTTTCATTGCACATTTTATCGTTTGCAGTGCAGCAAACCCTAAAGCAAATCTGCACAATAACTACAACACAATCTATATGAAATACTCATGGATTGATGCAGATATGAAAAAAAGGATTTTTTTTCCAGTACATGTGGACATATCCTTAGTTTTAAAAAATGATTAAAAAAAAAGTGCTTTAAATCTAGAGATCCATATTCAGGGTATAGTCCTATCTTTTTCTATAAGGTAAAAAATGTTTGTACCATGTTAGCTGAAAAGATGGTAAGAAAAAGCCAAACAAGCTTTCGAGACACTATGGCCTCTTCATCAGCCTGATAATGACACAAAATCTGAAAACACACATATATACATATGCAGGGTAGGATGAGGCAGTAAATACGACAGGTGACATAAAGCAGGATTTATGTCTTTCTATATTCATTGAGCAATTTTCAGGTCTCAAGCAACCACTAATCAAAGAACAATAATACAATCTGTGCCTCTTATCTTCGAACTCTGTCTTTAGCTCCCCAGCTGCTCTCCCCCTCCCAAGACTGACTACTATTTTCTGCTTTACGTCACCTGTCGTATTTACTGCATCATCCTACCCTGTATATGTATATATGTGTGCCTTCATAATTTGTATCATTATTAGCCTGATGAAGAAGCTATAGAGTCTCGACAGCTTGCTTTGCTTTTTCTTACCATCTTTTCAGACGGTATCAACCACTGAGGATTCTGAGATTACAATATTTTTCTATCTTGTTCTACTTCATTTTTTGGGGCAGAAAATTCATTGCATTCAACAATTCAAGTAAAGAAAATGTGATTTCATGAAGATTTGGGCCATGTGCACACATTGAGTACTTGCGTTTATTACCTCAGGATTTGTAAGCCAAAATCAGGAGTGAGTAAATGATACAGAAGTGGTGCAGGTGTTTCTATTAGACTTTTCCTCTGATTGCTCCACTTCTGGTTTTGGCTACAAATACCGAGGAAAAAACGTGCCAAATACTGAACGTGTGCACAAGGACTTGTGTCTACAGTAGTTTTAAAGACATTGTCGATCGGTACATTTTTTGGTGCATTTTCCCTGTAAGGATCTATGGAAAAAAATCACGTAAAACCATGTGTGCAGGATCCAAGAGTTAAGACATATAGTAAAGATCTGGGCCTTACTAGAGGGTATGTGTATATGCGTGTTCAGCACAGATACTACAGGGTAAAAATTCAGGTTCGGCTGGTGCTCTAAATCCAGTGCGTAAATCCAATAGAGAAGCAGAAAAGAGATGGCACTCATCATAAAAGCCTTTTGCTTTATCTTATCCGGGTGAAGACAAACAAGGGAGGGAGGGAAGGCGGGAACACAAGGACGACAGCGGCTGTTTCGCGCCCAGCTGGTGCTTCCATGGGTCCTTACCAGGATCCTAGAGTTTCTGTACTAAAAATCGCATTAAGTAAATGCTGCTTTGACTCTGCTCCAAAATTACAGCAAAAAGCTGAAGACTTGTTGCAGACACATTCTGGATGGAGTGCATTTTTTGCTGCGATATCTATTATATAATTGCGAATGGGTTTTTTGCCCCTTCTGAGTCCGCTCGCGCTGCGAGTCAGCGTGGTCATGTGGATGCGCCCGAAGCATTGGCCGCGCAGCGGCCATTGCGAGCAGTTCTAAGGCGACTCGCTATGCCCGCGCAGCGGGCATGGCGAGTCGCCTTAGCAGCGCGAAGCATTGGCCGCGAAGTGGCCATTGCGAGTCAGAGACTCGCTCTTCTAGAATCCCGATGCATGTGCATCGGGCACCCAGCTAGTTCTAAATAGTAAAAAATGCTGTTTTTGCCACTATTTTAAAAAACTGCAGCAGTATACCACAGACTGTGGCTAATAGATTGCTCAAAACAACAAGGCTTAAATATCCTTGTTGCAAAAGCATAAATATAATTTCATTTTCGTTTTTTTGCTCCCCTGCTTCCAAGAGCCATAACTTTTTTATTTTTCAGTCAATATAGACATATAACGGCTTGTTTTTTTGCGGGACGAGATGTACGTTCATATGCAATAATTTATTTTACCATATAGTGTACATAGAAATTGCAAAAAAATTCTAAATGCAGTGAAATTGCAAAAAAAGTACAATAACACGTTTGTTTTTTGGGTATTTTAGTCGCCATGTTCACTATATGGTAAAACCGACGTGACGGAGTGATGCCTCGGGTCAGTATGATTCGTAGACACCCAACATGTATACCTTTATTGGTATCTAGGTGGTAAAAAAAATTCAGAAATTGCAAAAAACAAAAACTGACTTTTTGCGCCATGTTCTGTGACCCGTAGCGTTCTCATTTTTCGGGATCTGGGGCTGGGTGACGGCTTATTTTTTGCATCTTGAGCTAATGTTTCTAATGATACCATTTTTGGGGGGATCCAAAGTTTTGATCGCTTGTTATTGCATTTTATAGCAATGTTGCGGCGACCAAAAACACGGAATTTTGGTGTTTGGACCATTTTTTCTGTTACGGTGTTCACAGCTTTCATTAACGGATTTAATATGGTGATAGATCGGGCGATTCTGAACGCAGCGATACCAAACGTGTATTTTTTTAATTTTTTTAATACTTTTATTGTGAATGGGGGGAAAAGGGGGGTGATTTGAACTTTTATGTTTTTTTTTTTACAGGTTTTTAAAAACTTTATTAATCAATTCATTCTTATTTTTACACGGCCTCTTAGAGAGGCAACTTGCTGCACAGTCCGATCGCTTCTGGGAGATACAGATGTATCTCCCAGAATCGCGGCAGTGTTGTGATTGGCAGCGCCTGCCAACTACAACAGGAAACTGATCTCTGACAGCATCCGGGGTCTAGCCAGGACCCCGAGCTGTCAGGTGAGCGCCGGATCTCCGGAGCAGGCGGGGAACAACGCGATCCCTGCCGCGGCTGCCTTGGATCCCGCTGTCAGCGATTGACGGCAGGATCCAAGGGGTTAACAGCGCCAATCAGATCCCGGATCCGATCAGTGCTGTAATCCCGACATCTCAGCTGATGAGATCGGCTGAGATGTTGGAGCTTTAATGTGAGCTCCGCGCCGGAGCTCACATCAAAGCCCTCTTACTGGCGCAGGATGTTGTACAACGTCCTGTGTCGGCAAGGAGTTAAAAATGAATCTCTTTATGTAATACTTATAAATAAATAAATACAAAGCACCATCAAAAAGCCTCCCAGAAGAGGCAGAGGGCGAAACAATCGTCAGGGTGGAGGGACTGGTAGCCTGCTATTTACTTTCTATCAGGTAAATCATGGCATTATTAGGATAATATCAAACTGTACCATAATAAACAACTTTCTTAACCCCTCATGTATCATGACTTTAATGTCCTATATGTGTTTCATTTTTTATTAGCGCCAAATAAGTGACAGCCTTTACTAGAAATATTGGGACTAATTTATTCAATACTAGATGGCAGCCCGATTCTGAAGAATCGGGTAGTCTAGAATATATATATATAGTTTATTTAGTAATAGTTAGGGGAGTGCGGTGAAATTAATTGTGTGTGTACAGGTGGCTCAGGGGTCAGCAGTGAGTGCGGTGGCTCAGGGGTCGGCAGTGAGGGCGGTGGCTCAGGGGTCGGCAGTGAGGGCGGTGGCTCAGGGGTCGGCAGTGAGGGCGGTGGCTCAGGGGTCGGCAGTGAGGGCGGTGGCTCAGGGGTCGGCAGTGAGGGCGGTGGCTCAGGGGTCGGCAGTGAGGGCGGTGGCTCAGGGGTCGGCAGTGAGGGCGGTGGCTCAGGGGTCGGCAGTGAGGGCGGTGGCTCAGGGGTCGGCAGTGAGGGCGGTGGCTCAGGGGTCGGCAGTGAGGGCGGTGGCTCAGGGGTCGGCAGTGAGGGCGGTGGCTCAGGGGTCGGCAGTGAGGGCGGTGGCTCAGGGGTCGGCAGTGAGGGCGGTGGCTCAGGGGTCGGCAGTGAGGGCGGTGGCTCAGGGGTCGGCAGTGAGGGCGGTGGCTCAGGGGTCGGCAGTGAGGGCGGTGGCTCAGGGGTCAGCAGTGAGGGCGGTGGCTCAGGGGTCAGCAGTGAGGGCGGTGGCTCAGGGGTCAGCAGTGAGGGCGGTGGCTCAGGGGTCAGCAGTGAGGGCGGTGGCTCAGGGGTCAGCAGTGAGGGCGCAGGCTCAGGGGTCAGCAGTGAGGGCGCAGGCTCAGGGGTCAGCAGTGAGGGCGCAGGCTCAGGGGTCAGCAGTGAGGGCGCAGGCTCAGGGGTCAGCAGTGAGGGCGCAGGCTCAGGGGTCAGCAGTGAGGGCGCAGGCTCAGGGGTCAGCAGTGAGGGCGCAGGCTCAGGGGTCAGCAGTGAGGGCGCAGGCTCAGGGGTCAGCAGTGAGGGCGCAGGCTCAGGGGTCAGCAGTGAGGGCGCAGGCTCAGGGGTCAGCAGTGAGGGCGCAGGGGTCAGCAGTGAGGGCGCAGGGGTCAGCAGTGAGGGCGCAGGGGTCAGCAGTGAGGGCTCAGGGGTCAGCAGTGAGGGCGCAGGCTCAGGGGTCAGCAGTGAGGGCGCAGGGGTCAGCAGTGAGGGCGCAGGGGTCAGCAGTGAGGGCGCAGGGGTCAGCAGTGAGGGCGCAGGGGTCAGCAGTGAGGGCGCAGGGGTCAGCAGTGAGGGCGCAGGGGTCAGCAGTGAGGGCGCAGGGGTCAGCAGTGAGGGCGCAGGGGTCAGCAGTGAGGGCGCAGGGGTCAGCAGTGAGGGCGCAGGGGTCAGCAGTGAGGGCGCAGGGGTCAGCAGTGAGGGCGCAGGGGTCAGCAGTGAGGGCGCAGGGGTCAGCAGTGAGGGCGCAGGGGTCAGCAGTGAGGGCGCAGGGGTCAGCAGTGAGGGCGCAGGGGTCAGCAGTGAGGGCGCAGGGGTCAGCAGTGAGGGCGCAGCCTGAGGGGTCAGCAGTGAGGGCGCAGCCTGAGGGGTCAGCAGTGAGGGCGGTGGCTCAGGGGTCAGCAGTGAGGGCGGTGGCTCAGGGGTCAGCAGTGAGGGCGGTGGCTCAGGGGTCAGCAGTGAGGGCGGTGGCTCAGGGGTCAGCAGTGAGGGCGGTGGCTCAGGGGTCAGCAGTGAGGGCGGTGGCTCAGGGGTCAGCAGTGAGGGCGGTGGCTCAGGGGTCAGCAGTGAGGGCGGTGGCTCAGGGGTGTCAGCAGTGAGGGCGCAGCCTCAGGGGTCAGCAGTGAGGGCGCAGCCTCAGGGGTCAGCAGTGAGGGCGCAGCCTCAGGGGTCAGCAGTGAGGGCGCAGCCTCAGGGGTCAGCAGTGAGGGCGCAGCCTCAGGGGTCAGCAGTGAGGGCTCAGGGGTCAGCAGTGAGGGCGCAGGGGTCAGCAGTGAGGGCGCAGGGGTCAGCAGTGAGGGCGCAGGGGTCAGCAGTGAGGGCGCAGGGGTCAGCAGTGAGGGCGCAGGGGTCAGCAGTGAGGGCGCAGGGGTCAGCAGTGAGGGCGCAGGGGTCAGCAGTGAGGGCGCAGGGGACAGCAGTGAGGGCGCAGGGGTCAGCAGTGAGGGCGCAGGGGTCAGCAGTGAGGGCGCAGGGGTCAGCAGTGAGGGCGCAGGGGTCAGCAGTGAGGGCGCAGCCTGAGGGGTCAGCAGTGAGGGCGCAGCCTGAGGGGTCAGCAGTGAGGGCGCAGCCTGAGGGGTCAGCAGTGAGGGCGCAGCCTGAGGGGTCAGCAGTGAGGGCGCAGCCTGAGGGGTCAGCAGTGAGGGCGCAGCCTGAGGGGTCAGCAGTGAGGGCGCAGCCTGAGGGGTCAGCAGTGAGGGCGGTGGCTCAGGGGTCAGCAGTGAGGGCGGTGGCTCAGGGGTCAGCAGTGAGGGCGGTGGCTCAGGGGTCAGCAGTGAGGGCGGTGGCTCAGGGGTCAGCAGTGAGGGCGGTGGCTCAGGGGTCAGCAGTGAGGGCGGTGGCTCAGGGGTCAGCAGTGAGGGCGGTGGCTCAGGGGTCAGCAGTGAGGGCTCAGGGGTCAGCAGTGAGGGCTCAGGGGTCAGCAGTGAGGGCTCAGGGGTCAGCAGTGAGGGCTCAGGGGTCAGCAGTGAGGGCTCAGGGGTCAGCAGTGAGGGCGCAGGGGTCAGCAGTGAGGGCGCAGGGGTCAGCAGTGAGGGCGCAGGGGTCAGCAGTGAGGGCGCAGGGGTCAGCAGTGAGGGCGCAGGGGTCAGCAGTGAGGGCGCAGGGGTCAGCAGTGAGGGCGCAGGGGTCAGCAGTGAGGGCGCAGGGGTCAGCAGTGAGGGCTCAGGGGTCAGCAGTGAGGGCGCAGGGGTCAGCAGTGAGGGCGCAGGGGTCAGCAGTGAGGGCGCAGGGGTCAGCAGTGAGGGCTCAGGGGTCAGCAGTGAGGGCTCAGGGGTCAGCAGTGAGGGCGCAGGCTCAGTGGTCAGCAGTGAGGGCGCAGCCTCAGGGGTCAGCAGTGAGGGCTCAGGGGGCAGCAGTGAGGGCGCAGGGGTCAGCAGTGAGGGCTCAGGGGTCAGCAGTGAGGGCTCAGGGGTCAGCAGTGAGGGCTCAGGGGTCAGCAGTGAGGGGTCAGCAGTGAGGGCTCAGGGGTCAGCAGTGAGGGCTCAGGGGTCAGCAGTGAGGGCTCAGGGGTCAGCAGTGAGGGCTCAGGGGTCAGCAGTGAGGGCGCAGGGGTCAGCAGTGAGGGCGCAGGGGTCAGCAGTGAGGGCGCAGGGGTCAGCAGTGAGGGGCAGGGGTCAGCAGTGAGGGCTCAGGGGTCAGCAGTGAGGGCTCAGGGGTCAGCAGTGAGGGCTCAGGGGTCAGCAGTGAGGGCTCAGGGGTCAGCAGTGAGGGCGCAGGGGTCAGCAGTGAGGGCGCAGGGCTCAGCAGTGAGGGCTCAGGGGTCAGCAGTGAGGGCTCAGCAGTGAGGGCTCAGGGGTCAGCAGTGAGGGCTCAGGGGTCAGCAGTGAGGGCGCAGGGGTCAGCAGTGAGGGCTCAGGGGTCAGCAGTGAGGGCTCAGGGGTCAGCAGTGAGGGCTCAGGGGTCAGCAGTGAGGGCTCAGGGGTCAGCAGTGAGGGCTCAGGGGTCAGCAGTGAGGGCTCAGGGGTCAGCAGTGAGGGCTGGAGGGTGCAGAGCAGGGCTGGAGGGTGCAGAGCAGGGCTGGAGGGTGCAGAGCAGGGCTGGAGGGTGCAGAGCAGGGCTGGAGGGGGCAGAGCAGGGCTGGAGGGGGCAGAGCAGGGCTGGAGGGGGCAGAGCAGGGCTGGAGGGGGCAGAGCAGGGCTGGAGGGGGCAGAGGAGGGCTGGAGGTGGCAGAGGAGAGCGGAGGCAGGGTGGCGGAAGACTTACTGGGCTGTTGGCGGGCGGCGGGCAGCGGCAGTGCTGTTGGCGGTTCCGGAGGCCGGGGGCGGAGTGTGGGCGGGGCTAGCTGGGTGATGGAGGAGCGTCAGCCGGTCTGTGGAGAGAGCGGCAGGACTGGGAGCTGTGCCGGCGGAGGCCCCACACTCGTTCCGGGCCGGTTGGCGGATGTTGGTGGGCGGTGAGCTGCAGGGCTGTGGGCGGGATGTGGGCGGCCGCAGACGGGGCTCTGTGCAGGGCCGGTGGCGCCGCTCGTGGGTCTGGTGCTTCCGGTTCCGGAGTTGGACACAGGAGGGAGGCCATCACGGAAGCGGAAGCGGATTTTGGGCGGAAGTGGCCTTCGGGTTTTATATAATAGATAATCCTGTGTTTACTGCTTTTTCTATATCCCTAGATACATTATAAACTTGAATAAATTCCTTATTGTGATTATTTCAAAATCTGGTACTGGTGATTGATTTTTTCTTTGTCAGTATTGCAACAGCTGCAATATTATTCTATACCTTTTTTGTATCTGTTAATTAATTAATTAATCAATCAATCACATATGGCTTGTGTATGGCCCTCTTTGAGCCACTGCACTTTTTAATTGTGTTTGTATTTATTTTTTTATATGTATTAAATAAAGGAATTAATTTTTAATTAATATTTGTATTTTTTCATTTGCAAGAAAGGGAATTAAGCCTTGCTGTTTTGAGAAATCTTAATAAGTAAACTTGGGATAAAAGAATACATTGCAATATGAAGGACTTGATAATACAATTTAAGTGAAGAATTAATGACTGTGAATGCATAAAGATTCCCTTTTCTCTGTGATCTAAGTACTGTCACAATCTTTCCATATATAGGTGTATTTGTTATTTAGTGATGTAATTATATATTTAAACATATAATGTATTCTGCATTTTTTGAAGTAATTATTGAGAATGTTATACAATTTTTAATTTTTTTTAACACAATTTATTAAATATCAAAATGTATTGCAAAACACAAATTTAAATGTGCTATCATTTTTTAAAGTATTTTTTTTACAATAGTAGCTGTGCTTAACATTGTTATTTTATTCCCTTCATATGAATGAAAAATAATCCAACAATGACTGTAATCACCAGTGTTGAACTGGGGAACATCGCACCCACCAGATGACTTGATTCTGAGGGCCCAAATTTTATCTAAACAAAACCAATATATTGCCATTAAGGGTCCATTCTCACAATAAGTATTTTGCTTCATATACATTTTCAGGAAGAAACTGAGTATTATCTGACAGAATTGCAGGGGGGTTTACAGTACTTTTGGCCACAACTGTATGCAGTTGATCTGTACCAAATCTGCAGCAGCGTGTTATCCCAGCAAACCCTATGGGTTTTTCTAATTCCTGACATGGTGACTTTTCTTCTGCAACAGACTTGCTGCGTGTTTAAAGGCCGCTTTACACGTCGCGATATCACAATGCAACAGCGATAAAAAGTCACATGGTACGGCCGTTGCAGTTGTTATCATTCGGCCATATGGCCAATGCGACGCGAAAACAACCTAACTATGATATTGCAAGAAGATTGTGCAAGCCCTTCAACTATACGATATTGTATAGGCGATGTGGCATGATCTGATGATGTGGCTGCGTGACAGCGCAACTACGATTTGGAGCGCAACTTCCCCTATTCACTCCAATAAATGTTGTTCCCTGGGTTGCTCATAGAGAGCGTACACCATCGTACTTGCGTTGCCTGCAGATATCTCCCTGTGTAACATTTCCTATGCGATCTTGGACAAGTGCCAAAACCGTGCACGCTCCCATGAAATCGTATGCAATATCGGAACGATATTGCAACGTGTAAAGTGGCCTTTAGTGTGGGAAAATCTGCAGCATGTCAATTCTTGCTGCGGGTTTTTCAGCACTGAATACACCAATTCCCCAACTGCCGCCTCAGAAACAGGGCTTGTGCCCTATGTTCATGTGTGTAATTGTGATTAAAGTTTATTATGTGCATGGATATACCTTGTGGGGATCTGGTAAGGGGCTGCATGATTGTGTAAAAACCACTACTTTATTACTATCACTGTTTGAAGTCCTGCCAGCTTTTGCAGCCAGATCGGGGACTTCTCTGCCTCTTGTACGCAAATTGTGTAGGAGCGTAAGCTATCGCTATTATGAAAGTTCTCTACACACTGAAATGTCAAAAGCAGTGTAGATATCTATGTTGTTTGATGCTTTTTTTTTTTAAACAGATTTTGAGAATTTGCATGTCTATCTTGAAGCCAGAAAAGTCTACGAGAGTTCTGAAGTGCTGTGCAAACGTTTTTATTTTTATTGCAGATTTGCAGCAGATTTCGGGGCAGAAAAAAGAAATCTGAACCATATGTGCAAGGAAACAAAAAAGAAACGTCGGCACAGATCTTTTCACATGTCGTAGACTTTGCTGGCCTCAGGAAAGACCTGCAGATTTTGATGCAGATTCTCAATAAGCGTAAAAAAAAAATGAAACAATGCACCATGGGGACAGGGTTTAAAAGAGCCCAGGGAGAGCCGCAGTTGTGATGAAAGGGCTCAAGGATTCCTCTTGACTCCTGGCTACTTCCAAAGAGATCTCAAGGGCATGGGTGGCCAACTACAGTCCTCAAGGTCTGAAAACAGTGCATGTTTTTTGGATTTCCCTAGCATTGTACAGGTAATAATTTTATCAACTGCAGAGGTGATAGATGATTCCAGCACCATGTGCAATGCTAGGTAGATCTTGAAAACATGCACTGTTTGTGGCCCTTCGCAACTGCACTTTGCCAGCCTTGTTCTACTGGAGTGGGTGTAGTGTCTTAAAGTTCCATACTTCATAACCTTCGGCCAGAGGCCTGTGGCTTGTTCACCAGTCTCTGAAGGGCAGCATCAAAGCAGCTATTTGGAGAAACAGTCCAGCATGCAAGGAGTGAACTCAAAAAACTTTACTACGGTATATACAAACAGACTATAAATCTCAAACAAAAAACATAACAATATATATATGGTATACACACATAACTAACAAAAACACATGCCTTGGTCAAGGACAACAAAAAATTAGATATAAAACAAGTCAAAAAATCATTCTTTGGGCAAAATACCAAATAAGGGACAGGTCACTACCTCACAGACCCAACAACATGCCTTTAGGAAGGTCCACTGGGCATGTTTATCTGCATAGTTATCTATGCCCTGGATGGTTGACACAGTTTCTGATGTTACTCTGCTGCCAGATGGTCTTGGGGGGGGTCACAGGGTGTACTCCTCTAGGTGCATTCTCTGCAACTGCATGCCCCCCAGAACACTCCATCATTGCCACAGCTGGAGAGGATGATGGAGGAAATAGGGGATGACCACCCCCTCTAGGACAGACAGGACCAAGACCATCTTTGGGAACATATATATGCCCTGTGGGTTTGGGTGCATTTGGCTGGCCATCCAAGAAACACTTTCACCCACCAGATACCAATTTCTCACCAGGTCGGCCTCCTTCTGCCACTTCTCAAATTGGTCGGCAGTGCCAACCCAACATCCACCAGTTGCAAACCACTCCTTCATGCCCTGCACCTTCATGAATGTGACTTTCTTCCCAACAAAGATGGTAAGTAGTCTGAGGAAGATCATCACACTGCAGGGCGGTGAAGTGGACATAGCACCGATTATCGTTGCCATATTCCATTAGGAATCTATACCCCTTATCTCTTGGCTGCCCTGGATCAGTTTTAGATCTCATCAAAATTACTACCTGCGAGCCACATCTTGATCTGATATTCTCAACACCACCCAAGGTGTCCTACTCCCTCTCTCTCTCCCATTCTCCTCCCTCCCCTCTTTCTCCTCTTCTATGCTCCCCCTATCGTTATTTTACTTTTCCTTGATTACTCAGCATAGCCTACAAGATTTATCCTAATCCACAAGCTACTTCATTTATATGCTCTTATAGCAAAAGTAGGCCATATTCTCTTGCAGCCAAATTGAACCACATGGTGATGGGGCTCCAGGTCTCATTAGATTGGAAATGTGTAGGAATAAATCTATATAAATCATCTAAAATGTCCCACCGCCTACATTTGGGGTGATATGTGTTGCATTACTCTTCATAAAATAGGACAGATATATGTGGACCACGCACTATATTTTTTTGCCCCAGCTAGTCTAGTTTAATTCACATACATGTTAATAAGATGTTTATTGTATAATCATGAAAAGAATGTTGAAAGAAAAGAAGGAACCTATACCCTTTATCCTGTTTTAAAAGCACCAACTTATCTTTTGTGCATTGGCCGAGGTAGTCATTAGCCTTATGCCCTTGCAGCCAGTACCCCAGGTGATGACATCTGCAAGTAGAATCTCATCAACAAATGACATAGGAGAATGGGGTGGTTGATGAATTATCGGATGGGTGCTTGGAGGGGGTAGGGGTTCCCACATTGCATTGCTCCAGTTAAATGCCTCCGGTGGTGGTGAGGGTGATCCACACAGCTGGGAAAGATTGCTTTCTAGGTGCTCCTCTCCCTCAGGTTCCCCATAAAGGTCCTGGTTAGGGATGGGCGAATCTACTCGCTAGGACTCGTTACTCGGCGAGTAGTAAGGGACTCGCAGGACTCGCTACTCTGCGAGTTTCCCAGTGATTACTCGCACGAGTCCAATGCAAATCAATATCAATCCTAGTTTTGTCAGAAACGCTGACAAAACTAGGGTTGCCATTGTTTGCATTAGACTCGGCTACTGTGCCAGTGATAGCAGGGAAACTCGCAAAGTAACTGCTGTTACATTGCGAGCCGAGTCCAGCTGTCTTCTCTGTGCAGCTCCAGGGTCCTAGAGCCCGCCTGCTCACAGACATGATGTAGCAGTGCTGAGATTGTTCTCAGTCTGCTCATTCCCTGTGCATAGACATCTATCTATGCACAGGCGATGTAGCAGAGAGGACATCGCGTTTTGGACTATGTCGGACGGAAGAGGATTTTTAAATTAAAGTTGGAGTCCCTAATGGCTTTTTTTTTTATTTCAAATACACATTTTTCTCTGTGTTGTGTTTTTTTAACCCTTTATTGGAGATTCTTAGTGGCTGGGTCAAACGTGGCCTGACATTAAGAATCTCGGGCTTAATACCAGCTTGTATAACAAAGCTGGTATTAACCCCTTTATTACCCAGCGTGCTACCGCCACCAGGGCCGCTGGAAGAGCGGGGTTCAGCGCCAGAGGATGGCGCTTCAATGAACGCGCCATCTTCTGGGGCGGCTGCGGGCTGCAATTTGCAGCGGGCGGTGCCCAGAAAGCTTGGGCATCCCTGCGCTGCGGATTCCAGCCCCCAGTTGCTTAGCTGTACCTGGCTAGACATAGAAATTGCGCGGAGCCCCACGCATTTTTTTTTAATTATTTCATGAATTTCAGAGTCAGAGTCTCAGAGTCAGAATCTCAGAATTTCATGAAATAATTTTAAAAAAATGCATGGGGCTCCGCGCAATTTCTATGTCTAGCCAGGTACAGCTAAGCAACTGGGGGCTGGAATCCGCAGCGCAGGGATGCCCAAGCTTTATGGGCACCCCCCGCTGCAAATTGCAGCCCGCAGCCGCCCCAGAAGATGGCGCGTTCATAGAAGCGCCATCCTCTGGCGCTGAACCCCGCTCTTCCAGCGGCCCTGGTAGCGGTGGCACGCTGGGTAATAAAGAGGTTAGGGCCAGCTTTGTATTATCAGCTGGCCCTAAGCCCGAAATTTATGGCGGTCACGCCAATATTAGACATGACCGCCATGAATTTCTATTAAATTGTTTTAAAAAAAACACAACACAAAGAAAAATTTTTATTAGAAATAAAAAAAAAGCCATTAGGGACTCCATCTTTAATTAAAAAAATCCTCTTCCGTCCGACGCAGTCCAAAACGCGATGTCCTCTCTGCTACATCCCCTGTGCATAAATATAGATGTCTATGCACAGAGAATGAGCAGACTGAGAACAATCTCAGCTCTGCTACATCATCTCTGTGCACAGACATTCATGTCTGTACACAGGGAATGAGCAGACTGAGAACAATCTCAGCTCTGCTACATCAGGCAGCAGGCGGGCTCTAGGACCCTGGAGCTGGCAGCCAGCACAGAGGAGAAAGCAGGACTCTTATCTGTGCGAGTTTCCCAGCCAGCGATTACAGTTGCAAAGTAAACGAGTCCAATGCAAATAAATGACAAAACTAGGATTGCTTCAGGCTGAAGCTTCCGAGACACATCTGCGATTTGTAAATCTCACACTACTCGCTATTACTCGCTTCCCCATTCATTAACATTGGACTCGCTAGACTCGCAACGAGTAGCGAGTCCTGTGCTCGGACTCGCTAGAGTCAAGCGATTCCGAGTAATTTAGGATTCGCCCATCACTAGTCCTGGTGTTTTTGGGAAATAGACTGCGACACCGGCTGCAGATGGAGTGTAGCAAGACATACTGCCAGATACTTTGCAGTCTGACATGTACTGCTCCTGGGCCCAAATGTCATAGGGTAAAAGTCACCTGACTGCTGGGACTCACTCCTCAGGTCCACAGCTTACATCGGAACCCAGGACTGGATCGGCAAATCATTGCAGATGATACCCAAATTGGGAAGTGCGGTGGAACTCCAACTGACATAGGTATCACTCTCCATTTTCTCTCCATAATGCCACTCTTGGCTCTGCCAACCCCCTTCTGCCCCCAAGGTTGCTTAGGTAGATTATATCACACTCTGAGTCAAGGTCAGCCATGACTTGCATGGTATCTATGAAGAAATTACTGCAGTGCAGACTCCAAGACATTAAGTGCCAAAATTCAGACCTAATCAATCAGTACTAAAGTTGAATGTTTGCACTTTATTGTTGCCTAATGTCTAGCTGCTAATAAACACCTGTATCTATATAAACAGTGTTGTGCATACTTAGTTGCAGTAATTATTGAAGTGTGACATGTTACTATGAAACATAATGATGAAAATAAATAGGTTTATTCAAGACACCATTCACCACCAATTCATCTGGAATGCTGAATTAGGCTACTGGCCATTGGGAACTGCAGGAATGCCAGTAGGACAACTGGAATATGCATTATACATGAAATGTGAGCCCCAATATGGACAGTGTTGCAAATGTATGTAAAGCACTATGGAATTAATAGCACTATATAAATTAATACATACCGTGTTTCTCCGAAAGTAAGACCCTGTCTTATATTTTTTTGGGGGCCAAAAGTGGCCCCTGTCTTACTTTCGGGGGGGGTCTTATATTGGCAGCCCCAGCCACTCCAGCCTCCCATCCACACACACCCACCCACCCATACACTTACAAACACATACACATACACACACACGCACACACTTACAAACATACACACACACATACACACACGCACACACTGACAAACACACACACATACAAATATACACACACACATACACTTACAAACACACATACACTTACACACAAACATACACTTACAAACATACACATACACATACACATACACTTACACACAAACATACACTTACAAACACACACATACACATACATTTACACACAAACATACACTTACAAACACACATATACACATACACACTGCTTCTTACCAGCTCCCCTGGCCTTCAGTGTGGCTCCTTGCTGTCCCCCAGAGTGTCCAGGCTCCTCCAGTGTCCTTGCAGCTGCAGCCGCGCTGGTGCAGATAAGGTTAATCACAGCCTAACATGCTGTGTGCCCTTGCTGAATTCTGCCCAGCCTGACATCACAACAGCCCAGCTCGAGCTCTGATTGGCTCCCAGGAACCAGTGGGCGCGGCTAGATGACGAGCCCACGACGTCATCTGGCCGCGCCCACTGCTTCCTAGGAGCCAATTAGAGCTGGAGCCGGGCTGCTGTGACTTAAGGCTGGGCACACAGCATGTTCGGCTGTGATTAATCCTATCTGCACCAGCGCGGCTGCAGCTGCAAGGACACTGGAGGAGCCTGGACACACAGGGGGACAGGTACTGGCCTTATATTCCTCAGCGCCCCCCCCCCCCCCCCGGCGGCCTTACTTTTGGGGGGGGGGCTTATATTAACAGACCCCCCCGTTCCCCCTACCCTGCCTTACTTTCGGGGGGGTCTTAGTTTCGGGGAAACACGGTATTATTATTAGTAGTATTATGATTATTAAGACATTAAATAGTGTTTGCACATTTTTAATAAGCAATAGCCATACTATTAGGTTTCAGCAGTATGATCAGACCAATAAGACCATAGATGTACTTCATATATTTCAGTATATCATGGCTATATGCTATTTTTTAAATATTGCTTTCACATAAGTGTAAAACAGATGACTTCACATGCTGGTGACCCTCTTCAATAACAAAGGTTTGCTCTACAATAAAAAATTTAAAATATTCCTTGACTTCCTAGCTGCTGCGACATCTGGCACTGTTTCCAAAATGCAGACCCTGCAGGTGTCAAAACACCGGCAAACTCCAGGAAGCTTTAAAAAATTCTCAAAAATTCTACAGCTTAACACAAGCTGGTAGACCCAATGGCCGGGGACACTCCTAACCATAGGTAAAGTATAATCCTCAGCCAATGGGTTTTACAGTGAGGTAATAGATAATCGTAAATGACCAGCACTCAATCCTTAGTTATGATGGTGCTATTGTGGAAAGGATCAAGAGATCCTTAGACTGTTATTATAAAGATCCCAGCACTCATCTAGTAGTTGCTTGTTAGTGTTTTATTTGAAAGACATACCGTATATACTCGTGTATAAGCCGACCCGTGTATAAGCCGACCCCCCTACTTTTGCCCCAAAAATCTGGAAAAACCTATTGACTCGTGTATAAGCCGAGGGTGGACCCCAGCACAGGTATACAGCCCCCAGCAGTGTGGTATACAGGCCCCCCCCAGTGGTATACAGGCCTCCCCAGTGGTAGTATATAGCAGCCCCAGTGGTAGTATACAGCAGCCCCAGTGGTAGTATACAGCAGCCCCAGTGGTAGTATACAGCAGCCCCAGTGGTAGTATATAGCAGCCCCAGTGGTAGTATACAGCAGCCCCAGTGGTAGTATACAGCAGCCCCATTGGTAGTATACAGCAGCCCCAGTGGTAGTATACAGCAGCCCCAGTGGTATACAGCAGGCCCCCAGGGGTACATATAGCAGCCCCCAGGAGGTACCCAGCAGCCCCCTGGGGGTACCCAGCAGCCCCCAGGGGGTACACAGCAGCCCCCAGGGGGTACACAGCAGCCCCCTGGGGGTCCCCAGCAGCCCCCAGGGGGTACACAGCAGCCCCCTGGGGGTCCCCAGCAGCCCCCAGGGGGTACCCCGCAGCCCCCTGGGGGTCCCCAGCAGCCCCCTGGGGGTACACAGCGGCCCCCAGCAACCCCCTGGGGGTCCCCAGCAGCCCCCTGGGGGTACACAGTGGCCCCCAGGGGGTCCCCAGCAGCCCCCTGGGGGTCCCCAGCAGCCCCCAAATGCTGGCACTCGCCCCCCCTTGCAAGGGCCCCCCCCCGCTTCTCTTACCATTCCGGACTTCTGATCCGCGCCGCTCCTCGGTGCTCTTCGCTGCTCCGTCCGTCTGCTACATCCGGGATTCCCGGCCGTCGCGCGATGACGTCATATGCCTGCGACGGCCGGAGATCCCGGATGTAGCAGACGGACGGAGCAGCGAGGAGCACCGAGGAGCGGCGGGGATCAGAAGTCCGGAATGGTAATATAACCATTGGGGGGGGGGGCCCTTACAAGGGGGGGCGAGTGCCAGCATTTGGGGGCTATATGCACTGCTTCCCCCTGCCGCTGATTGACAGGGGGAAGCAGTGCATATTTAATGAGCGGCCCCACGTGACGGGGCCGCTCATACAGCAGCCCCCCCCCCGCCTCCTGCAGCCTCCACAGCCCCAGATACAGCCCCCACCCGTATTGACTCGTGTATAAACCGAGGGGGAGACTTTTCAGCCCAAATTTTGGGCTGAAAAACTCGGCTTATACACGAGTATATACGGTATATACAGAGTGGGTGGTGACAGCAAACGTTTCGGTCTTATGACAGACCTTTATCAATACGTCACTATGAAAAATAAATAAAATTACAGTGAGAATATATACAGTGCAAACAGTGAAGTATATATCTGTCTACATATATACATTATTTACAGAATTGACACTAAGTTACATATGGTGGCATGAAAAAACAGGGTTACTTATTATGCATGAGGTCCTGGTGAACAAACGAGATATGAAACTAAAGATAAGGGACCAGGAATTATCAAAAAATGAAATATAGAGTTACACGGTAACTCATGAATACACACTGTTTAATGTATTGACATGTAATGTCACACTTATCCCACTAATGCCATGTGCAGTTGAAACTGAATTAAAAGGACACGGTTTTACCTTAGTTATCACTACTTCACAGAGAAAGAAATGATGGCCACACTGAAGACTACCACCTGCTAATCTAACCAAGTCTAAGCCTCCTTTTTAGTATTTAGGATGAAGAACAGGGTGTACCAAACCAAATGCAGTTTACAGCTGCACTACAGCATTATTTTCTGTTGCACCACTGTGTAGTGATGCTTTAAATGTAAGTCCTATGCCTTTAGTGTAATACTCACCTTCTGCCACCCTCAGTCTTTTCCAGCGGCGCTCCAGTTGGTCTGCAGTGAAAAGTGACTAGCTGGCAGTTCCAGTGTTTCATTTAGTGCATCAGAGGTCACTTTTCAATATATCGCTATGAGAGCCTCGTTCTGGCCTTGTTCTGGTTCTCATAGAGTTGTATTGACAGCTTGTGACTAGAAATGAGCATATCCGTGGAAGTCCGGGTGGCGATGCTGGACTTTTTTTGTGCACTTTTCGGGACACGATTTTGATCTGAACCTTATAGGAAGAAACTGATTGGCAGTTCAGTGCCCTGCCCACATACAGTCAGCCACAGGCAAAATAAGTCCGGAAGAGGAAGGAGGGATGGCGGAGATATATATATATATATATTAGTTTTAGGGTAAAATGAAGAATTTGAGGATCACAGGTTAGAGGCCAAACAGAGCCTTGTTAGGGAAAACTGAAGGATTTGAAAAGCACAGGTTATAGGCCAAACAGAGCCATTTTAAGGAAAAGTGGGAAAAGTGAAGGATTTGAGAACCACAGGTCACCTGTCAAAAATGCCAAACACAGACTTTTTAAGGGAACTGCAATCCTCTCCTGTATGCAAAAAATGCAGCTTTGCCAATACACACAGATTTAGGAATCACACTTGCTCTCAGTGCAAAATGTCTATGTCTGGATGGACACTCTCGCTATCTAAAACGTGAGCATCTAGATATCTATTTGTGTAACACGGACGAGTAGCATGGAGCAGCACAGAGTGGCAGCAGCACTGGCCCTTTGCAGTAACATTCTCAAAATGACAACGACAGCAAATGCTTCTTATATCCGTAGGGTCATGTGTCTTTGTTAGCCAATGAAACAAGTAAGTAAATAACACAAAACCTTATGTCTTCAACTTGTGGATGTTTTGTGTGCCCTGATTGGTTGATGGCCCGGAACATCCACACAGAAAGTGTAGGAAAAAAATGAAGTCTAACGCTCCTCTGACCTCTCCACACCCCTCACCTCATCACCACTATCCTACACTGTCAGTAGTTAGGAGAAAAGCATCACTTAAACACAGTAATGCTTTTTTTAAACTGATCACTCACCAAAGAAATATGATTTCGACGACTTTTTTGGAAATTAATAGGGTTTGCCAAGCCTGAACCGAATCTGCCATGTTCATGCCGAATTTGAAATTGGCAATCATGTTCGGGGAAGGTTCGCTCATCTCTAGTCACTACCAAGCCCACAATAACACATAAATTCAAAATAAACTGCCACCAACAATTGATTTTCAGGCCTATTGGACACCCGTTACTCGTAATGTGAGGCTTACACGGGGTTATGGTTTTCATCATAGAGCAAGAAGAACAAAGCTATTAAATTTTATAGATTAAATCCAAAAAAATAGGCAGTGTTTACAAAAACATACTAGATTTTACAAAGGGAACAAATTATAGTACAGCATAGAAAGTTACATGAAAATAAAAGAATTAAAGTAAGACTTAATAAACTTGTGCCACGCGGTGACATCCACAAGCAAAGGGAGGGAAGGAGACTCCTTAGAAGAAATACGATTCAGCCTCATAGCTTATAGGTCTTGCTATGTCCTTCATCTAGGTCTGAAATGACTCACAAAATGTTCATTTTAGTTTCTATGACCATACCATAAAATTAATGACTTCCCATCTGCTGATTTCATATACACTGTGTGCAGAATTATTAGGCAAATTAGTATTTTGATCACATGATACTTTTTATTCATGTTGTCCTACTCCAAGCTGTATAGGCTTGAGACCCAACTACCAATTAAGTAAATCAGGTGATGTGCATCTCTGTAATGAGGAGGGGTGTGGTCTAATAACATCAGCACCCTATATAAGGTGTGCTTAATTATTAGGCAACTTCCTTTCCTTTGGCAAAATGGGTCAGAAGAGAGATTTGACGGGCTCTGAAAAGTCCAAAATTGTGAGATGTAGTGCAGAGGGAAGCAGCAGTCTTGAAATTGCCAAACATTTTGAAGCGTGATCACCAAATAATCAAGCGTTTCATGGCAAATAGCCAACAGGTTCGCAAGAAGCGTGCTGGGCAAAAAAGGCGCAAAATAACTGCCCATGAATTGAGGAAAATCAAGCGTGAAGCTGCCAATATGCCATTTGCCACCAGTTTTGCAATATTTCAGAGCTGCAACATTACTGGAGTATAAAAAAGCACAAGGTGTGTGTTACTCGGACATGGCCAAGGTAAGAAAGTCTGAAAAACGGCCACCTTTGAACAAGAAACATAAGATAAAACGTCAAGACTGGGCCAAGAAATATCTTAAGACTGATTTTTCAAAGGTTTTATGGACTGATGAAATGAGAGTGACTCTTGATGGGCCAGATGGATGGGCCAGAGGCTGGATTAGTAAAGAGCAGAGAGTTACAGTCCGAATCAGACGCCAGCAAGGTGCAGGTGGGGTACTATTATGGGCTGGTATCATCAAAGATGAACTTGTGGCACCTTTTTGGGTTGAGGATGGAGGGAAGCTCAACTCCCGGACCTACTGCCAGTTTCTGGAAGACAACTTCTTCAAGCATTGGTACAGGAAGAAGTCGGTATCATTTTAGAAAAACATGATTTTCATACAGAACAATGCTCCATCACATGCATCCAACTAATCCACAGCGTGGCTGGCCAGTAAAGGTCTAAATGAAGAAAAAATAATGACATGGCCTCCTTGTTCACCTGATCTCAACCCCATAGAGAACCTGTAGTCCCTCCTAAAATGAGAGATCTACAGGGAGGGAAAACAGTACACCTCTCGGAACAGTGTCTGGGAGGCTGTGGTGGCTGCTGCACGCAATGTTGATCGTAAACAGATCAAGCAATTGACACAATCTATGGATGGAAGGCTGTTGAGTGTCATCATAAATAAAGGTGGCTATATTGGTCACTAATTTTTTGGGGGTTTGTTTTTTGCATGTCAGAAATGTTTATTTCTAAATTTTGTGCAGTTATATTAGTTTACCTGGTGAAAATAAACAAGTGAGATGGGAAGTATTTGGTTTTTATTAAGTTGCCTAACAATTCTGCACACTAATAGTTAACTGCACAAACAGATATCTTCCTAAGACAGCTATGGTCATGATGCTCACAGGCAAAAGATATTATAAGCATTTTCACCCTTATGAATTTAGCTTTTTGATAGACAAGACACATGACATAACTGCGATTCTCTAACGGGCATGAATCCATTTGGTATGATTCGGGCCATTACCCAGTGAACCAAAACAGTATTTTGCTTTCACCATATGGTATGGATTGTGAAAATATAAGTTTCATAACCTTAACATTAAGGTGGTGCATGAAATTTGTTCACAGAAAAGGTCACACTTTAAAACAAATTCTCATCAAAAAGCGCCATTCACCAACACAAGTTCAAATACACCAGCAGGATGCAGCAGGCCTGCAATGATAAAGGCATGAGCAAGCCAGGTGCAAAATACAGGTGAAACAACCACTCTCAGCCTACCATATCATGTAGGGTTGACTGATGGTATTACAATGCACACAAATGAGGTTTGAATAGGGCCCAAGTCAAACAGATAAGCATGATGCACAGTATCTGGAGTTCAGCCTATTAGTTATGCCTATACTATTAGATCAGGTGGCTGCCCATCACTGTATGAGAGCACCCTACATGACAGACACCCCAATGGGCCTGCATAAAAATGTGCAAAACTGGTGTTTGCATTTACCATATCATATGGATTCTGAAAATATAAGTTTCATGAAATTCATCTTAAAGGTATTCTAGCTGAGAGAGCAGACATTTGAATCTATGCCTCATTCTTGCTTCCCACCACAGAGTTCTTATCTCTTAGAAGCCACAAAACTGCATTCTTTAGTGTCATAAAAGAATTTAAGATATCCTGCCATGGCGAGGGGGAGTTAGAGAGAGATTGTGTTAAAGATTTTACACAGAAGGGGGTAGAGTGTCAGCTCTTGAACAAGGGAAAACATATTTTTATTATATGTTTCTGACAACCACACAGACTTTATTTTTAAGTATAGCCTCACAGACCTTTTAAGATTACCCCCAAAGAGCCGCGTGCAAAGTGGCAATACAGACTCTTTTTTCAAGATTATACCCCAAGAGTCAGGTTTAGAGTGGGCATATAAAACCTTTTTTACACGTGCCCCCACAGAACCTGGAGCACAGTGGCCACACAAACGTTTTTTTCAAGATTACTCCCACAGAACCATTTTTAAAATTAGCCCCATAAAACCTGGTGCACAGTGACCACACAGACCTCTTTTTTAAGACCACCCCCACAGACCCTCTTTTCAGATTACACCTACAGAGCTTGGTACAGAGTGGCTACACAGAGCCTTATTTACAAGTGCCCCTCATAGGTCCTGGTGCACACTGACCATGCAGACTTGTTTCAAGATTACACCCACAGAGATTGATGTGCAGAGTGGCCACACAGAGTGTATTTAACAGTAAAACCATTTTAACCTAATACTGTCCCTCATCTGAGCAGCATCCTCTTCCTAAAATAGTCACAGAAAAATGGTAACACAACCCTTGATCTGGCGGTTATACAGGTTGGGTCACATGGTGCCAACTATTGGCATGGCTGTGAGCCTGAAGAAGTGCCAACAGCTGAAAAGCTTGTTGATTGGCTGTGCTGCAGCCTTACAAAAATTTTTATTAGCCATGAAACAAAAATACTCTGACACAGACTTGCTGGAGAAGTCAGTGTTCAGATTTGAGCAACAGACACGAGATGTCTGATATGAACCCCAAAAATAACACTTCGGGTTCACTCATCCCTAGAAACCACCTTTGTGACACATAGATTGTAGACTGAGATGATATTTTATAAAATACAAAGAGGTTTGTGATTACCGTAAAGAAGATGAGAGGGCTATACTGTAGTTAGCTCCCAGGACACAGTACCTCGAGGTCCGCGCTGCCACTTCAGAAAAGGGCAAAAGAAGCCAGTACAAGGGAATGTCTGGATCAACGATTCTTCTTTATTATCCTACGCGTTTCAGAGTTATCTCCCAACTCCTTCATCAGGGAATGTCCCTGGCAGCGCGGACCTTGAGGTACTGTGTCCTGGGAGCTGATTATACCACAGGGATCTGTGGAGAGTACGGTCCTGCAGCAGCTACTTGTATTTGAGCGATCATTACCAGTTGTGGGTTTTCACAACTACATCAGGTGAGCAGCCTCTTTGTATAACCTTTGTTCTTCTTTAAAGAAGATATCACCCTATGTGCGCATTCTTGAATTTTATAGAGATACTGTAGTTAGCACAGTCTGTCTTCAGTGACTATCAGATGAACTTTCCATTTTGACATATGTCTTATGTAATGTTATCTTTAGTATTACAAAAATGTACACCAGATACACCAGATACTGATAATTAATACAGAAGGGTCAAATATGACAGTGAAGAGACAAGAGAGACTAACTGGATGGCATGATACCGCTATTTGACCTCTGATCTATAAACTGTACATCACTGGATACGGTGTACAGAGGATCTTCAAGGATGTGGCAACTACGTATATTCATGACGCATCTGATTTCCTAGAAGGTTGAAGAACATTTTATTGCTGATAGATAACAGTACAAGGTGTTATCATTGAAGACAGTTAATCTTTGAATTGTGAAATATAGATTAACATATATTTATTTATTTAAACTGTCTGAGCAGCTGAAGGATTGTGTTTTTGAATTGCACCCAAACAGGCTAACTTTAAAGGTATCTTTACACGCCGCTACAACAGGGTAGAAACAACCGGGTTTATGAGACAAATGTATCTTGCACCGTCAAATCAACCCAAGGTAGCGGCGTGTAAAGTAGGTTGTTGCCACCCGTCACTTGTGGCACCTGTTTCAGAGCAGTGCTCTGAAACAGGTTGATTTCAACCCGATGGTAGTGGCGTCTAAATAAGGTAGGGTAAGGTTTTTTCGTCACCTAGTTAACTCCCTGGGGCGTGACACAGCCTCCGGGAAACCGGCCCCCTTCAGCGAACATTGGAGGAAGCTCCTGCGTTACGATTGGTAGTCGCTGCATAGGGCGGCGCATTTAAGGAGCTGACCAGTCACATTACACAATTGCAATAGCGTCATGTATTAGGCAGCCTTCCTGCGTTGGCTGGCCAGTCATGATGCTATTGCGTTGTCCAATCATCGTACGAGCGTCTCGTAATCCACAATTCTGGCACGCCTATGTGTTGTCCCTGCTGCACCAGGTCCTCCCATATTACCTTCTGTAGCGGCGTGTAAATGAGGTAAGGTGCTCTACAGAAGGTAATTTGAGCAGCCGGCGGTGCATCCAGAGATAGATTAAACCGTCTGTAGAGCACCTTGTAGCGGCGTGTAAAGGTGGTATCGGGTACCGTTTGTAACCGTTGGTACGTGCTCGTGCACGTGAAGCACCCGGTTGTTTCCTCCCTGTTGTAGCGGCATGTAAAGGTACCTTAATAGATATGAAGGGAACAAGGTAGCAGACATCACAAGAATTCCTTGCTCCTTTATACAACCCCTGGCAAAAATTATGGAATCACCTGGCTTGGAGGATGTCCATTCAGTTGTTTAATTTTGTAGAAAAAAGCAGATCACAGACATGGCACAAAACTAAAGTAATTTCAAATGGCAACTCTCTGCTTTGAAGAAACACTAAAAGAAATCTTGAAAAAAAAATATGCTAGCCAGTAATGGTTGCTTTTGTAGACCAAGCAGGGGAAAGAATTATGGAATCACTCAATTCTGAGGACAAAATTATGGAATCATGACAAACAAACAAAACAACACTCAAATACATTAGTATTTTGTTGCACCACCTCTGGCTTTTATAACAGCTTGCAGTCTCTGAGACATGGACTTAATGAGTGACAACCAGTACTCATCATCAATTTGGCTCCAACTTTCTATGATTGCTGTTGACAGATCAACTTTGCAGGTTGGAGCCTTGTCATGGACCATTTTCTTCAACTTCCACCAAAGATTTTCAATTGGATTGAGATCTGGACTATTTGCAGTCCATGACATTGACCTTATGTCTCTTCTTTCAAGGAATCTAGAAATGTGAGACAAAATGCACAATAGGGTCTTATGTCCTAAATGGCATGGGGCACAAATATGATGAAATCTACTCACCTGAACAGGTTGTGTACACCCACAACCAGTGTAAATGCTCAGAGTCAACTGCTGCAGGATCCACACCTCCACGGGCACCGTAGTAGAAATAATTGTATTGGGACGAAGTGCCTTCTGATCCGCGCTGCTGTGAAAGAAAGACCAGGAGCCGGGATGTCCAGTTTAGAAGATGCTTTAATCCAACGCATTTCGGAGCAGCCTCTGCTCCTTCTTCTGGGACAATCTGCCCCTCCGTCCCTGAGGAAGGAGTAGAGGCTGCTCCAAAATACATCTGATTAAAGCATCTTTTAGACCGGACATCCCGGCTCCTGGTTTTTCTTTCACAGCAGCGCAGATCAGTAAGCACTTCATCCCCATACAATTCTTTCAAGGAATGTTTTCACAGTTTTTGCTCTATGACAGGATGCATTATCATCTTGAAAAATTATTTCATCATCCCCAAACATCCTTTCAATTGATGGGATAAGAAAAGTGTCTAAAATATCTGCAAACTTAGGCATTTATTGAAGATGTAATGACAGCCATATCCCCAGTGCCTTTACCTGACATGCAGCCCCATATCAATGACTGTGGAAATTTGCATGTTCTCTTGAGGTAGTCATCTTTATAACTCTCATTGGAATGACACCAAACAAAAGTTCCAGCATCATCACCTTGCCCAATAAAGATTTGCGATTCATCACTGAATATGACTTTCATCCAGTCATCCACAGTCCACGACTGCTTTTCCTTAGCCCATTGTAACCTTATTTTTTTCTGTTTAGGTGTTAATGATGGCTTACATTTAACTTTTCTGTATGTAAATCCCATATCCTTTAGGCGGTTTCTTACAGTTCGGTCACAGACATTGACTCCAGTTTCCTCCCATTCGTTCCTCATTTGTTTTGTTGTGCGTTTCCTGTTTTGGAGACATATTGCTTTAAGTTTCCTCTTTTGATGCTTTGATGTCTTCCATGGTCTACCAGTGTGTTTGCCTTTAACAACCTTCCCATGTTGTTTGTATTTAAACCAGATTTTAGACACAGCTGACTGTGAACAACCAACATCTTTTGCAACATTGCGTGTTGATTTACCGTCTTTTAAGAGTTTGATAATCCTCTTATTTGTTTCAATTGACATCTCTTGGGTTGGAGCCATGATTCATGTCAGTCCACTTGGTGCAAAAGCTTTCCAAGGTGTGATAACTCCTTTTTAGATGCATACTAACGAGCAGATCTTATTTGATGCAGGTGTTAGTTTTGGAAATGAAAATTTGCAGGGTGATTCCATAATTTGTTCCTCAGAATTGAATCTACTATATAAAACCCGAAGGCCACTTCCGCCCAAAATCCGCTTCCGCTTCCGTGATGGCCTCCCTCCTGTGTCAAACACCGGAACCGGAAGCACCAGACCCACAGAGCCCCAGCCACCGGCCCTGCACAGAGCCCCGTCTGCGCCCACCCACATCCGGCCCACAGCCCTGCAGCTCACCGCCCACTCTCCATCAGGGACCGCCATGCCGCCACTGGGTCCGCACACAGCCTGGTGTGCGCCCACCAACATGCGGGAACCGGCCCGGACCGGCCCACACTCCGGTGTGCGCCCTCCGCCGGCAACGCTGCCCCGCCACCTCGGGGGGCCACACAACCCCTGGGGGTACCCGTGATCCCTGCCTCGCGCCTGGAGAGGAGGGAGGGCGAGACTTCCTCTCCTGCAGCTCTGCCCGCCCCTCCTCTCCTCCTACACCCGACGCCCGGCCACCGGTAAGTCTGCCCTCCAGCCTCCGTTCAAGCCTGTGCCCGCCGCCTCTGCTGCAGCCTGTGCAGCCTCTGCCTCCGCTGCAGCCTGTGCAGCCTGTGCCTCCGCTGCAGCCTGTGCAGCCTCTGCCTCCGCTGCAGCCTGTGCAGCCTGTGCCTCCGCTGCAGCCTGTGCAGCCTGTGCCTCCGCTGCAGCCTGTGCAGCCTGTGCCTCCGCTGCAGCCTGTGCAGCCTGTGCCTCCGCTGCAGCCTGTGCAGCCTGTGCAGCCTGTGCCTCCGCTGCAGCCTGTGCTGCCTGTGCCTCCGCTGCAGCCTGTGCAGCCTGTGCCTCCGCTGCAGCCTGTGCAGCCTGTGCCTCCGCTGCAGCCTGTGCAGCCTGTGCAGCCTGTGCCTCCGCTGCAGCCTGTGCAGCCTGTGCCTCCGCTGCAGCCTCTGCCTCTGCTGCAGCCTGTGCCCCCTCCAGCCTGCGTCCTGTGCCCCCTCCAGCCTGCGTCCTGTGCCCCCTCCAGCCTGCGTCCTGTGCCCCCTCCAGCCTGCGTCCTGTGCCCCCTCCAGCCTGCGTCCTGTGCCCCCTCCAGCCTGTGTCCTGTGCCCCCTCCAGCCTGCGTCCTGTGCCCCCTGCGTCCTGTGCCCCCTGCGTCCTGTGCCCCCTGCGTCCTGTGCCCCCTGCGTCCTGTGCCCCCTGCGTCCTGTGCCCCCTGCGTCCCCTGTGCCCCCTGTGTCCCCTGTGCCCCCTGTGTCCCCTCTGCCCCCTGTGTCCCCTCTGCCCCCTGTGTCCCCTCTGCCCCCTGTGTCCCCTCTGCCCCCTGTGTCCCCTCTGCCCCCCGTGTCCCCTCTGCCCCCTGTGTCCCCTCTGCCCCCTGTGTCCTGTGCCCCCTGTGTCCTGTGCCCCCTGCGTCCTGTGCCCCCTGCGTCCTGTGCCCCCTGCGTCCTGTGCCCCCTGCGTCCTGTGCCCCCTGCGTCCTGTGCCCCCTGCGTCCTGTGCCCCCTGTGTCCCCTGTGCCCCCTGTGTCCCCTGTGCCCCCTGTGTCCCCTCTGCCCCCTGTGCCCCCTGTCCGCCGCCTGCGTCCTGTGCCCCCTGCGTCCTGTGCCCCCTACGTCCTGTGCCCCCTGCGTCCTGTGCCCCCTGCGTCCTGTGCCCCCTGTGCCCCCTCTGCCCCCTGTGCCCCCTGTGTCCCCTGTGTCCCCTGTGCCCCCTGTGCCCCCTGTGTCCCCTGTGTCCCCTGTGCCCCCTGTGTCCCCTGTGCCCCCTCTGTCCTCTGCCCCCTCCAGCCTGCGTCCTGTGCCCCCTGCGTCCTGTGCCCCCTGCGTCCTGTGCCCCCCTCCGGCCTGTGCCCCCCTCCGGCCTGTGCCCCCCTCCGGCCTGTGTCCTGCGCCCCCCTCCGGCCTGTGTCCTGCGCCCCCCTCCGGCCTGTGTCCTGCGCCCCCCTCCGGCCTGTGTCCTGCGCCCCCCTCCGGCCTGTGTCCTGCGCCCCCCTCCGGCCTGTGTCCTGCGCCCCCCTCCGGCCTGTGTCCTGCGCCCCCCTCCGGCCTGTGTCCTGCGCCCCCCTCCGGCCTGTGTCCTGCGCCCCCCTCCGGCCTGTGTCCTGCGCCCCCCTCCGGCCTGTGTCCTGCGCCCCCCTCCGGCCTGGGTCCTGCGCCCCCCTCCGGCCTGCGTCCTGCGCCCCCCTCCGGCCTGCGTCCTGCGCCCCCCTCCGGCCTGCGCCCCCCTCCGGCCTGCGCCCTGCGCCCCCCTCCGGCCTGCGCCCTGCGCCCCCCTCCGGCCTGCGCCCTGCGCCCCCCTCCGGCCTGCGCCCTGCGCCCCCCTCCGCCCTGCGCCCTGCGCCCCCCTCCGGCCTCAGGCCTGCGCCCCCCTCCGGCCTGCGCCCCCCTCCGGCCTGCGCCCTGCGCCCCCCTCCGCCCTGTTCCCCCCTCCGGCCTCCGCCCTGTGCCCCCCTCCGGCCTCCGGCCTGTGCCCCCCTCCGGCCTCCGGCCTGTGCCCCCCTCCGGCCTCCGGCCTGCGCCCCCCTCCGGCCTCCGGCCTGCGCCCCCCTCCGGCCTGCGCCCCCCTCCGGCCTGCGCCCCCCTCCGGCAGTCCCCTGCCCCCCTCCGGCAGTCCCCTGCCCCCCTCCGGCCGTCCCCTGCCACACTCCTGCCTCCCACTGAGCCACCGCACTCACTGCTAACCACTGAGCCACCGCACTCACTGCTAACCACTGAGCCACCGCACTCACTGCTAACCACTGAGCCACCGCACTCACTGCTAACCACTGAGCCACCGCACTCACTGCTAACCACTGAGCCACCGCACTCACTGCTAACCACTGAGCCACCGCACTCACTGCTAACCACTGAGCCACCGCACTCACTGCTAACCACTGAGCCACCGCACTCACTGCTAACCACTGAGCCACCGCACTCACTGCTAACCACTGAGCCACCGCACTCACTGCTAACCACTGAGCCACCGCACTCACTGCTAACCACCCCCACCCTCCGCTCTGCCCTGACCCCCCCCAGCCTCCGCTCTCCTCTGACCCCCAGCCTCCGCTCTCCTCTGACCCCCCCAGCCTCCGCTCTCCTCTGACCCCCCAGCCTCCCCTCTCCTCTGACCCCCCAGCCTCCCCTCTCCTCTGACCCCCCAGCCTCCGCTCTCCTCTGACCCCAGCCTCCGCTCTCCTCTGACCCCCCAGCCTCCGCTCTCCTCTGACCCCCCAGCCTCCGCTCTCCTCTGACCCCCAGCCTTCGCTCTCCTCTGACCCCCCAGCCTCCGCTCTCCTCTGACCCCCCAGCCTCCGCTCTCCTCTGACCCCCCAGCCTCCGCGGCACTCACTGCTGACCACTGAGCCACGGCACTCACTGCTGACCACTGAGCCACGGCACTCACTGCTGACCACTGAGCCACGGCACTCACTGCTGACCACTGAGCCACGGCACTCACTGCTGACGACTGAGCCACGGCACTCACTGCTGACCACTGAGCCACGGCACTCACTGCTGACCACTGAGCCACGGCACTCACTGCTGACCACTGAGCCACGGCACTCACTGCTGACCACTGAGCCACGGCACTCACTGCTGACCACTGAGCCACCTGTACACACACAATTAATTTCACCGCACTCCCCTAACTATTACTAAATAAACTATATATACATTCTAGACTACCCGATTCTTTAGAATCGGGCTGCCATCTAGTGATTCCATAATTTTTCTCCCTGCTTGGTCTACAAAAGTAACTGTTACTGGCTAGCACATTTTTTTTCAAGAATTCTTTTAGTGTTTCTTCAAGGCAGAGAGTTGCCATTAGAAATTACTTTAGTTTTGTGTCATGTGTGTGATCTGCTTTTTTTCTACAAAATTAAACAACTAAATGAACATCCTCCAAGCCAGGTGATTCCATAATTTTTGCCAGGGGTTGTATATATTGTAGCTGTTTGAAGCTGCAACTGTTTCTTGGCATCAAATCACTCAGACACCACTGTCTGAAATGCTTGCTCAGGACACATGATTAATGATGAGCAAGCAGGCTTGCCACTGCTCGAAACTCGATTGAGCATCAGGATTCTCAGGAACGCTAGTTATTCAGTTGAGTACCACGAGTGCTCAAAGGCCATATTTGAATCTATGCCACACATGTTTTGTAGCTATTTGACACCTAATCAATATTCGGGGCTTACCTGCCGTATACAGTAATGCCTTAGCTATGTTGGCTAATCACATTACAGTGATTGGATGGCCACATCGCGTCATCAGGTCTTATATGAGACCCAGAGGTGCGATGCTCAGCACACTCTCCTCTGGAAGCAGTTCAGGGAGAGTTAATCTACAAGGGAGATCTTAGATAAGTGCAGGCATATTGGCAATGTTACCAGATAAAGACAAACGGCAATCTTTACACCATACTTTGTATATAGCAAGTAATTTTATTTGTTACAGGAAAACATCACACTCCATAAAAGCCCATCCCCTAAAAACACCCCAGACAGTGTGTATGCAGGTATATATATACAAAATACAGGCAAAATGCCATTATAGATACCATCATCACCTATGGCCACTTTACACGTGGCTACATTTCTAGCTTATCCACAGGTAACTTACTGGCTGCAGTGAAATCATGGAGACATGGTTCTATCTTGTTGCTGTGTACAAATGGAATCATGTCTCCATGATTTCACTGCAGGCAGTAAGTTACCTGCGGATAAGCTATAAATGTAGCCACGTGTAAAGTGGCCATTAGTCTGCACAGGGGGAATTAAATCCATTCTCCATTACACCTACTGACACCCCAAGATTGTCCAAAGGGACAGGGATACAGCATAGTATATAGTAACCGTTATAACCCTCACAAAGTGCAAAAATGCTCAGTTAGAAAGTATCCATACTGCACCACACTGCCCAGCACCTCAACGTTTCGCTCACCGCTTCGTCAGGAGGCGTTGGGACAGTGTGGCGGTCACCTTATATAGCCATGTCCCTTAATTGCCCGCTCCTCAGCTGTATACCAGCGCACCATGCCTGCGCCTGCCCGCATCCGTCCGCGCCCCGGCGTCCTGGAAGTGCCGCCTGCGATTGCGCAGAGCCGGCACACACCATTGGACGCCGGAGCCACGTTGGAGGCGGGGACACTGCAGACACCGCGCGCTCACAACTGTGAGGCTCAGCACCATTTTAAGTGTGGGCAGTCTGCCCCCACTTAACCTGTTGTTCTCAGCTATAGTCTGAGTATTCCCCCGTGAATTACGGGTAAGGATCCTGGAACATCATAGGGCCACGTCACACACACAGATAATTGTGCAGATATTGTTCACAGATCTCTGGTTGCAGTGAAACCATGGACACATTATTCATTTGTACACAGCCACAAAATGGAGCAATGTGTCCATGATTTCACTGCAACCAGAGATCTGTGAACAATATCTGCACAGATATCTGTGTGTGTGACGTGGCCCTTAGGGTACCTTTACAAACGGCTACATTTGTAGCTTGTCACCAGGTAACTTACTGGTTGCAGTGAAATCATGGATACATGATTCCATTTGTACACAGCAACAAGATAGAACCATGTATCCATGATTTCACTGCAACCAGTAAGTTACCTGGTGACAAGCTACAAATGTAGCTGTGTGTAAAGGTACCCTAAAGGTACCTTTACACGCCGCGACGGCAGGCTGGATACATCCCGCTACTTCACGTGCACGAGCACGCTCAAACGGTTACAAACGGTCAACGCACCCTCTTTACACGCCGCCACAAGGTTCGCTACGCCACGCTACATCTATAGCTAGCTACATCGCCGGGTGTCTCAAGTAGCCAGCTGTAGCTCATTTACACACCGCTATAACCAGCTACTATGGGCGTACCTGGTGCAGCAGGGCCAGCACATAGGCGTGCCACAATTGTGGATTACGAGCCGTCCGTACGCTGATAGGATGAAGCAATAACATCCTGATTGGGCAGGCAACGCAGGAGGCTGAGTAATACAGCACGCTCGAGCGATTGTGTAGTGTGACTCGTCAGCTCCTTTAAATATGCCTCCCTATGCAGCGACTACCAATCGTCATGCAGCAGCTTCCACCAATGATCGCACATGGGGCGCGGTAACACGGAGCCAGGGTCACGCCTTAGCTACATTGCAGCTACATCGCAGGCTGTCCCGAGTTCCCTTCCGTTGCCTCTTTACACGCCGATACAGCTCGCTACCATCGGCGTTGTAGCCATCAGTTTTCGAGCAGAGCTAGGAAACAGATGTATCTGTTGCCGGCTGTAGCGTCACGTCTTCAGACGCCGCTACGACGGGCTACATTGGCGCTACAAGCTACATTTGTAGCCTGTAGCGGGATGTATCCAGCCTGCCGTCGCGGCATGTAAAGGGCCCTTTAGGGATATCAGGAAAGCAGTGGAGGCTACTACCAATGAGGAAATAGCTGCCCTAAAAAATATCCCGAGGCATTTTAAGGAGGCCCATAATTGTAATTGGCGTTTGTTAAAGTTTAGAGGGATAGATAGGGTGCATTTGGGGATTAGAGGTGGAAATCTAAAACAAATACTTGCACAAAAGGATTAAAGTGGATCACCTTGCTGGAAACCATAAAACCTGGAGGTCTCAATGATGCTATCTCATTCAAACCGTTTTTGGAATGAGATTCGGGAAGTCGATATGTTTGTCCTGCGATGTAACGTACACTGTGTAATAAAGATTTAATAAACGTTATATATATATATTTAGTACTGCTTTTAGGGCCATCCAAGCTAACCACTCCGAACAAATCGTTGTGTTTTATATGGTGGTCACTGGTTTTAATTGTTATTTTTGATTTTATGTTGTAGCTATCCTAAGGGTTGCCATATGTAACCAAAAGTGAAGTCTGATGTTCATCACTGCCCAGCACTGCGCTATCGTTTCGTCAGGAGGATCTGGTGGAAGCTCATGTGTTTATATGTGCATAATGTGACATTGAATGTATACTAATATATGTGCTAACGCATTATAATTGAGATGATGATGACTAATGTATCCTCTGGGCAGATGTGCAATACTATGGGGAATACTCAGACTATAGCTGAGAACAACAGGTTAAGTGTGGGCAGACTGCCCACACTTATAATGGTGCTGAGTCTCACAGTTGTGAGCGCGCAGTGTCTGCAGCGTCCCCGCCTCCCACGTGGCTCCGGCGTCCAATGGTGTGTGCCGGCTCTGCGCAATCGCAGGCGGCACTTCCGGGACACCGGGGCGCGGATGGATGCGGGCAAGCGCAGGCATGGTGCGCCGGTATACAGCTGAGGAGCGGGCAATTAAGGGACATGGCTATATAAGGTGACCGCCACACTATCCCAGCGCCTCCTGACGAAGCGGTGAGCGAAACGTTGAGGTGCTGGGCAGTGTGGTGCGGTATGGATACTTTCTAACTGAGCACTTTTGCACTTTGTGAGGGTTATAACGGTTACTATACTATGCTGTATCCCTGTCCCTTTGGACAATCTTGGGGTGTCAGTAGGTGTAAGGGGAATGGATTTAATTCCCCCTGTGCAGACTAAGTGATGATGGTATCTATAATGGCATTTTGCTTGTATTTTGTATATATATATACCTGCATACACATTGTCTGGGGTGTTTTTAGGGGATGGGCTTTTATGGAGTGTGATGTTTTCCTGTAACAAATAAAATTACTTGCTTTATATACAAAGTATGGTGTAAAGATTGCCGTTTGTCTTTATCTGGTTATATTGACTTTTAGTGAGACTATGCGGCTGATGATATATATAGTATGATGGACTCTAGAATTTTGTTAGTGATATATTGGCAATGTTGTACACTTGCACCCTTTAGCGCCTTTCAAGTGGCACTAAAAATAGATAATAAAAAAAAAGGGTTTACTCTATTTTTGATAACCAGCCAAGGTAAAGAAGACTGATGTGGGATGATATTATCAGGCTGTAAAGGTCCACGGTTATTGGCCCCTTCCCAGCCTAAAAAAACAACCAGCAGCCACCCCAGAATTGGCACATCACATTGGATGAGACAGTTCTGGCGCTTACCCAGCTTTTCCCGATTGCACTGGCGTGGTGACAATTGGGGTAATTTTTTTGGGGTTAAGGCAAGATGTGTAATGTCAGCTAGCATCAAGCCCAGGGGTTACTAATGGAGAGGAATCTATCAGAAACCCCCATTACAAACCCAGTAAGTTAAAAGTAAATAACACACACGGCAAAAAATAGTGTATTTAAATAAAGCCAACCTCACACTATCCCTAGTTCACCAATTTGTTATAAAAATGTTCCTACAAAGGTCTTCCATCATAGTCTACATTTCACGAATGCAGCTCCAGTGACTGTGAATTAGAGATGAGCGAAACTTTTGAAGTTCAGATCACTGAGCTGTCAGAAGCTCGTGGGCAGCATGGTGGCTCAATGGTTAACACTGCAGCTTTGCAGCACTGGGGTCCTGGTCTCAAATACCAACAAGGATGACATCTGCAAGGAGTTTGTATGTCCTTGCTGTGTTTGCATGGGTTTCCACAAGGCTCTCTAGCTTCTTCCCACATACCAAACAAATATTTATTGGATATTTAGATTGTGAATCCCAATGGGGACAGAATTGCTGATGTATTTAAAGTGCTGTGGAATTTATAGCGCTATGTAAGTGAATAAATATTATTATATGATATTATTCAGTTTGCCAAATAGTTCGACAAACAGTTCGCTGAACCTCCCAAGCCCCATTAAAATCAATAGGAGGCAAAATCAAAGGCATAGAAAACATCTTCAAGGGGTCCAAAAGCTGCCAAACACAGCTCAAACCGCTTTAGAGTGCAGCCTCACAGTTTTGGCACAGCCATTAGCTTCCGAGATTATTATACTTACCAAACTTCAGCACCACTGTCACCCTTCTCCTGGGCTTGCTCATTAATCTTATACGTATTCACTACTTTCCCCTATGACTGGATAAAGTCAGACTTTGCCCCACCCACCTTCTCTGCTTACTTCTGTGAATGGTTGCCAATATGACAATCAAACAGGCGTCAGATTACTTTAAAGTTAAATACATTGAAAAAATTGGCGTGGGTTCTCCTCCAATTTCAATAACAACCAAGATAATTTGTATAGCTGGGGAATGGTATTATTATCCTGGGGAACCACATAGTGATTGCCCCACCACAAGGTAAGAATGTCATCCAGCAGCCGCTCCAGAATATGACACATTCATTAGAAGCACCATATTCTGATACTTTGTGCTGGCTCTTCCCAATGTCATGGTGCGGTGGCAAACGGGTTAATAGAAGGGGTTAAAGACAGTTGTGTATTGACAGCTGTTTAGGCGTCTATGATATCCCCACATTACCAATCCGTTGAGTATATAGTTAAAAAACACAGACACAGAGAAAAATCCTCCATTAGAAATAAAACTCAAAGGAAAAATTCTTTATTGTAAATAAAACACACCTATAAACCGCTTTCACTAATTTCACAAGCCCAAACATACCCAGCTCTGATGGTAATCCACGCAGCATGATATCTAGCGAAGCACACTCAGCACACCTACATCGATATGACAGGAGCGTGCAGTTGGATGTATTTCTATCCAGAGAGTGGGCGGCCGTGCAGGGTGATCCATGCGAGACATGTCTTTCACCCAGTTTTACTCCAGCCTCACATTGAGCTGCGGCTGTGAGAGTTGACATCAGACAGTTCATCTGAGGTCACCATGGTATCAGCTGCACGGTAATCACGGTAACTAGCTGTGACCTTGGACGAACTGTTCGACATCACTGCTCACAGTTGGCTGTCAGTGAAAACAAGCTGCTGCCATGTGCAGACACTGTAATGGTCTCCACTCAATGCATGTGGCCGTGTCTGGACACCACTGTGGATTATCATTGGATGGTATCTTTGGGCTTAATAAATGGATGAGAGTGGTTGCCTTTGGGTTTTTATTTAAAATAAAGGATTTTTCTCCTTGTGTATTATTACTAATGTAACATCCATTTAATTTACTGCTGTAGGCAGGGTGTTCGGTAACAATAGCATAGATAAAAAAGAGAGAAGTTAAAAAATATAACTTTTAATAAACTCAAATGTTAAAAAGACCTAGTTGTCTAGACTAACAAAAACAGAAAGTCGTGCAAAAGTGACAGTGCAAAAAACTGTATTGCTGTAAGTAATCCCCTTTCCTCTTTACCAAGGTGTTAATAGAGTCAAATCCAGATTCCGTCCATATACCTAGGAATACTGGCTTATGTCTCTAGACGTGTCTGCCTACTGTGAGGCACCGCCGGCATGATCCTCATGACCGGGGCGCATCACATGCAGGATCAGGGTATGATCCTGTTCACACTGGCCGGTTTTGACTGTGATAATGCTGTGTGAACCAACTTTGAACACAAGGTTTCATGTTACTAATAAGTGTCTCATAAGATCGAGGAAGCCCTAAGGAAGAGGGATGTAAGGGCTGAGTGCTGACAACCCGGAACACAGGGAGTTAACCTGAGCTGTGTGAAAGGCTGATTACCAGCAGCTAAGGGGGTGTGTCCATGTAGGAGTGGCTGGCACGATAAGAGGCAGCCAGCTGAGTGATTGAGAGATTCATTCAGATGGAGGCTGAGACTCGTGCTGAGAGTTTGAGATTCAGATAGAAGCTGAGACCAGCCAAGTGCAGAGCAGTCTAGAGGCTCTGTGTGAATGAAGGGAGCATGCTAGCTCCAGGCCGGTGCCAAGGTCCGCGGTTGTGATAGCACCTGGTGGGGAAGCCGTGGCTGAACCCGGTGGAGACTGGTCCGGGCGTGGGGTGAACCACGTCCGGGAAAGGAGCCCTTGGGGGACGCTTGGTGGACCCGTCACACAGGTAGCGAGACCCGGATCCGTGCCCGGTAAGACAGCGGTTCCCGTGTAACGGAGTGAGCTGTGTGTGAGTAATGCCAGGCGGGCATAACCGCTATTGGGTCCGACTAGGCAGTCGGTAAAGGACCCGTTGATGTATGTAGGGGCTTAGGCAATTGGACTGAATGTAAGATGATGACCTATGTAAGAACATTGTATAATAATGTGGGGAGAAAGTGACCCAGCCAGTATGGATGATGTTGGAGGCGTTCCGTCCCTGTGGGACGAGAGGGAGGCTTGCCCTGCTGCTTGCAGTGGGTACCTGTCTCTCAACCACGACCTCTAATGGTGTGGGTGTGCCTGTGGCCAGAGACAGGGGTCACGAAGGCTCCTAGAAGGGTAACCATGGCTGATCCGTTAGGGTGCTACTCAGACGCAGGGTACAGTCGTCGACCTGGAGACCTGCCATGAGATGAGATGGAGGTTTGGTGGCGACTGATGGCCCGTACCATGGTGAGTAGGCCACGGTGACGCATGGTTAGCCCGGATTCTACGGTTGACCAGGTCCTGTTATGGTCATGGAGGAGCCACAGTCCATGGATGTGTTATGATGGGCTGTGAGCGGGTGTAAGAAATGTATGTGATCCATGGACGTTTGAATGATGGATCACATATGGTATGTAAGGTCCCGGTCAGGCAGGAATCCTGACTACGGGTTAATGGTATATCATCATGCTGGGTAACTAAAGCCAGGCGGCAGGTACCGCCATTGGGACCCACAGGGCCCGTTGAGGCGTATGTAACAAAGGTCAGAAGCAGGGGTTACAAAGGGCTCCTAGAGTGGGGACACCATGGTTGAACCAGGTGGACGCTGACCTGGACATGGGGTGAAACATGTCCAGGAAGGAGCCCCTTGGGGATACATGACATACCCGGTACTCAGGTTGCTCAATCCCTGTTATGAACCCGGAGGGGTCATCGTCGAAGTATAACAAATGTATTTATTATAAATGTACTGTAAGATGTGTAAGTAGGCCAGAGGCCGTAGCTACCCCGGGAGCAGGTGTTAGAGCTCCAATGGGGAGAGAGTCGTGGTTACAGGTCCCGGGTTATTGTGAATGTATATGTGCAATGTTCTATGTAATGTATGATGTATTTATGTAAAGTGTTTATAATCAATGTGCAATGTGGCAAACATGCTACCCGGGTTATGTTATTATATGTGAAAAATAAACGGGTAGACATTGGTTAAACTTATAAACACGTGTTTTGTCGTTATGCAAGTGGGTTCCCCGGTTGCTACCTCACACTACCTACAGGACGTGGAATATCAAGGTTCATACACTTCCCTCATGGTACACAGACCACATGTATAGGTGGAAAAAAACAAAGCATGCACTCCAAATCGTTGCAATCTCACGCAGTTACTCCACTGCTTCACATGAAGTGAGTCCACATAGACTTGGATCAACCTTTCATTGATGTTGTCCAGGCTGCTCAGGGCTCAGTACTTTATAGTCGCCACCATGTCATCTGATGCGTTCCTCCCGACGCGTTTCAGATCCCTCGTCTCAGGGTGTTCGGTAGTTCTCACCTTGATATGGCACAGTGCCTCCACCCAAATCTTGCTAGGAGCTCTAAAGGAATGCAAAAGTGTCTTTGTCTTGTGCTCGCGGTCAACTCTGGAAACCCCTGTCCATGCTCCATACACACTCACAACAGGTCTATTTACAAGAGGATGAGAAGTGGCAATTGCATTGGGAAAAGCAAGTAACATTAAACAGGTAATGTAATGCAGTATTCTACAGAAGTACAAGAGGCAGTTTGCAATAGACCTGAATGTCAGGGAAGATGCTTCACCTTTTGCTTATGAGGAATGGTACTTTGGCTCACAATTAATATGACAAAAATGTCGATAGACACATATAGTGATTAATGTCCAGTTTTATTGCTCACATAGATGTGTCACAGTTCGGTAGTTTTTCTAGTTTAATAGTTTTACTGACGTTTCGATTCAACAGGGACTTTATCAAAGTATAGTTACCTATAATGAATACATACAGAAGAAAGGAGTCAATACATAGATATGACAGAAATGTGAACAATGTAACAACAAAAGTATTTACATTATTCAAGATCAAGGATGTCTTATTATATAATTGCCGTAGCGACTTCCGTCGCATCCGGCGCTACTTCCGTGGCTTTGTTTGCGTGGCTCGGCACTTTCTCCAGGACTCTGTTCGTGGCCGCTTAGCGGCCACGCCCCCCCGAAGCATTGCCCCGCGAACAAAGCCACCAACATGCCCCCCTGAGCATGGGGCTGTAGTGTACACCGCTATGGTATACTACAGCCCCATGCCCAGCTGCCTGTCCGCCCCGCTACTCGCCGCGCCCGCTACCCCGCTCTGCCCGCCTGAACCCCGCGGCGGCGAGGGGAGGCAGACGGGGCAGAAGAGAGGGGTTGCTCCGGAGCACTGTGTCACCAGGCGGTGACAGCAGCGGCTCCGGAGCAACCCCTCTCTTCTGCCCTGTCTGCCTCCCCTCGCCGCCACACCACCCCACCGTACACTGCTCCGGAGCCACTGCTCCGGAGCCACCCCTACCCCCCTGCCGCTACCAACCACCCCGCCACCCCCTAAGCCCCCGCCGCCCCCTAAGCCCTCGGCACCCCCTACGCCCCCAGCACCCCTAAGCCGCCGCCCCCTAAGCCCCCGGCGCCCCCTAAGCCCCCGCCGCCACCCCCTAAGCCCCTGCCGCCCCCTAAGCCCCCGCCGCCACCCCCTCGCCACCCCCTAAGCCCCCGCTGCCACCCCCTAAGCCCCCGCCGCCGTCGATCACTTACATGCCTTCTTCTTCATCTCATCATCCGTCCGATCCACGAGTCCTCCGTCCGGCCCAGGCGTCCTCTTCATCCGGCCCCGGGGGTCTTCTGGCTTCTTTCCGCCAGTCCTCTTCACTTCCCATAGAGATAGAATGGACGAAAAATCGTCCATTCTATCTCTATGGGAAGTGAGGCTCTATTCTGATTGGTCGCCGTCAGCACACAGCGACCAATCAGAAGAGCATCTCACTTCCCATAGAGATACATAGCGGTGTTTCGGCGAATTTATGGCCGGGCCCCTGGTTCTATTTTCGGCCACGGGGCTCGGCTCTGATCGGTCATACCACGGGGCCCGAGACTCGCTTCGCGGCCATTGCTCGCACCTTAGCAATGGCTCGCAATCATTGCGAGCCGTTGCTGGTGCGAGCAATCGCCGCGTAGTCTCCGGCTATCTATCTCTATGGGAAGTGAGGCGCTATTCTGAATGGTCGCCGCCAGCACACAGCGACCAATCAGAATAGCGCCTCACTTCCCATAGAGATAGAATGGAGGAAAAATTGTCCATTCTATCTCTATGGGAAGTGAGGCGCTATTCTGATTGGTTGCCGCCAGCACACAGTGACCAATCAGAAAAGCGCCTCACTTTCCATAGAGAATAATAGCGGTGTTTCAAGCCAAGTATAGCCGGACCCTTGGTTCTATTTTCGGCCACGGGTCTCGGCTTTCGTCGGTCGTCGCCGGGGCGGGAGACTCGCAATGCCCGCTTCGCGCCCATTGCTCGCGCCCCTGCTACGGCTCGCAATGGCCGGTTCGCGGCCATTCCGAGTCTCCCGCCCCGGCGACGACCGACGAAAGCCGAGACCCGTGGCCGAAAATAGAACCAAGGGCCCGGCTATACTTCCCTTGAAACACCGCTATTATTCTCTATGGGAAGTGAGGCGCTATTCTGATTGGTCGCTGTGTGCTGCCGCCGACCAATCAGAATAGCGCCTCACTTCCCATAGACAATAATACCGGTGTTTCAAGCGAACTATGGCCGGGCCCTTGGTTCTATTTTCGGCCTCGGGTCTCGGCTTTCGACGGCTATCTTTCTATGTATCTATTTCTATCTATCTATCTAACTATCTATCTATCTATCTATCTATGTATCTATATCTATCTATCTATCTATCTATGTATCTATCTATCTTTTTCTATCTATCTATGTATCTATTTCTATCTATCTATCTATCTATCTTTATCTATCTATCTATCTATCTATCTATCTATCTATCTATGTATCTATTTCTTTCTATCTATCTATCTATCTATCTATCTATTTCTATCTATCTATCTATTATCTATATCTATCTATCTATCTATCTATCTATCTATTCTATCTATCTATCTATGTATCTATTTCTATCTATCTATCTACTATCTATCTTCTCTATCTATCTATGTATCTATTTCTATCTATCTATCTATCTATCTATCTATCTATCTATGTATCTATTTCTATGTATCTATTTCTATCTATCTATCTATCTATCTATGTATCTATATCTATCTATTATCTATCTATCTATCTATCTATCTATCTATCTATTATCTGTATTCATCTATCATTACTATCTATCTATCTATCTTATCTATTATCTATTTCTATCTATCTATCTATCTATTATTCTATCTATCTATCTATCTATCTATCATATCTATCTATATCTATTCTATATCTATATTATATCTATTCTTTATCTATATCTATCTATATATCATATCTATCTATATCATTATCATCTATCTATCATCTATCTATCTATATTATCATCAATCATATCTATCTATATCTATCTATGCGAAGCGGCCATTGCGAGCCGTTGCAGGGGCTCCCGCCCGACGACGACCGACAAGCGCCGAGCGCCGTGCCCAAAAATAGAACCAAGGGCCCGGCCATAAATTCCTCTAAACACCGCTATGCATCCCTATGGGAAGTGAGGCGCTATGCTGATTGGTCAGCGCACCACACAGTGACCAATCAGCATAGTGCCTCACTTTCAGCGGTAAATTTGAAACTCAAAGTCGTCCATTATATCTCTATGGGAAGTGAGGCGCTATTCTCATTGGTCGCTGTGTGCTGCCGGTGACCAATCAGAATAGCGCCTCACTTTCAGCGGTAAATTTGAAACTCAAAGTCGTCCATTATATCTCTATGGCAAGTGAGGCGCTATTCTTATTGGTCGCTGTGTGCTGCCGGCGACCAATCAGAATAGCGCCTCACTTCCCATACAGATATAATGGATGACTTTGAGTTTCAAATTTACCACTGAAAGTCAGGCGCTATGCTGATTGGTCGCCGTCAGCACACAGCGACCAATGAGAATAGCGCCTCACTTACAGCGGTAAATGTGAAATTCAAAATATTCCATGTATTTGAAGTATGGCGCCATACAGCGCGGCGCTCTTCTGATTGGTCGCCGCCTTCAGCGCCGAACAATCAGAATAGCGGCGGCCGCTATGCCGCCATATTTGAAATATACTGAGTAAACTATACACAGATTCTAGAATCCCGATGCAATCGCATCGGGCTCACAGCTAGTATTATATATTTATACACCAACAATCATGATCAATAAGAAAAAATAATAAGGTTTTTTTTATCAGTTGAAACACGGACTAGACCTTTCATTGCATGTGTGAACGTCTATCACCCTTTCCACAAAAACATCAAGCTTGCTGGAACTGAGCAGCAGGCATTAGAGGAGGACACGGGCAACCTCTGGACGATGGTTGTTTTGTGTGTCAATACACTTCATCAGGCTCAATGTGTGGAAACTTTTCACACCGCCACAGGTAGGAAGAGGAAGTGAGTTTACCAGAAGGACAAGGTGGTCAACTGGTTTTCCAGAGCATGCCCACACCACCAGATCCAGGCCAACGGTGCATTATTCCTCACTATGATAGTTTTTAATTGAGAGTCCTTCAGAGAAAAAAAAACAGTCATTTGCATCATCTGTCATACCAAGCTGAGCATGGTCTTACCAACTCTGTACCTCAGAAGGTCCTCCTGACCACAGATATGTGGACAAGTGCTTGTAGACAGGGATGCTACCTTCCCTTGACAGCACACAGGATCCATTTTCCTGACATTGGTCATACATGTCCCCCAACCCCAGTATTGTACTCACCTTATGGCATCTTCACCTGCTATTACAGCAGCTCCATCGGGTTCCAAGGGTAAAATGACCTGAGTTGCACTTCAGTGTTTCAGGGAGTGCGCCGGAGGTGATTGTTCAAAGCATCTGTATAGGAGCCACATTATGCCATATCTACTCTCCCTACCAACTCAAAATGTCTGTCATATACTAACCTCCAGGCCTGGTCACCGCATTTATAGACCAATTCTCCACCTGCCTTCTTCACTTTCTCTCTGTTAAGATTCCCACTATCATCACAGGTGACTTCAATATCCCTACTGACACCCACCAGTTTGCAGCCTCTAAGCTTTTGCCACTTACTTCATCTTTTGGGGTAACTCAGTAGTCCTCCATAGCCACCCACACAAACATACATTACACCTTATCTTCATCCATCTTTATTCCCTATCTAATGTCACAATTTCCCATCTTCCCCTAACTGACCACTATCTACTCACTTTCTCATACTTGTCTTCCTCACCTGCCACCGATAACCAGAAACTTGCACACCCTTGCAGAAACCTTGCACATCGACACATTCCCACACATTCTGACTCTATTCTACCTCTGTTCTCTATATCCTCACTCCACGACACAGACAGCGCCACAACTTTCTACAATGCCACCCTCAAATCAGCAATTTACATGGTCGCCCCTCTCATTCATTATGTTAGGTATTCTTGATGAATACTGGAATAGTACTATGTATTGCATAACAATAACTATAACATATATATATGTATATATATATATATATATATATATATATATATATATATATATATATATATATTGTGAGGTAGCACCCGGGGAACCCGCTTGCATAACGACAAGAACACCTGTTCATAATTTAACCAATGTCTACCCGTTTATTTTTCACATATAATAACATAACCCGGGTAGCATGTTTGACACATATCACATTGATTATAAACACCATACATAAATACACCATACATTTACATATAACATTACATAACACTTATATTGCACATTACATCTTATAGTTACCCGGGACCTTTAACCACCTCTCTGTCCCCATTGGAACTCTACCAACCACTCCCGTGGTGGCTACGGCCTCTGGCCTATCTACATTTCACATACATTTAACAATACATCAGTTACCATATCAACGGGCCCTATGGGCCCCAATGGCGGAACCAGCCGCCTGGCTTTATTTCCCCAGCTTTATTCTACCCCAGAATCAGGACACCAGCCTGACCGGGTTCTTACATACAATATGTGATCCATCCTATACGCCACCATGGACCACACGCGTCCATTCACACGCTCACAGCCCATCATATAGATATCCATGGACTGTGGCACATCTGGGTTCATAACAGGGATTGGCAAACCTTAGTATCCGGAACAACCATCCGTACCCTACTATAGGAGCCCTATTGACCCCTGCATCTGACCTCTAGTACACGAAGTATACGAAGGGCTACACACATTTGCCTCCCAAAGGACTACATACATTCCGGTTCATCAGGACCTTTAACTGACTACATTGAGTCGGTCCCAAGGGCGGTCTATGCCCACCTGGCACACTTCATACATCTGCCCCTATAGGGCTACATTCATTCGCTGGGCCTTTTAAAAAGCCACACAATACTTATAAGGTTCAACAGGTCCTTCACTGGACCTAATGGCGGCTACGCTCGCCTGGCATGATTTACACACAAGGTGCACAGTTCACACAAGCATTCAGGAACTGCTTTTCTTACCAGGCGTGGATCCGGGTCTCACTACCTGTGTCACAGGTTCCACCAGGCATCCCCACGGGCTCCTTCCCGGACGCATGTTGAGATACAGTGCCTACAAGTAGTATTCAACCCCCTGCAGATTTAGGTGGTTTGATAAGATGCAAATAAGTTAGAGCCTTCAAACTGCAAACGAGAGTAGGATTTATTAACAGAAGCATAAATCTTACAAACCAAAAAGTTATGTTGCTCAGTTGAATTTTAATAAATTTTAAACATAAAAGTGTGGGTCAATTATTATTCAACCCCTAGGTTTAATATTTTGTGGAATAACCCTTGTTTGCAATTACAGCTAATAATTGTCTTTTATAAGACCTGATCAGGCCGGCACAGGTCTCTGGAGTTATTTTGGCCCACTCCTCCATGCAGATCTTCTCCAAGTTATCTAGGTTCTTTGGGTGTCTCATGTGGACTTTAATCTTGAGCTCCTTCCACAAGTTTTCAATTGGGTTAAGGTCAGGAGACTGACTAGGCCACTCCATCACCTTGATTTTTTCCCTCTTGAACCAGGCCTTGGTTTTCTTGGCTGTGTGCTTTGGGTCGTTGTCTTGTTGGAAGATGAAATTACGACCCATCTTAAGATCCTTGATGGAGGAGCGGAGATTCTTGGCCAAAATCTCCAGGTAGGCCGTGCTATCCAGCGGACCAGATGGCCAGGCCCCTTGGCTGAGAAACAGCCCCACAGCATGATGCTGCCACCACCATGCTTGACTGTAGGGATGGTATTCTTGGGGTCGTATGCAGTGCCATCCAGTCTCCAAACGTCACGTGTGTGGTTGGCACCAAAGATCTCGATCTTGGTCCCATCAGACCATAGAACCTTGATCCAGTCTGTCTCAGAGTCCTCCAAGTGATCATGAGCAAACTGTAGACAAGCCTTGACATGACGCTTTGAAAGTAAAGGTACCTTACGGTCTCGTCTCTAACGGAGACCATTGCGGTGGAGTACGTTACTTATGGTATTGACTGAAACCAATGTCCCCACTGCCATGAGATCTTCCTGGAGCTCCTTCCTTGTTGTCCTTGGGTTAGCCTTGACTCTTCGGACAAGCCTGGCCTCGGCACGGGAGGAAACTTTCAAAGGCTGTCCAGGCCGTGGAAAGCTAACAGTAGTTTCATAAGCCTTCCACTTCCGGATGATGCTCCCAACAGTGGAGACAGGTGGGCCCAACTCCTTGGAAAGTGTTTTGTACCCCTTGCCAGCCTTGTGACCCTCCACGATCTTGTCTCTGATGGCCTTGGAATGCTCCTTTGTCTTTCCCATGTTGACCATGTATGAGTGCTGTTCACAAGTTTGGGGAGGGTCTTAAATAGTCAGAAAAGGCTGGCAAAAGAGATAATTAATCCACACATGTGAAGCTCATTGTTCTTTGTGCCTGAACTACTTCTTAATACTTTAGGGGGATCAAACAGAATACTGGTGGTTTGAGGGGTTGAATAATAATTGACCCACACTTTTATGTTTAAAATTTATTAAAATTCAACTGAGCAACATAACTTTTTGGTTTGTAAGATTTATGCTTCTGTTAATAAATCCTACTCTCGTTTGCAGTTTGAAGGCTCTAACTTATTTGCATCTTATTAAACCACCTAAATCTGCAGGGGGTTGAATACTACTTGTAGGCACTGTACGTCCGGTCTAGCGACCACCGGGTCAGCCACGGCTTCCCCTCCAGGTACTGCCACGACCCCGGACCTAGGCATGGAGCTAGCATGCTCCCATCATTTCATGCACACAGAGCCTTGGACTGCTCTGCACTCAGGCTGATGCTCCAACCCACATGCTCTCAGGCTGATCTCTGGCTGATAATGAAACTCTCACTCACTCAGCTGGCAGGCTCTTATCGTGCCTGCCACTCCCACTCTGACTCATCCAGCTGGGCTGCTATTACTCAGGACACACCCACCTGGGCTATCAGCAATCAGCACCCATTACATTCCTCAGGGCCTCATCGATCTCATGAGCCATTCACAGCCGCTCACTAGTCTCATGACTGTTTCAGATTCACAACACTCACATTTAACCCCTTGTGTTCCGGATAGGTTCACACAGCGTCATCCACTACAAAACCGGCCAGTATGAACAGGATCATACCCTGATCCTGCATGTGATGCGCCCCGGCCATGGGGACCATACCGGCGGTGCCTCACATAATATATACTAGATGGTGGCCCGATTCGAACGCATCGGGTATTCTAGAATATGTATGTAGTTGACATGCTGTGACTGACAGAACTTGTTCAGTCAACGTGAGTGAACTAATATATATATATATATATATATATATATATACTAGATGGTGGCCCGATTCTAATGCATCGGGCAGTCTAGAATATGTATGTAGTTTATTTATGAAGATTTAGCAATAATGCAAGGAGTACACGATATCTATCTATAACCTACCTATGTGTCTATCGTCTATGTATTTTTTAGATATTTTATCTTTATAATCTAAGGTTCTTGGTACGCATATTGGCCAATACCTGTTTGCCCATCAACCAGCTTCAAGGTGATTTTAGATCTGATGGGTCCCTATCCTACCTTGTCACTCTTTCCTTGGGCTCAGCTAAGCCTCCATTTTTACTATTTCTTGTAAGTTGGAGGACTCACTTAAATCAAAGAAACAATGTGACATCATATACAGTGCTGACCATTGACCCACCATACAGTGCTAACCACTGAGCCACCATATACAGTGCTAACCACTGAGCCACCATACAATGCTTACCACTGGGCCACCATATACAGTGCTAACCACTGAGCCACCATACAATGCTAACCGCTAAGCCACCATATACAGTGCTAACCACTGAGCCACCATATACAGTGCTAACCACTGAGCCACCTAAACACTGAGCCATCATATACAGTGCTTACTACTGAGCCACCATATACAGTGCTAACCACTGACCCACCTAAACAATGAGCCACCATATACAGTGCTAACCACTGAGCCACCATATACAGTGCTATCCACTGAGCCACCTAAACACTGAGACATCATACACAGTGCTAACCACTGAGCCACCATAAACAGTACTAACCACTGAGCCACCATACAATGTTGCAAATACAAAAGGTGAGGGGAACAAGAGGCGCAATAGTGCCCTTATCACTCGACACTAGATTGCAAAACCGGTGAGTAAAGCAATCCACTCACCTGATCCAGTTGTGACACCCACAACTGGTTTAAAGGATTGATAGGAATAATGTCCTGATGGCTGCTGCTGGACCTCCACCAACCACTCACACGTGGAAAAGCATCAAGGTACTTTGGAAAAGGTGTACAGCGGTCCGCGCTGCCAGGGTAACTCACATCAAAGAATACACGGGTAGATGAAGAGTTAATCAGATCCTTCTTTATTCTCCGACGCGTTTCGGTGCCCTCCTGGCACCTTCATCAGGGGTGGAGCGGGGGGGCCACAGGGACAGGAGGAGCGGGGGGGCCGCAGGGACAGGAGGGGTGGGGGGGCCGCAGGGACAGGAGGAGCGGGGGGCCATATGGACAGGAGGAGCGGGGGGGGCGCAGTGACAGGAGGAGCAGGGGGCCGCGGGGACAAGAGGAGCGGGGGGGGAAGAGGGTACTGCAAAGAGCGGAGGGGGCAGGAATAGCAGGGGTGCCGTGGGGGGGCTGTGAGGAAAGGCGCCGCTGAGGCCACCGTGTATCCCGGCGAGAGCGACGCTAACGCGACGCTCCCACCGGGCTGCAAATAGGCGCGAAATTCGAACTTTGAATTCTCGCGCCTATCTGCATAGTCTGCGCTCATTGGGCGCCAATGAGCGGCCTGTGTCTGGCGCACGATTTCGGCGACAGACGCAAAAAAAAACCTTAGACAATTATATAGTAGATATAGAGCTATTAATTCCATAGCACTTTACATACATTTGCAACACTGTCCCCATTGGAGCTCACAATCTAAACATCCTATCAGTATGTCTTTGAAGCATTTTAGTATTGGCTCATCACTACCCATCTGGAGATATATGAGATGTATTGATACGCCTCTTTGAGTCACTTGAAAAATTGTGTGAGTTTTGATAAGTTGATGACCTTCAGTGGCTTCACCTATGGCTTTGCTTATGCACATTATTCCTAAAGTGCATTGCAGATCAGGCTATTGACCACAACTATGAAATCATGAAATTCAACCAGACTTTACGGTTGTTGTGTGGAAAAAGTATGAGTGAAGGATGGCCCTCCTAAATGAATAGAGGAGGACCCTCCAAAATGTATGGTAGAGGACCACTTTACAGCCCTCCCAAAACTCAGATTTTATGCCGCCTACTGGCCCTCTCAACATTTGAAGTGAGGGCCAGCAATATTATTCCATGGAGATGGTGGAGGATGGAGAAGAAGAGAGGGATGATGAGGGCAAAATAAATAAAAATGAAGAATGAGGGACCTCTCAAATGTTAAAATGAGGGAGGTCCCTTCCAAATAAATGGTAGAAGGCCACCTGATGGCCTTTCCAAAACTAAGGTTTAGGGCCACCATCTGGTGCTTTCAAAATCTGGAGTGAAGGTGGCATGATGATTCCATGGAAATGGCGGAGGATGGAGGAGCAGAACAGGCATGTAGCTGGTATTGTAAAGTGTTAAGGAATGTTTTGCCCTACCTAAATAAAGATTAAGAATGAGGGAATGACGTCCCAAATGTAAGAGTTAGAGAGGTCTCTCCCAAATGTATGGTAGAGGATCACTTGATGTCCCCTAAAACTAAGGTTTTATGACACCTACTGGACCTCTCAAAATTTAGAGGGTGGCATGATGATTTCATGGAAATGGTGGTGGAGGAGGAGGGGGAGAGGAGTCAAAAGCCCAGAATACTGACGGACATGTTGTAACTGGCATTGTAGCTGGCATTGTAAAGAGCTGCAGAGTAAAAATTATGAATGGGGGAAGGACCTCCCAAATGCTTGAGAGAGGTCCCTCCCAATTGTATGGTAGAGGGCCACCTGATGGCCATCTCAAAACTCAGGTTTAGGGCCACCTTATGGGATAATACTCTGACAACATTATTCCGAGAAACCAGCTGTGAGTCAGAAATGCATGCAGGCATCTTTTCCATGCTCTTCCAATTCAGCTTTAGCTTCCCATTCAGCTTCAGCACTTTCCCATCCATTTCTTTTTTCTCAGAGCCCCAGTCCTCTTCGCTGGGTCAGGCTGAAACCTGTTTTGTGTTTCCCATTGTATTGGGTTTGCTGTTCAGCACGTACAGACAAATATTAAAACATTATGAATATGTTATGATTATGTATTATTGTATTGCTGGTGGTTTTGGTCATGTACTGACAGGTTATAGTGATGATGTATTATTGTATTGATGGAGGTTCTGATGATGTATTGACTGGTTTTGGTGATGTATTACTGTATTGACAATGGTTCTGGCAATATACTGACAGGGGTTCTAGTAATGTGTTATTGTATTGCCGGTGGTTCTGGTGATGTAGTCATGTGGATGTTGCAATCTTTAACTTAACAGACTTGATCCTAAAACATTATAGACATTGCTTCCGGATTATCAACGACCAAAGGGGCGGCAGCTGCGGCAAATTTTTCGACTGCCCCAGGCGCCACAAACAGTTGCTACGCCAATGCTCTTTTTGCATTTCTTCATAAGTGATATCGGGTTTCTTTTGCACTAGTGCGGACAGTTCACCCCGCAGGATGTCATTCTGTAATCCCTCCATAACATGATCTCGCAAAGCATGATCTCCGTCTACAATAGTTTTCTACTACCAATGAAGATTTCTTTTGGGGATCTCGATATAACCCCTCTAGCACAATAGCATATTGCACCAAACTTTCCTCAGCCCTATGAACGCGAGTGAACAGCTTAACCCTTAAGTGTCCAGCGGTGGCTAAATAGTCAAAAGAGTCTTCCAGGACCTCTATGATGTCATCCACCGTCTTACGTTTCTACTTTGACTTCAATAACACTGCCTTCCTGGCATCCCCTTCTAGAGCATTATGTGCCACCTCTAACTGTATATCATCAGCGATTCTATACAGGGCAATAGCGCTTTTCAGCCTCCATATCCAATCTGGCAGCAGCATAATGTAACCATCAAATTTCATAAGATGGTTCAACAAAGCTTCAGGGGGAGCCCTAAGGGCTAAAACACCATCGTTCCTGTCCATGGTGAACACTGTATCCTGCCAACTACGCCAAAATGTAACACCTCCGGCAACAGCGGGGATTTTAATTTGTTTTTATACAGTGATGCCATCGACAGGAAAGATAAGCTTCCAAAATGAAGGTAAAACAAAAAACAGATTTATTGTAACAAAACGTGCCCCTGTTTGCATAGGGAAGAAAAGTGAAATAAATAAACTGTACAATTTATAACCCAACAACTCGTACAAACAAAAAAAAAAATATGTCTTGTTTTCCTTACCAGAAGAACAGCCACATATCCCTGGTCCCAGTAAGGGAGAGTCTTCTCTTGAGCCAATAATGACATCCCCCTCCCCTAAATGTGTCCGGAATTAAACAAGGTTAGCTCCTACAGGGAAGCCATAATATGTGTCTGTTCTCCCAGTTCACATTGACACTATCCTCTATCAGGAATTATGGTTTACCAACTTTAAGTTTTGTTAAAAATGTTACTTTATTAACAATTAATCAATAAAAAGGTCATAGACCTACATAGAAAGACATAACCAAACAGACAAACTTATTGAATCCAAAAAAGTGACCTGTGACAATGGGGGAGGCTAAACTTTCCCTCTTATCTGTTTCCTCCTGCCTGTCAATGGGGGATTTTCACACTAAGGTAGTTGGTGCCTCCATACCACGGCGACTATCCCTCATCTTACCCTGTTTAAACCTGACAGGGGGTTGGTAAGAATAATTACTCCTGATACCACTTAACTCATAAGTTAACCAATTGTTGTTTTTCAAGAAATGTCACACACTTCCTCCTTCAGTGATTCAAGATGGATGCATTAGTTCTCCAATCTTTATGTGTTTCGTCCGACCTTATATTGTCGGACTCATCAGAAGGGGGAGATATGGATACTGACTTGCCTTTTAGAGTGCAAATGATCCCAGGGTATGAAATATGCAGACCATCAGGAATCATTACAAAGATTAATCAAATGTTCAAAAATTATAGGTGCAGTAAACAAAATCAAATTGTGAAAGGCAAGAAAACAACCACGATAGGGAGGACGTTCGGCAAACCTACGATCTTACTAACATGCTTGAGCCCTATATAAGGGTGAGGGGCTAAACCTCCGGATTTAGCAGACGACCCTATCTAAGATGTCATTTTTAGACCAAGAGAAATCTTTTTCCTTCTTACTTTTTTTCACCAGTATATGAACAAGTGAGTTCAAAAGATGCCGATGGTTAGACTGTAAGGTGAACTCATGATAGAGTCTCATGTGTTTTGGTGTGTGACACAGCATGGTGAGATGGCGGCAAACACATGAGACTCTATCATGAGGTTTAAAGAGGGTAAGATGAGGGATAGTCGCCGTGGTATGGAGGCACCACCTACTTTAGGGTGAAAATCCCTCATTGACAGGCAGGTGGAAACAATTAGCTTCCCCCATTGTCACACGCCGCCTCTTTGGATTCAATATGTTTCATTGTTTGGTTATGTTTTTCTATGTAGGTCTACAATCTTTTTATTGATTGTTAATGAAGTAACATTTTTAACAAAACTTAAAGTTGTTACACCATAATTCCTTTAAAAACTTGAAAAACTTACCTCCTATAAACATTAATATTTTCTATGTAAAAACTATCCCTATCAATAAATCTTCTGGGATCCCAATATGACTGTTTTTAGCTGTACAGGTAAGCAAATTACAACCCAAATTCTCCTAACAAGAAATAACATATAATATAAACTATATTAAATTCCTCTTTTCTTTTCTGTACAAGAACACAGACGATAAATTATTTTAAAGGGATCCTGTCACCTCCAAAACGCCACCTAAGCTAAAAAAACACATCCCTGCAGCATCCTATCACCATTCTCACACTCCTTTTGTGTCCTAAAAGCATCCTGTCAAAGTAGATAAAAATGATTTAATACTCCCTCATTAGGTATTATAATTAGCAAGGGCTATATTCTTTAGCCCTTAGGGTGTGTTTGTTTTTTGCCTGTCACCATAAGATCACGCTCTAATGGGCGTGATCTTTTATTCATGTTCTATTAAGGCGTCCTCCCTGCTCTCCACAGCGCTAGCTGGGCATGAATGAAGCGAATCGCATAATTTCCGGTCGGGTGACATCAGTACACCCATGCTGCTGTATTCTGTGGTGCTTGAAGCCGAAAGAGCGGCGTGGGTGTATTGACGTCACCCGACCGGAAATGAAGTGATTTGCGTTATTCATGCCCAGCCAGCGCCGTGAAGAGCAGGGAGGGCGCCTGAAGAGAACCTGAATAAAAGATCACGCCCATTAGGGCGTGATCTTATGGTGACAGGCAAAAAACAAACATGCCCCAAGGGCTAAATAATATAGCCCCTGCTAATTATAATACCTAATGAGGGAGTATTAAATCGTTTTTATCTACTTTGACAGGATGCTTTTAGGACACAAAAGGAGTGTGAGATTAGTGATAATATGCTGCAGGGACATGTTTCTTTAGCTTAGGTGGCGTTTTGGAGGTGACAGGATCCCTTTAAAGGGAACCTGTCAGCTAGTTTGTGTTCCCCCCCCCAGCTCCCAGCCATCACTTGTCTGTAGCTGCAGCTTTATAATACCAGTCTAATCATCCCTGTGTGAGCTTATAGTGTAATGTGAAAGGTGAAAGAAAAGCATTTATACACTTACATTTCCTTATATAATGAGGCAGTCAGTCTCCAGCTTGGAGGACGGAGACTGTTTTGCAGGGTAATAGTTAACATTTCAGCCTTATGTTAGAACATGTTGGGAGACCTGATGTGATGTCATAAGCATGTGACTACAATAGGTGGAGCCAAGTCCCTATAACATAATATGAATCTGCTCACTTAGCTCCACCCACTATGGTCACATGATCGTTACATCACACAGGTTCTTTAGCCATGCAAGGTAATAGTGAGTTAACTACTATCCTGCCAGACAGTCTCCCTCCTCCAAGGAGTAGACTCAAATGTTAGTGTATAAAAGCTTTTTTTCACCTTTACCACTACACTATGAGCTCAGACAGGGATGATTAGAATAAGACTATGAAGCTGCAGGTACAGATAGTGATAGCTGGGGGCGCATAAACCAGCTGACAGGTTCCCTTTAAGAAGCATACTCTGAGAACAGAAGAAAAAAAAAAGAAGAAAATAAAAAGAAAAAAAAAATCCAGACAGGTGGGTGCCTTAGGATTTTCACCACCGCTGTGGCATTTCCGAACTTCTCACCGCGCTATCAACAGTCCTCATCAATATGAATACAGTACATGCCTCACTGACATTGTACCATAAAGACTAGTCATTCTAGATGATCTAAACACCTAGATGATCCTAACTCGTTGGACTGGTCAGGGAGAATTTAAAATGTAGAAGAAGAATCTGAGGTACCTCATCCTTGTTTAAAGCATAGGGTGCTTGACCCTCCATGGGCATTGTGTCACACTTTACAACATGGCCGGCTCCTTCAAATGTTATCTCACTGTTGTGTTTTCCAATGCTCTCCTCTGAACTGGGATTAAGGATTAATTGTCCCAAACGTCACCAATCACAGGACACAAAACTGCTGAATTTATGAGAGAAGAAACAGGAAATAAAACAGGTATGTCTACTCCGGATTTTTCTTTCTTCATAGACAAAGCAGGAGCTCCCAGTCAAATAGTGTCTCCTCTCTGCTCGTCTCTGTGACAACCAACCACCACAACCAAACTTTATATGTTCTCAGACTGAGTGACAGAGCAGTGATGCAATAAAAGTATTTTCTAAATCCAGCAGCAAAATTGCATTTTTACTGCACAGTTCATCTTTTATTCACATCACAGCATTCATAAAATTATTTAAGTATTGTTTTATTAACACTAGAGATGAGCGATGTTCGACTCGAATAGTTCGCCAATCTCAAATTCGAGTCGATTTTGGCGCTATTCGGGTCATTCGCCGAATTCGAACAATTTGGTTCCAATTCGGCGAATTTCGAACATGTTCGATTTTGGTTCGAAAATGCGGCAGATGCGGTCAGAAAACCGCATCTGCCGCATTTTGAGCCAAAATAAACATTACCTAAAAGAAAGAAAGTGTTAAAAATAAAAAAATAATCAATGCTCACCTGTCCACGGTCCACCGAAGCCTCCGGAAAGGTCCTGTGGCTTCTAGGACCTGTGGTGACATTATGTTCTCGCGCGAACTCCGGTCACATGACCGGAGTTCCGCGAGAAAGTGACGTCACCACAGGTCCTGGAAGCACGGGATCTTGCCGGAAAGCTTAAAATAGATATTTTTATGATTCGGACCCTTTCTTTAAGTAAAAGTTACTTAAAGAAAAGGTCCGAAACATAAAAATATCTATTTTAAGCTTTCCGGCAAGGTCCTGTGCTTATAGGACCTGTGGTGACGTCATGTTCACGCGCGGGATCGCGCGAGAACATGACGTCACCACAGGTCCTATTATCAATAGGGCCTTGCCGGAAAGCTTAAAATAGATATTTTTATGATTCGGACCCTTTAAGTAAAAGAAAGGGTCCGAATCATAAAAATATCTATTTTAAGCTTTCCGGCAAGGTCCTGTGCTTCCAGGACCTGTGATGACGTCACGTTCTCGCGGAACTCCGGTCATGTGACCGGAGTTCCCGCGAGAACTGACGTCACCACAGGTCCTGGATGACACAGGACCATACCGGAGGCTTCGGTGGACCGCGGACAGGTGAGCATACATTATTTTTTTATTTTTAACACTTTATTTGACTTTATTTCACTTCCACAATGTATGTATATACATTGTGGAAGTGAAAAATCCCCACAAGCCCGGATTGTTCGATTTCCGGGTGTTCGACGGTGTTCGTCGAGCATTCGACGAACATTCGTCGAACACCCCGTCGATTCGACGAATCGAATCGAATTCGAAAACCGGGGTGGTGGCTCATCTCTAATTAACACTTTATAAAATTTAGAATAACAGTGAGTGTCACTGACATCTAGTGGTCAGATGTCATCGCTACAAGTGGGGACTCATAGTCTTCACCAACAGGCATATCTCTATACACCCTCCTACAGCTATGACAGGGGTCTCAAACTCCAGGCCTCGTTGGCCACACACAATGCAGGTTTTTCAGGATTTCCTTAGCATTTGACAGTTAGTGATTTCATTGTGTGTGGCCCTCGAGGCCTGGAGCTTGAGACCCTTGGGCTATAAGGTAACAATTCTTTTGGTATGTTGTTGGTGAGCACCTTTATAGTGTAATTTGTGGCAGTTGTTTTTCCTATAAGTCTTTGAACAGATTTGAATATAATTTATCTCTACTAGTTTATTCTGTAAAAGACATGTTCATATCTTTAATTTTGTTGATGCACCACAAAATCATCAAATTCCTGCTGTGAACCTGACATATGATTAATATATAATTTATATAGCGAAAAAAAAACCTTATGAATTTCAAGAAGAGATTTTTTTTTTGGCATACACATATACCCTCTAACGCAGCTAAGTACAATTTCGGTAACGTGTATGATACTGACAACCCCATTGCCTTATCTTTTTTTGGATAAACCCTTCTGCATTGAACTGAAAAGCTTTGTGTGTAAGAATGAAATATAGGGCCCTGCAAATACTCCAAAACGCGTTGGATTAAAAGCCATCACCATCTGACAACTGTGGTTATTTCATCATATGAGCAGCGCGGATCTGTGAACGCACTGCCTTTTTTCTGGTTTCTGCCTACAAATTTGACATACCTGTATTTCCTTTTATATGTCATGTAGGATTTTTTCAATCTCTTTTTCACCTGTGGTTGTTCGGCTGAGCACCACCCCTCGGCTTGAAGTTCAGATTGGATCACCTGACAGCGGTGAGTTTCATTTTCTAATAGTGCTGGGCATGCGTTTGACTCTATCTGTGTTATTTGACACTTCTGAACACGCAGTAAGATGCAGAGCAAATTCATTGCAATTTAAGTACGGAAGGAATTATTATAAACAATGTCAATTATCCAGGTGAACAGAATTTCAACAGCTTATTAGCAGGGAGACTGGATGCCGGGGCATTTTTTTATGGATGACTACTGTAAGGAACACTTGCAAGTCATGAGTGCTAACCCATTAGAACAAAAAATGACCTCCTTAACAGAAAAGGAGATCAGAATGTTCTAAAGAATAAAAACACTAAAATCATATAGAGACTTTAAATCTAAAGGTACAGTCACACGCGGTAATATGGCTTCCATATCGCTGGCAATTTGACGTGAGCACGCACGTTTCGGGAACATTTTTGCACATCGCCGTCACCCTGTCACACATAAAGATCTCGCCTGTGTTCTACGGCGATCCTGCGCACCGGAAATCGCCTGCAGAAGACCAGAAGCAATTTCTGTTTTCCACATCGCCGCATCACACGCCACCATCTCATCAGCGATGTGGGCGTAGAGTGTGAGTACGGCGAGGAGACAGGCGTGCCAGAGTGTTTTTCACTGTGCCCCTACCACTCCGATTGGCCGACACAACTGCGTAACCATTGGTCAGCCTTGTCTAGATGTCTGCGCACTACATGACGCATGTGTGCTTTGTACTATATCACTATTCAAATATGGCGCCTTAGCCATGGCCAGCCAATGGGAACGCAGGAGCGATCACCAATCGCGGCCGACAGGGTGAGCCGAACAGAATGCTCAGGCATGCCTCTGGAATTCATCCAGAGGGTCTGAGCTCGCTTTCTACATCGCTATTGTTCTTTCACGCGCAGAAATCGCCTGGTGGTTATCGCCTGATTTCACTGCAGTTCAGGGCAATCAGGCGACGCTCCACTGGCGATTTCTAAAATCGCCCTGTCTCACGTCACTACGCACAGGCGATGTGGTTTCCACATAGCCGAAATACACAAATTTACGGCGATATGGAAGCCATATCGCTGCATGTGACTGTACCTTAAGAGTCTTAAAAGAAATGTCACAGTTCCAGAAGAATGATGAATTTACCGAGGTGTGGAAATAAATTTATATGAACTATTCTAGTAAAATAATTAATTTAATCCTGAAAAAAAGGAAGAAGAAAATAAAATGATTTAGAAAGAAATAGAAATCGCTAGATTAGAATTAAATTCCCGCTTGTCTGATAGCCAAGTGAAAACATTCATTATGAAGTTATAGAAGAAATTGATATTAGTTTATCATGAAATAAAACAAAGAAAAAAACAAATTCTTAAGGGATAAACTGGATTAAACTTGGTTTTGAGTAAGGCAATATTTTCCATTTGGGAAAGATCATTTAAAGCAAACCAAAAAAGAATTTCAGAAAGTGACAGTCATGGCCACTTTACACGTCCCAACGTTGGTCCGATGTTGGATACAACTGTGCGGGAGCGCGCATTTTTTGGGCAGAATTCCAAGATCGCATAGGAGATGTTACACAGCGCGATATCGGCAGGCAAACCAACTGCAATGTGTACGCCCCCTTGTACGGGCGACCTAGGAACGACCAATTAACATGGAAGAGAATAGGGGAAGTTGTAGTCACACAGAACGATCCTGCCAGATCGTCCATCCAATATCGGGCAGTTGGAGAGCCTGCTCATTTCTTCCCCGATATCGTTTTGGCATCGTTCCTGCATCAAATTGGACATTTACACCATACAACGCAAGAACGATATCGGGGCCAACGCACGAACCACGTGACTTTTTATCGGAGTTGGACGCCGATATCGGGACGTGTAAAGTGGCCATCAGACTTTTGGACAACGGACTCCAACTTCAGTGCATCAGAAGACCAGATCTAAGGGTACCTTTACACGTCGCAACATTGCATGCAATTTCACTTGCAACTTACTGGTTGCAGTGAAATGATGGACACATTGTTCTATCTTGTTGCCATGTACAAAAAGAACAATGTGTCCATGATTTCACTGCAACCAGCAAATTGCAAGTGAAATTGCATGCAATGTTGCAACATGTAAAGGTACCCTAAGAGAATAGCTGTTCTCATTGTGGAGATTAATTCTGCATGCTAGCAGTGAAGAGACTTTTAGCCACAATGTTCCTCTGGGAAATATGCAAATTGTCTCTTCAGAGAGAGGTAGACATACTCCAGTGCCACCTAGAGTGCCACATCTGAGGTGAACTGCGCAGCTTCATAATGCTCAGTGCACATGCTCAGAAGCCCTCACTGACAGCATCGCATAAAAGTTCTGCTCAGTGCACCTGTGAAGTATTCTCAATGCACAGTTGGGGAAATGATGGCGCAGCTGCAGAAATTACACTGCGGCGGTGTCATATAAAGAAGGGGGACATTTGAATTGAAGAGCCGGGAGCGTGCCTGGGAAATCTATTATCACGCACAGCCAAGGGTGATACCAGCATTAAGGGGGAGACGGAGTCCTGGAGACCGCCCATAGAGCCCTGGAGACCTCCCCCTCCCTCCTATCTGACCACCATCTACTCACCTTCTCATCCTTGTCCTCCTCACCAGTCCCCCATATCCAGCCACTAGCTTATCCTCGCAGAAATCTCGCACATCTAGACATTCACAGACTCTCTGACTCTCTTCTCCCCCTGTCCTCTATATCTTCACTCCATGACACAGACAGTGCCACTGCTTTCTACAATGCCACCCTCACATCAGCCATAGACTCAGTTGCCCCTCTCATTCATCCCAAGAGGCGATGAATTAATAGGCAACCCTGGCACAACAATCTCACCAAAAAATTCCGACAAGTGTCCAGGGCTGCGGAGCGGCGTTGGAAGAAAACATGCCTACCAGACGACTTCACAATTTTCAAACAAGCTACATTTGCCTTCAAATCAGCCCTCACCTCTGCTAAACAGACCTACTTCACAAACCTTATATCTTCCTTATCCTACAACCCCAAACGACTGTTCAGCACTTTTAACTCTCTCCTCCACCCACCACGTCCCCCTCCGACCTCCCTCATCTCTGCTGAGGACTTCACTACATACTTCAAAAATAAGATTGACCAAATAAGGCACACCTTTATCGTTGCGCCCTTCCCTCATAACCTCCCTCTCCAACATCACTGAAGGAGAACTTACTTTTCTCCTATCCAAATCACACCTCACCACCTGTGCACTTGACCCCATCCCGTCCCACCTCCTCCCCAACCTCACTAACATGCTCATCCCAGCCCTAACCCACCTCTTCATCTATCACTATATTCTGGAACCTTCCCCTCGGCTTTCAAACATGCCAACATCACGCCAACCTCAAAAAGCCAAACCTAGACCCGACTGCTAAGACGAGCTACCGCCCCATATCGCTGCTCCCGTTTGCTTCCAAACTCCTTGAGCAACACGTCCATGCTCAACTTTCCTCCCACCTCTCATCTAACTCTCTCCTTAACAATCTACAATCTGGTTTCTGGCCCCACCACTCCACTGAAACTGCCCTAACCAAAATTACCAACGACTTATTCACAGCCAAAGCTAACAGGCAATTCTCCATCCTCCTTCTTCTCGACCTGTCCTCTGCCTTTGACACAGTCGACCACTTCCTCCTACTTCAGATTCTTTCTTCCCTTGGCATCTAAGGCCTTGCTGGGTTGCCTCATACCTTGCCAACCGCACATTTTGTGTTTCCCACTCCCACATGACCTCCTCATACCGTCCTCTCTCTGTTGGAGTCCCACAAGGCTCTGTCCTGGGGCCTCTACTTTTCTCCATCTATACCCTTGGCCTAGGACAACTCATACAGTCCCATGGCTTCCAGTATCACCTGTACGCTGACGACACTGAAATCTACCTCTCTGGCCCAGATGTCAACTCTCTGCTGTTCAGAATCCTGGAGTGTCTGTCAGCCATATCCTCCTTCTTCTCCTCTCGCTACCTAAACGTAGACAAAACCGAACGCATCATCTTTCCTCCATCCCATCTTTCATCTTCACCACCTGATCTATCTATTATGGTAAATGGCATCATGCTCACGCCCACCCCTCAAATTCGCTGCCTTGGAGTAACTCTTGACTCTGCCCTATCCGTCAAACCCCACATTGAAACGCTCACCACCTCCTGTCGCCTCCAGCTCAAGAATATTTCCAGAATCCGTCCTTTCCTCAGCCCTCAATCTACTAAAATTCTTGTACATGCCCTCATCATCTCCCGCCTTGACTACTGCAACATTCTCCTCTGCGATCTCCCTGCTAACACTCTTGCACCTCTACAATCTGTCCTCAACTCTGCTGCCCGACTAATCCACCTCTCTCCTCGCTACTCCCCTGTTTCTCCCCTCTGCAAATCCCTCCACTGGCTCTCAATTCCCCAACAAATCCAGTTCAAGCTACTAACACTGATCTACAAAGCCATCCATAAGCTGTCTCCTCCCTATATATCTGAACTAATCTCACACTATCTTCCCTCACGTAATCTTCGATCCTCCCAAGACCTCCTCCTTTCCCCACACTTATCTGTTCCTCACACAACCGCCTCCAAGATTTTCTCCGAATATCCCCCATCCTCTGGAATTCTGGATCCCAACACGTCAGATTATCCACCACACTCGGATCCTTCAGATGGAACCTGATAACCCATCTCTTCAGGAAAGCTTACAGCCTGCAATGATCGAGCCGCTGCCCCACCGCCTCCGGAGCTGCTTCCCCACCGCCACCGGAGCTACCACCTCTCCACCACCAGATCTGCTGCAACCCGGACCTACTGTTTCTCCCCATTGCCCCGTAGAATGTAAGCCTGCAAGGGCAGGGTCCTCTCCCCTCTGTATCAGTCTGCCATTCTTAATTTGTTTACTGTAAACCAGATCTATAATTTTGTATGTAACCCCTTCTCATGTACAGCACCATGGAATTAATGGTGCTATATAAATAAATAAATAAATAATAATAATAGAGTAATTAAGAGGACTCATTAGCATACAAAAATGTAAGTGACAAAGTCGTTTTTCACAACCATTATAGGACAGTTTTAGCTTAGACAGGGATGGTTAGGGATGTACTAGGAAGGTGCAAGGACAGGATAGGTTTGGGGGCAAAAACAAGCTGACAAGTTCCCTTTAAGTCATATTGAAAGGATCGTTAAAAAGTAAATTTTGACTTTTAGGATTGCTACTTCCAATAAGTGGTGCTACAGAAGACCAATGGTGCATTTTTTTATGATCACAGGAGTAAAGAAAAAGGAACGCCAATGAAAACTTACAGGAAATCCCTTTGGAAAAGAACAAGATATGGGCAATCCAAAAACAAAATGCACAAAATGAAAATCGGTGTCCTGGAGGAGCTGAGCCTGCAGAAAGAAGAATTAAGAGTGATTAATATAACAAATGCTTTAAATAATGACATGAATTCATTATTAACTAAAGGTTTGAATTTCTTTTTAATAGGTGATTTTGATTATACTGAATTTAAAATCTTAATTTAAAATTCAATTCAGTGAGAAACATACAGGATTAATGGAAAAAAAACACAGCAAAAAATATAATTCAAAATGTGAATTATAACCCTTTTTTTAGGCATGGTAAAATCAACATATATGCCCATCATACAACCCAGTAACACAGGGGTGGGGAACTCCAGTCCTCGAGGGCCGCAAACAGTGCAGGTTTTCAGGATATCCTTAGTATTGCACAGGTGATAACATAATCACTTGCACTGGTGATGATTCCAATCCCTGTGCAATACTAAGGAAATCGTGAAAACCTGAACTGTTTGCGGCCCTCGAGGACTGGAGTTCCCCACTCCTGCAGTAACACAATAGATCTTTTTTTTTTGATCATGTACTAAACAAGATGGAATCACTAATATTTATGAAAGAGAAAAGTAATCTTTTTGAAGGGATAAAACAGGATTTATAAGTTTTAGAGAATAGTAATGGGCGAAGCCCAACTGTGAAGTTTGGGATACATACCAAACACCTAGTGTTCATGCATGGACCCTGAACATGGACTTCCCTAAGAAGTCTATGTTACTGTTGGGGTTCAACTGGGAGGGCAGTAAAAATAAGCAAATGATGATTAAAGCAGGAGCATTATACTTACCAAACTCTGGTGCTGTAATCACACTAGCCCCATGTTTATTTACTGCTCTGACTCCAACAGCCAAACACCAATGCCCACTCTCTGTGGCTGTTGTGCCCCCACCCATTGTGCCGGTGTTTGTGATTGGTTATCATATACATTTGTGTATTATCAATGAACCTGCCGTCATAGGGGCGTAAAAATTAATAAATAATTTGCATAGGGGTTCGATATATTTTTTAATTCTCAATGCAGATAATGAAGCCAGCTACAGGGTGCCTCCCCCAACTGCCTAGTTTTATCTTGGCTGACAATCAAATATACAGTGGAGCCCATTATTATTTTTTTAAATTATTTTAATTAATAATTTAAAAAGAAAATGTGTGAGGTCTGCCCTATTTTTGATTGCCAAAGAAGGTAAAACACTCAGTGGGGGCTGGTATTCTCACTGTGATTAGGCCCATGGGTATTGGACCCCCAGGCTACAGAATAGCAGTCTGCCCCAGCCCAGAAATTGGCGCATTCATTAGAATGTGGTGGAAATCAGGGTAATAGAAGGGGTTAATGAAAGCTCAGTATTGACAGCTGTCATTAAAGGCCCAGTTACAAACACAGATAATTGTGCAGAAATTGTTCGCAGATCTCTGATTGCAGTGAAATCATGGACACATTGTTACATTTTGTGGCCGTGTACAAATTGAACAATATGTCCATGATCTCACTGCAACCAGAGATCTGCAACAATCTCTGAACAATTATCTGTGTGTGTAACGTGGCCTTAAGTCCTAGATTGGTAATGTTCAGGCTTCCATGAGATCTCATCACCAATTTTGTGAGTACCGTATATACTTGCGTATAAGCCGAGTTTTTCAGCCCAAAAATTGGGCTGAAAAGTACCCCCCTCGGCTTATACACGAGTCAGTGCTGTATACCGATGTATACATCGGTACATACCGATGTATACATCGTTATACAGCAGCCCCCGCAACCCCAGTAATGCAGGGCCCCCCCAGCGTCTCTCCGGTCACCTGTAAAGCAAACTATACTTATCAGTGTCCCGCTCGCACCCGCTCGCAGCTGCCGTCCGCGATCCTCCATCTTCATGCGACTCCTTCCTGTTTCTGTGCGCGTCGCCGGCAATGACGTCATTCCCTGCGACGCGCACAGGAAACAGGAAGGAGTCGCATGAAGATGGAGGATCGCGATGTCGGCATCGGCGGGCGAAGACAGCGGGACACTGATAAGTATAGTTTGCTTTACAGGTGACCGGAGTCAGGCTGGGGGGGCCCTGCATTACTGGGGCTGCCTGTATACTACCGCTGGGGCTGCTATATACCTCTGGGGCCCTGTATACTAACACTGGGGCTGTATATACTACCACTGGGGCTGTATATACCTCTGGGGCCCTGTATACTACCACTGGGGCTGCTATATACCTCTGGGGCCCTGTATACTACCACTGGGGCTGCTATATACCTCTGGGGCCCTGTATACTAACACTGGGGCTGTATATACTACCACTGGGGCTGCTATATACCTCTGGGGCCCTGTATACTACCACTGGGGCTGCTATATACCTCTGGGGCCCTGTATACTACCACTGGGGCTGCTATATACCTCTGGGGCCCTGTATACTACCACTGGGGCTGCTATATACCTCTGGGGCCCTGCATACTAACACTGGGGCTGTATATACTACCACTGGGGCTGTATATACTACCACTGGGGCTGTATATACCTCTGGGGCCCTGTATACTACCACTGGGGCTGTATATACTACCACTGGGGCTGTATATACTACTGGGGCTGCGTGTATACTACCACTGGGGCTGCTGTATCTACCTCTGGGACTGGTGTATACCACACTGCTGGGGGCTGTATACTTGTGTTAGGGTCCACCCTCGGCTTATACACGAGTCAATAGATTTTCCCAGGTTTTGGGGGCAAAAGTAGGGGGGTCGGCTTATACACGGGTCGGCTTATACACGAGTATATACGGTAAATAATTAAAAAACACAGGCACAAAGAAAAGTCTTTTCTTTGAAATAAAACACCAAAATTCTCCAGGAAATTAGTATAAAAATTATCGAAAAAATCCAGCATTGCATTGGAAAGGAAGGGGTGTATGTTAAATTTGTAGGTGAGGTCCTAAATTTAATTTTTACATACAATGCTTTCCAATCAATAAAGAATGGTTTAGTTAACAAAGGGTACAGCAATGGGAATGCCAGTAATGTGCACATCAGCAAACATGTACTTAGCGGTGTTAGAGGGTCTATATGTGTATACTGATAATAATCCCTTTTCGAAATTCGTAAAGATTTTTATTCACTATACAGATGATATACTAATCACATGGTCAAGTTCAGAGTATGAATTTAATGATTGTGTGGTGTATATTAACTAAATTAAGAAATCATTATGTTGTAACATTTGACATGGGCTGATATGTGACAGCCGAAACGCATCATTTATTTTTAAAATATGGAGTATAAAATAAATCTTTAAAGAATAAATAAATAATTTTATGATGTACCAGTATGTTTATTAAAATGTAAATGAATAAGATGAACATGTCTTTAATGGCGGCATTTGGGGGCAATAACCTGAGGTTTTTGGATGCTAATATGGAGATAATTAATCAAAACTATACAAAGACTTATAGCCACAATTTTGTAACTATAAAGTCCAGGTTTTGGGTTCATGTTCAAGTTCTGGTCAAGTCCTTTCCCAAACCCAGACTTTAAAAAAATGTCATGCCGGATCCACCAAACGTGACCATCTTTGGGTTCGCCCATTTATAATTATGACGTACCTGTTGTGGGCAAATATTAGAAATACCTAATAATGTCACTTTCTACTCAGACCCACAGAAGCGCATTATCGCAAGGAATTGCCATCATCTGAGTTTTTCAGCACCTAATGCACCTTATTCCAACACTTCCTTTGCTAGAGTCTCCATTTGAAGAAATGTTTTAGATGATCCACTAAAGATTTTACTTTAAGGGTGCGTTCACACACTGCGTATTTTTATGCAAGTTCTCTTGCAGTTTTTGTAGCCAAAACCAGGGTTGGCTGATTAAAACCAGCAGTGGGTGATTAAATACAGAAGTGGAGCACTTGTTTCTATTAGGGTAGGGACACACAATCAGTATTTGGTCAGTATTTCACATCAGTATTTGTAAGCCAAAACCAGCAGTGGGTGATTAAATACAGAAGTGGAGCACATGTTTCTATTAGGGTAGGGACACAATCAGTATTTGGTCAGTATTTCACATCAGTATTTGTAAGCCAAAACCAGGAGTGGGTGAAAAATGCAGAAGTGGAGCACATGTTTCTATTATATGCTTCCTCTGACTGTTCCACTCCTGGTATTGGCTTACAAATACTGATGTGAAATACTGACCAAATACTGATCGTGTAACTCTGGCATTAGACTTTTCCTCTGATTGTTCCACTCCTGGTTTTGGCTGCAAAAACTGTAACAGCACTCTCGTAATAATACGCAGCAAATACGCAGTGTGTGAACGCACCCTTACTCTGGAGGCGAGTGCCACAGATTTTCTTATATTAAGACAGTGACATAGGTTGTAAATTTCTTTATTATGTTGCGAACTGTGGACAAAACAACCTCAAGATCTCTGGAGATGGACTTGTAACCTTGAGATTGATGATATTTTTCAACAATTTTTGTTCTCAAGTCTTCAGACAGTTCTCTTCTCTCTTTGTTCTTTATGTTTAATGTGGCATACACAGATACACAATGCAAAGATTGAGTCAACTTCTCTTGTTTTTATCTGGTTTCAGGTTTGATTTTCATATAACCCACACCTGTTAGGCTGGTTTCACACCACGTTTTTTGAAATCCTGTTCTGTCCATTCTGAAAAGGACAGAACAGGATCCATTTTTGCTTCCTATGGATCCCTATGGTGCCGAATCGGTCATAAATGGACATCCGATTCTGTCAATTCAGTCCCGGATTAGTTTCTGTCTTGTCTTTTTCCGGCCCCAAAATCAGAGACTGCTCCGATTTTGGGCTCCGGTAAAAAAAACGGACCAAACCGGTCAGAAACTAATCCTGGGCAATCCAGCGCACATAGCATGGGAGTCTGGGTACCGGGCTCCAGGAAAAAACAGGATCATTTCCCGGATCCAGTTTTAGTGCACTACAACTGCTCTGTTCCCGTAATTTCACTTTAGCAGTGTATCTACATACACTGCTAAAGTGAAATTAAATTGAGGAATAGATAAAAATAAAAAAATAAATGCTTACCTCTCTGCCGAGGGTCCCGCGATGCATCCACCTCCGATGGCTGCAAGGACCTTAATCAACTGACTGGGAAGGGGCGGGGCAACCCAATCAGCTGATGTGTCATATGACCACCTTAGCGCAGTCTAAATTACCCGCTCATCGGTTTTGGCAGGCAGGCGATTTAAACCATGCTGATGCAGTCATGTGACACATCAGCTGATCAGGTTGCCCCACCTCTTCCCGGTCAGTTGATTAAGGTCCTTGCAGCCATCGGAGGTGGATGCATTACCGGACACTCGGCGGACAGGTGAGCATTTATTTTTTTATTTTTAAGCAATCCTTTATTTAATTTCACTTTAGCAGTTGTAATATGATTACTGGTACCGTAAGTGATGGGAGATATGTGTCAGCCAGGTTGATGAACTCTGTTATGTGAGCTGGGGCTGATTCAGCACATCCCTCCCTCCCTGAGGTGTGGTCAGAGAAGTTAAATGATCAGCTATGGTTTTTTTTCTCTGGTGTGAGTTTTGGGGTGCAGCAGAGCATATTGTGCAGCTGTGAGCCTAAGAAGCTGATCTCCAGTTTTGTTGTGTTCATATGGTTTATGACAGCAATTAACCAGACGTTTACCCTGCAAGGCTTCCTGTGTCTACCTGGAATTGGCAGCTTTGAGTGTCTCTATCACACTTGGTGGAGAATGCGGGCATAGACCCCCAGGAAGCGCCTGTATTCACTACAAATGACCTGTATGTCCTGGGTGAAGGCAGCCACAAGCCTGCAAACACAGTCAGGCGGCATGGAGGACCTGATTAAGCACTTGGTGCAGATCCAACAGCAACAGCAGCAGCAACACCAACAACAGCTTGCGCAAAAGGAAATGAATCAACTCTTGATGCAGCAGTTGCAGCAGCAGCAGGAACAGCAACAGGAACTCCTGACTGAGGTACTCCGTGCAAGGGCAGCTGGCCCATCACCAGGTCCAGATGAGGATTCCGGCGCCAGGAAGGCGGTAAGATGGGCACTCCAAAAGATGACCCTGGGGGATGATGTTGAAGCCTTTTTGACGATTTTTAAGAGGGTTGCAGAGCGAGAAAAACTGCCACCGGGAGAGTTGGTGCCATTTTTAACAGGAGAGCCCCAAAAAGCTTACTATGACCTGGCTTTACAGGACGCTCAGGAGTAGAGAAGCTAACGACTGAGATTTTAGCACACCTGGGTGTGACTATGACTGTTAGAGCTCAGTGGGTTCATCAATGGGCCTATCATGGCCACAAACCCGCCTGCTCCCAGATATTTGACTTGCTACATCTCGTGCAAAAATGGCTGCATCCAGAATCCTCCACACCAGCGCAAATGGTGGAGCGAGTGGTAATGGACAGATTTGTGCACGCCCTCCTGTATCCAGTGCAAACCTGGGTTGCTCAGGGTGACCCCCAGAATGCTGACGACCTGGTGGGACTGGTGGACAGGTACCAGGTGGTGGAGAGTACCCTGGGGAAGCTACGTGACTTGCCAGCTACATATTGGGGGGTACAAACCGTGTCTAACACCCAAAGGAAGGGTAATAGAGCCACGGGTTGAGGAAGGCCAAGGCCCCAAGGGGCAAGTGGAGGAGTAACAAAACCTCCAGCTGGTCCATTAATCTGTTGGCTGTGTCAAGGCCCTGGTCATGTATCCGCCCGTTGTCCCCTGACTACTGAGCGAATGGACTGTAGTTTGGGTTGGAGCTCCTCATATTAAGCTTACCCGGTCTGCAGCATTGACAGCGAACCCAGAGAGGGCCCACAGGCATGTCTTGTGGAAGTGAATAGGGCCCGGGTAATGGGACTATTGGACTCCGGAAGTTTGGTGACCCTGGTGAGGGCCACACTTCCCCATCGACTGATACCGGGTAAAAAGGTGGGTGTCTGCTGTATCCATGGAGATGCCAAGAACTACCCGTTGCTATTGTGACCATAAAAACAAACTGCTGGACAAAGTCACATGAAGTCGGGGTGGTGGACGACTTAGTGCACCCGGTGATAATCGGGTGGGATTTTACTTTGTTTTGGGACTTGTGGGAAAAGGGGGTGGTATCCAAGGGTCCTTGTGAATGACAGTCAGCCCACCAAGAGACCTTGCCACTGCAGGAGGCAAATGAGTTTCCCCTAGGTGTATTGCTCAGTGACGAGGATGAGCCGGAGTCCCATGAAGCCGACTTCCCGGAGTTGATGACATCCAGCGGGAATTTTGGGACTGCTCAAATGAGGGACTTGACACTGAAAGGGGCCTTTGGAAATGTGACTGTTACAAACGGGGTTGCCCAGATGAGAGGTGAGGTAAAAGAACAGCTGTTGGTTCCAAGGCCCTATAGACGCAAAGTACTAGACATGGCCCATTCTCATGTCCTGGGTGGTCACCTAGGGGTAGATAAGATCCAGGAGCAGATCCTTCGGAGGTTCTATTGACTTTGGTGTCATCGGGAGATTGTAGACTATTGTACGTCATGTACCACCTGCCAGTTGACTGCCCTCGTTGCTCACTTCCGAAGTCCGCTAGTGCCTTTACCAGTTATAGAAGCGCCTTTTAATCTAATTACTATCGATCTGGTGGGCCCCCTGGTCAAGTCTGCAAGAGGCCACCAGTACATCTTAGTAGTCCTGGACTATGCGACTTGGTACCCAGAGGCGATACCTTTGAGAAATTGCTCTGCTAAAAATATAGGCCAAGAATTGGTGCACATCTTCTCTAGAACGGGACTTCCAAAAGAGATCCTCACAGATCAAGGAACCCCCTTTATGTCCATGGTTATGAGGGAACTGTGTAAAGCACTACAGATAACCCAATGGAAAACCTCAGTGTACCATCCGCAGACAGATGGCCTCGTGGAGAGATTCAACAAAATGTTGAAGTCCATGCTGAAGAAGGTGGTCAAGAAAGACGGTCGTAACTGGGACAGTCTCCTACCATATCTGATATTCTCTATCAGAGAGGTTCCCCAGGTCTCAACAGGATTCTCTCCATTTGAACTCTTGTATGGTCATCATACTCGATTTCTTTTGGACATAGCAAAAGAGATGTGGGAAGCGGAGGTGACCCCCCCCACCAGAGTGTCGTTGAGCATGTCGCTCAGATGCAGGCGAGAATTGCCGAGGTAATGCCCATCGTAAGAGAAAATCTGCTCCGAGCGCAAGAGGCGCAAGCAAGGGTGTATAACCGCTCCGCAAGGGTGAGACAGTTCCGTCCTGGTGATCGTGCACTGGTATTGATCCCTACAGTCGAAAGTAAATTCCTCGCCTAGTAGCAAGGGCTTTATGAAGTGGTCGAAAAAGTGGGCGAGGTGAACTACAAGATTCACCAACCTGGAAGAAGGAAGCCCTACCAGGTATACCACATCAACCTGCTGAAACCATGGTGGGATAGAGACCCTATGGAAACCCCCTGTCTGGTAGGCAAGATGGAGGCCGACATCAAGGAGGTCACAGTGGCGGACACACTGCCGAGGGCTCAAAAGCAACAATGTCAAGAGTTGCTTCATCGGAACAGGGATCTCTTCACAGACCTGCCGGGATGTACTCAGGTTGTGGAACATGATATCCTGACTGAATCACATGTGAGGGTTAACCTGAAGCCGTGCCGGATGCCTGAAGCTCGTCGAGAAGTGATCTCGAAGGAGGTGACGAGAATGTTGAACCTTGGTGTTATCAAAGAATCGAAAAGTGGCTGGTCCAGTCCCATCATACTTGTGCCGAAACTGGACGGATTGTGGCGGTTTTGGAATGACTATCGCAAGTTGAACGAAGTCTCCGAGTTTGACGCCTATCCGATGCCTCGAGTTGATGAGCTCATCGAGAGGTTAGGACCAGCAAGGTACGTCACTACCCTTGACCTAACAAAGGATACTGGCAGATACTTATGTCAAAGAGTGCCAAGGAGAAGACGGCCTTCTCTACACCTGATGGTTGTTTCCAGTATACGTGGATGCCATTCAGCTTGCAGGGAGCCCCGGTTACCTTCCAGATGGCCATGGACCGAATCCTAGCCCCCCATAAGAGGTACGCTGCGGCTTATTTGGACGACATTGTGAACTTTACCTCGGACTGGGAAAGTCACCTGCAGAAGGTCCAGATGGTGCTGCAGGCACTGAGAATCGCGGGGTTCACAATAAACCCGAAGAAGTGCGCCATCGGGAAGGAGGAGGCCAGGTATTTGGGCTATGTTGTTGGTAGAGACCAGATCAAGCCACAACTAAATAAAGTGGAGGCAATCCAGAGTTGGCCACAACCCCTCTCTAAGAAGCAAGTCGGAGCCTTCCAGGGACTTGTCGAATATTACCATCGATTCATCCCAAACTTTACTGTGAAAGCCGCTCCCTTAACTGACCTCCTTAAGGGCACGAAGTCCTCCATGGCCAAGTGAACTTCGGAAGCTGAGATGGCTTTCCAGGACCTGAAGTCAGCTCTGTGTAAACGACCGGTCCTCTTGGCACCAGATTTCAGCAGAGAGTTTGTACTCCAGACCGATGCATCAGAGATCGGGCTAGGAGCTGTCCTGTCCCCGGTAGCACATGGCGAGGAACATCTGATCCTGTACCTTAGTAGAAAGTTGTCGTCCTGCGAGAAAAACTATACTATTGTAGAAAAGGAGTGTTTGGCCATCAAATGGGCGGTGGACACGTTATGGTATTACCTCCTAGGGTGATAGTTTAGACTGGTGTGAGATCATGCGCCCCTGAGGTGGCTGAGGGACAGATGGGGAAAGAATGCCAGAGTGACCCGGTGGTTTTTGGCACTTCAGGATTTCACTTTCCATGTTGAGCACAGGCCCGGGAAATTACATGGGATTGCAGATGCCCTGTCTAGGTTCCCCTGTTTGGTGTAAGATGGTGCCCAAACCCCCGGCTTTTATGTGTAATATGATTACTGGTACCGTAAATGATGGGAGATATGTGTCAGCCAGGTAGATGAACTCTGTTATGTGAGTTGGGGCTGATTAAGCACGTGCCTCCCTCCAGGAGGTGTGGTCAGAGAAGTTAAATGTTCACCTCTGGGTTTTTTTCTTTGGTGTGAGTTTTGGAGTGCAGCAGAGCATATTGTGCAGCTGTGAGCCTAAGAAGCTGATCCCCAGTTTTGTTGTGTTCATATGGGTTATGACAGCAATAAACCAGACGTTTAACCGGCAAGGCTTCCTGTGTCTACCTGGAGTTGGCAGCTGTGAGTGGCTCTATCACACAGTGTATGTAGATACACTGCTAAAGAGAAAGTAACAGCGCCGACACCACTTACCTGGCTTGGCTCCCCCCAGCTCTTTCTGTGTCTGGATCCCTCAAAATCCTGGATCCAGACACAGAAATGGCATCAGGAGTTTACAGTCCGGACCTGTCTGTTCCTGTCTGTGGGGTCCTGCGAAACACCTGATCCCACGGACAGGAACAAAACTGTGGTGTGAAGCCAGCCTAACTAGCCAGAGGTCGGTTTATAAAAACATAACATGCTTGAACAAAGTTGTTTACCCACAATTTTGGAAAGGTGCCAACAATGTTTCCCTGCTCATTTTGGTGTTTTGTGTGAAAACATGTCAAATTTGCCATTTTTTCCCCTTTTTTGTGTTGTTTCAATACACACAACGCATCACTTAAATGGAATCCCAGGAAAGTCAATGGCTTTTCAAGTTGTGCTGTTCAGCCTGTGCTTTTTTGACCTGATCTGTTTTTTGGGTGTAAAAGTGATCCTTAAAAAGAATGAGCGATCAATTATTGCTGCATTTTTCTGATCTGCTTTTCCCATTAAAACTATTGTCTATGGGCTAAAAAACACAGCCAAAATGAATCACAAATGGATGATCTGTTTCTGATGTGTTTTTTGAACAGCTGATCTAGTTTTCCAGCTGAAAAAGAGAAAAAAACGCACCAGAAAAGAAGTATGAAAAATACATAGTGTGAACATAGCCTTAGGATCTTGCTAAGGAATCTGCTGGCTGAGAATGAAATATGAATGATTACCATTCTCAAAAAGGCAAGTTCCAAAAATGTTTACTTTTGCTTGAGCTTTACTAATTGCCTCTTGAATTTTTCAACTAGTTAGCTCTTATCTGCCCCGCGAACCCCGAAGAGGAGTTTTTTGAGCACAGATGCACAGATCTTCTTTGTAAAGATTTTGCAATAAAACCACTGAGATACTTAGATCACGTCTCACATTTACAGTCAGGAGGATTCATCATCATACAAACCTCTTTAAGTACAGCCCTTTGATTTCACATGCCTTGCATTAAGCTCCTATCACTGAGAATCAGATAAGGTTTTCTAGAAAAAAAATAATCTTTTTGAACCAGAAGATAAAACCCATTTCCTTTTCTTGAACTACAATACCGATATATATACATGTATATTGCAGATTGTTTCTTATAGAAGCCATAGCTTTGTTTGGTCTGTTCCTATTGAACATGGATAGATACATGAAATTGTCATGTTTATATTTTGGAACTTTTTGCACGTTATTTTTTTCAACGTATACAATTTCTGTCGACAAATCAGCACCTCTCATCACAAGGATTAAGCAATTAGCTGAAACGTTGAAGGACAAATTAAAACACATGGTAAGTGACCATAAATCCTCTATGTTTCATACGTGTTTGCATTGATTATTAATTGATTGTTTATTACTTTTTTGTATTGTTGTAGGAACTTTTTTTGGGTACTCCAAATCACGACTGGGTAACGTAACATTATATTATATAATAAATGTCTACCTTTACTTTATAGGTTCACTATATTGTTTTGATGAAAGTCTGTCTATATATGATCAATGCTTTCTGTTGTTACTGTTTAGCATATTTTGTAGTTAAAAAATAATCTATAGAGAAAGATTACCAATAATAACCTACAATCTGATCCTAACCAGATCAGTATTGGATATAGAATATATAACTTAAATAGCAGGAACTTAACCCTTTAAAATACAAGAAGACCAATTGCTGCAACAAATCCGATGTTAATAATTTATTAATTGTAGAAAAATTACAGAAAATATTTACAAAAGTTTTCTTACACTCAATAATCACCCTGGTGAGAGAAAATGACAGGATTGTGGCTAACCACAGAGGAAGGACATAGCGCTTAGCAACTGAAGCGCGCCCGGTGCGCGTTGCGCTGGGCCACGGGAGCCTGTCGTGCTGGTAAGTGTTGCCAGGGTGACGGACAGATGACATGGTTCTGCTGTCCTGTCACTTTCGGTACGTGGCCGGCACGTCAGAGCATCCTGCGACACAACATGCGGCAGAGGCGCCACCGCACACCAGCTGCAGGAAGTTATCCCATTAGTTTAGCAGTATATAAGGGGCATATTCCAGCTAAGGGCGGCTTCACACTGCGGCACGATCCGGTCCGGGGCTGTCCGGGAGGACCCTGACAGCCGCGGACCGGATCAGCACACAGGACTGGAGGGCTAATATGCCCCCTGATCCGGTGTGCAGCGCACGCAGCTGCAGCCGCTGACAGGTCAGGACAGCGGCGCCCACGGTCCTGACCTATCAGCAGCGGGAGCTGCGTGCAGCTGCACACAGGACCGGAGGGCATATTAGCCCTCCGGTCCTGTGTGCTAATCCGGTCGGCGGCTGTCAGGGTCCTCCCGGACAGCCCCGGACCAGATCGTGCCGCAGTGTGAAGCCGCCCTAAGAAGCCATGCCTCCTGACGAAGCTGCCCCAGGCAGGGAAACATGTGTCGAGGTTGGAGGGGTTACAGTCGCCAGCTCTTTTTACACCACTATGTCTCAAGGTAAATAGAAGCAATTTGATTGCTCTGAATTGACATTTGATGAGTGGTGTTGTTACCTGATAGTGTATTTAGACCATATGGGTAGTTGATCATACCCCATTATGGGGTTTACAGCAGTCTTAACTTGGAGCACTGGTGGAGTATCTCCTCTTATTTGGCGGTTATTTCATGTCCTTCCTCTGTGGGGTAGCCACAATCCGGTCATTTTCTCTCACCAGGGTGATTATTGAGTGTAAGAAAACGTTTGTAAATATTTACTGTAATTTTTCTAAAATTAACAAATTATTAGCATTGGATTTGTTGCAGTGACTGGTCTTCTTGTATTTAAAAGAGTTAAGGTCCAGCTATTTAGGTTATATATAAAGAAAGATTGACTAAAAAGTCCATAACCCATGCCATTAAAGAAAAAATGATTTTATAAGGGACCAAGGTAATTGATGTGGATGTACAAAAAAGAGAGAGAGGGCGCACAATAGGGATGAGCGAGTACCATAATACTCACTCGCTATACTCGAGCCGAGTAGTTTTTCATACTCGCATATTCGTCCGAGTAGCGAGTACAATGTAAGTCAATGAGTGATTGGCTCTGCCCACACCCATCCGGCTATAAAATGAGTCTTACCGGGACATGGCGGGAGGGTGGGATTTTTCAATCTTTCACAACATCAAACAGCTTGCATTGTCCGTCAGAGAGCCTAACATTGACTCTGCTCACCCTGAGGTGCCAGCTCCCATTGTTTACTGAAGGGAGCTTTCAATTTATGTCAGATTGATAATGATTGACAAATCACTCATTAGCACCAGTGATACTCGCCGAGTAACGAGTATTGTGAATACCGTACTACTTGTGCAACTAGAGAGTAGTAATGAGTCTACTCACTTATCCCTAGTGCACACCCATGTGTAAAGATGTAGCAAATACTTAAAAATTAAGAAAGTAAATAAAGGGAAGGAACAAAGTAGCCTGCAGGCAGGAGTCCAACTATAACAGGTTGCAATCGCACCCAAGCCCTGGACTCCAGGGGGCCCCAACAATCCGTTTGGCCTATAGAAAAAGACTATTGCTATTATAAATTTGCAATAATTGGAAGTCCTGTTGGAGCTTTTACATCAGGGCCCATGAAGTTACGCCACTGTCAGCAGGTATACATATACATATTTGAATGGAAGGACACAATGTATGTTGTCAAACCATGCACATTAAGAACAACCTCAAGCAATTAATTGTGAGGACTCTGTGGTCTCAAACCAAGTGCATCTCAATAAACTTGAATGTTATCAAAAAGATAATGTATTTCAGTAATTCAATGCATAAAGTGAAACACATATATTATATACAGTCATTATAAACACAGTGATCTATTTCAAGTGTTTATTTCTGTAAACGTTGATGATTATTGCTTACAGCCAATGAAAACCCAAAAGTCATTATCTCAGAAAATTAGAATATTATATAAGACCAACTGAAAAATTGATTTTTAACTCATAAATGTTGGCGTAATGAAAAGTCTGTACAGTACATGCACTCAATACTTGGTCAGGCTCCTTTTGCAAGAATTACTGCATCAATGAGGTGTGGCATGGAGGTGATCAGCCTGTGGCTACTGAGGTGTTATGGAAGCCCAGGTTGCTTTGATAGCAGCCTTCAGCTCGTCTGCATTGTTGGGTCTGGTGTCTCTCATCTTCCTCTTGATAATACTCCATAGATTCTCTATGGGGTTTAGGTCAGGTGAGTTTGCTGGCCAATCAAGCACAGTGATACTGTGGTCATTAAACCAGGTATTGGTACTTTTGGCAGTGTGAACAGGTGCCAGGTTCTGCTGTAATATGAAATTTCAATCTCCAAAAAACTTGTTGGCAGAGAGAAGCATAAAGTGCTCTAAAGTGTCCTGGTAGATGGCAGCGCTGACTTTGGTCTTGATAAAACACAGTGGACCAACATCAGGTACCATGGCTCTCCAAACCATCACTGATTGTGGAAACATGTAATTAGAACTGAAGCAGCTTGGATTGTGGCCTCTCCACTCTTCCTCCAGACTCTGGGTCTTTGATTTCCAAATGAAATGCAAAATTTACTTTCATCTGAAAACAACACCTTGGACGACTGAGCAACAGTCTGGTTCTTTTTCTCTGTGTCCCAGGTAAGACGCTTCTTGCGTTGTCTATTGGTTATGAGTGGCTTGACACAAGAAATGTGACAATTGTAGCTTATGTCCTGGATTCGTCTGTGTGTGGTGGCTCTTGAGGCACTGACTCCAGCAGCAGTCCACTACTATTGAATCTTATTGAATGGCCTTTTCTTTACAATCCTTTCAAGGCTACAGTTATTCCTGTTACTTGTGCACCTTTTTCTACCACACTTTTTCCTTGGACTCAAGTTTCCATTAATATGATTGAACACAGCTCTCTGTGACCAGCCAGCATCTTTAGCAATACTTTTTGTGGCTTATCCTCCTTCTTGAGTGTGTCAATGACTGCCTTCTGTCAAGTCAGCAATCTTCCCCATGATTGTGTAGCCTACTGAACCCAGTATAAGGGACCATTTTAAATGGTTAGTAAGCTTTTGCAGGTGTTTTCTGTTAATTATTCTAATTTTCTGAGATAATGACTTTTGGGTTTTCACTGGCTGTAAGCCATAATCATCAACATTAACATAAATAAACAATTGAAATAGATCACTCTGTAATGAATCTATATATTACAGTGCCTACAAGTAGTATTCAACCCCCTGCAGATTTAGCTGGTTTGATAAGATGCCAATAAGTTAGAGCCTTCAAACTGCAAACGAGAGTAGGATTTATTAACAGAAGCATAAATCTTACAAACCAAAAAGTTATGTTGCTCAGTTGAATTTTTATAAATTTTAAACATAAAAGTGTGGGTCAATTATTATTCAACCCCTATGTTTAATATTTTGTGGAATAACCCTTGTTTGCAATTACAGCTAATAATCGTCTTTTATAAGATCTGATCAGGCCGGCACAGGTCTCTGGAGTTATCTTGGCCCACTCCTCCATGCAGATCTTCTCCAAGTTGTGTAGGTTCTTTGGGTGTCTCATGTGGACTTTAATCTTGAGCTCCTTCCACAAGTTTTCAATTGGGTTAAGGTCAGGAGACTGACTAGGCCACTCCAACACCTTGATTTTTTCCCTCTTGAACCAGACCTTGGTTTTCTTGGCTGTGTGCTTTGGGTCGTTGTCTTGTTGGAAGATGAAATTACGACCCATCTTAAGATCCTTGATGGAGGAGCGGAGGTTCTTGGCCAAAATCTCCAGGTAGGCCGTGCTATCCATCTTCCCATGGATGCGGACGAGATGGCCAGGCCCCTTGGTTGAGAAACTGGTATTAGAATAATGATAGGCTCACCCCGTGTGGGTGCACTAGAAAAAAACGTCTAATATAAAAGGTAGAATAGCTAGGCACACCAATAATTAATATTGTGAACGATCGTTCACAATATACTTGATGTGATACAGTAACGAATAAAAGAAAAATTAATCCAAGGAGATTGTTTCATGAGAATTTATTATTAATTATTGGTGTGCCTAGCTATTCTACCTTTTACCTTGGCTGAGAAACAGCCCCACAGCATGATGCTGCCACCACCATGCTTGACTGTAGGGATGGTATTCTTGGGGTCGTATGCAGTGCCATCCAGTCTCCAAACGTCACGTGTGTGGTTGGCACCAAAGATCTCGATCTTGGTCTCATCAGACCATAGAACCTTGAACCAGTCTGTCTCAGAGTCCTCCAAGTGATCATGAGCAAACTGTAGACGAGCCTTGACATGACGCTTTGAAAGTAAAGGAACCTTACGGGCTTGTCTGGAACGGAGACCATTGCTGTGGAGTACGTTACTTATGGTATTGACTGAAACCAATGTCCCCACTGCCATGAGATCTTCCCGGAGCTCCTTCCTTGTTGTCCTTGGGTTAGCCTTGACTCTTCGGACAAGCCTGGCCTCGGCACGGGAGGAAACTTTCAAAGGCTGTCCAGGCCGTGGAAGGCTAACAGTAGTTTCATAAGCCTTCCACTTCCAGATGATGCTCCCAACAGTGGAGACAGGTAGGCCCAACTCCTTGGAAAGGATTTTGTACCCCTTGCCAGCCTTGTGACCCTCCACGATCTTGTCTCTGATGGCCTTGGAATGCTCCTTTGTCTTTCCCATGTTGACCATGTATGAGTGCTGTTCACAAGTTGGGGGAGGGTCTTAAATAGTCAGAAAAGGCTGGCAAAAGAGATAATTAATCCACACATGTGAAGCTCATTGTTATTTGTGCCTGAACTACTTCTTAATACTTTAGGGGGACCAAACAGAATTCTGGTGGTTTGAGGGGTTGAATAATAAATGACCCTCTGAATTAACTTTTAACGCTTTAAAAAAAAAAAAAAAAATTTTTTTTGTGGCATTGCATTTCCACTTCCAGGCTGATCTACAGTCCAAATGTTACAATGCCAAGTTAATTCCGCATGTGTCAACCAGCTAAATCTGCAGGGGGTTGAATACTACTTGTAGGCACTGTATATGCGTTTCACTTTTTGTATTGAATTACTGAAATAAATTATCTTTTTCATGATATCCTATTTTATTGAGATGCACTTATATTTGGGAATAATGGTAGACACTGTCAACACTAATGTAAATGAGGATTTACCATACATGTGAAAAATAGTTCTTTCAATAAAGAGCTACAGGATATAAAGACAGTGTATAGGAGCTGCCCAAGAGAGTGGCATCCACCGTATCTGCATCCTGCAGCTTTTTCTCTATAGGTTATTGGTGTTTCTTTAGCTACTTGTCTGGTGGGCAATTATTATCCATATATACACTTATCTGAGATAGTTACAAATAACATTACATGGGACATTAATGAGTTTGGATAGAAATGTGGGATTGTCCTTTAAGCTGTATGCTATATTATGTAGTCATACTAGGTATTCCTATCCAAGCATGTCTTCCATGTGCTTGTCTTTGTGATAGGTTCATATGTACTGGAATGGTATAGTGCTAATTTGATGCATATGTACAATAAGATCTGAAATATGAGTACCGTAATGTCTGCAATGGCAGGGCAGAGTAACATGCAGTAGAGTTCCATAATGATTACCCCAATTAAGTGTTGCTAATATGCCATTGACATCAGAATATTACATACACTATATAAAAAGACACATATCCATGTTTTTCTCACTGTTTGACATGAAATCAGAATAAACTTTTCCCGTTTTAGATAATTTAGGATTACCATAATTGTTAACATTTGCCAAATGCCAGAATAATGAGAGAGAGAATGTTTTAAAAGGTCAAAGGTTTACATACATTTCATTAGTATTTGGTACCATTGCCCTTAAACTGTATGACTTGGGTCAAACATTTTTTATATCCTTCCACAAGCTTCTCTCAATAGTTGGTAGGAATTTGAGCCCATTCTTCCTGACAGAACTGGTGTAACAGAGCCATGTTAATAGGTCGCTTTGCTCGCACCTGCCTTTTCAGCTTCACCCATAAATTTTCAATATGATTGAGATCAGGGCTTTGTGATGGCCACTCCAAAACATTTACTTTATTAACATTAGGCCACTTTGTAACCAGTTTGGCAATATGTTTGGGTCATTGTCTATTTGGAAGATCCATTTCCACCCAAGCTTTAACTTCCTGGATGATATATTGGGATGTTGTATTGCCACAGTCCCTTCTGCAGCAAAACAACCCCAAAACATGATGCTGCTACCTCCGTGTTTCACAGTTGGGATGGTGTTCTTAGACTTTCAAGCTTCTCCCTTTTTCCTCCAAATGTAACAATGGTCATTATGGTCCAAACAGTTCAATTTTACCATAGGACAGGTCTACAAAAATGTAGGTCTTTGTACTTGTGTTCATTTGCAAAAAATATTCTGGCTTTTTTATGTTTCTTTTGGAATAATGGCTTCTTCCTGGCAGAGTGGCCTTTCAGCTCATGTTGACACAGTACTCATTTCATTGTGGATATTGATACAACCTTACCAGCTTCTGCTTTTGTTCTTGGTTTGATATGCACATGTCGGACCAAAGAACGTTCATGTTTGGGACACAGAACCCATCTCCTTCCTGAGTGGTATGATGGCTGGACATTCCCATTTTTTTTGTACTTGTGTATAATTGTTTGTACAGATGAACAGGGCACCTTGGAGTATCTGGAAATTGCACCCAAGGATGACCAGACTTGTACAAGTGCACAATTCTCTTACTAATATATTAGCGGATTTATTTAGACTTTCCCATGATGCTACACAAAGACGCAGTGTGTTGAGGTGTGCATTAAAATACATCCACAGGTATATTTCTAATAAACTCAGATGTTGCCAATAAACCTATCAAAAGCTTCAAAACACATGAAATCATCAGATGGACTATCTTAAATTGTATAAAGGCATAGTAATCTTAGTGTATGTAAACTAGAAACTTTGCAGAAAGTTATAAATATGCCTTAAAACATTCTCTCTCATTATTCTGGTACTTGGCAAATATAAATAATTATGGTAATCCTAATTGACATAAAACGGAAAAGGTTATTCTGATTTTATGTCAGATAGTGAGAAAAACATGAACACAGTATTTTTTGGATTATAAAATGCACTTTTATTCCCCTAAATATTGGGGAAAATTGTGGGGTGTATTTTATAATCCGAATCTACTGGGCTGTAGGTTTTGGGGGGCTGGGATTTGAAAAGTTTCCGGGGGCTGGGGGAGGTGGGTGCAGGCTGCAGAGACAGTGGGAGGAACCACTCATTAGGCTCACGTAATATGCACTGTATCCCCCTGTCCATCACGGGCGGGGGGAGTAGTGCATATTACAGTAAAATAATGAGTGAGTCCACAGCCCCATGCGATCCTGTGTGGATAGTCACTGCCTCCCACTGACACTAGTTAACTTTAAAAATATTTTATTCCCCTTTTACTTCACCAAATTTGGGGTGCATCTTCTATTCTGGTGCGTTCTATTAAGTGAAAAATAATGTATGTGTCTTTGTATATAATATATGTAAACTTCTCGTTTCAATTGTACATACTTTTCCATGTGGAATCTGGAGGAATAAGTACCACGTGATTTATTCCTGCCAACTTTTTCTATATGGATTTTTTTTTAGCTACATGTGAACATTTCGGAAAATCCATTTAAGGAGATATGGCACAGATTGTCCTCAAATTTCAAACAAATCTGTAAACATTTGAATCAAATATTGTAAAAATAGCCATAGGTTGTAAGTCCTCCTCCATCTGAATGTTTTTGAACTTACAAATTCATTTGCAATACTATAATTACTGTGTTACTCTGGAACAGGGTTGGGGAACCTTCTTCTGCCGTGGGCCATTTTGAAATTTCTACCATCCTTTAGGGGCCACCAAAAATGATCAACTTGAAAATTATCGGCTATATTTGGTTAAACAATCAGCTCACCCTTACTGTGGTGGTTGGGGTGTGGCTGTGATGTTAGGTGATATTGATCATGTTGCTGCTCAACTACTTTTCTAGGTTTGCTAGAGCAATGGACATTACAGGAGAGGTTGGGGGCATAGAGATCACAGGGAAGCCTGAGGCTGGGGCATAGAGATCACTGGGGAGCCTGAGGATGGGGCATAGAGATCACTGGGGAGCCTGAGGATGGGCATAGAGATCAATGGGGAGCCTGAGGATGGGGCATAGAGATCAATGGGGAGCCTGAGGCTGGGGCATAGAGATCAATGGGGAGCCTGAGGCTGGGGCATAGAGATCACTGGGGAGCCTAAAGCTAGGGCATAGAGATCATTGGGGAGCCTGAGGCTGGGGCAAAGAGAACACTGAGGAGCTGGATTTAAAAGGCAGGCAGTCGGCAAAACTCATCTGCCAGACTGAGCACTGTGGTCCCCAGGAATCTGTCCAGGGGCCACAGAAAAGGTCATCGAGGACCTGGGGCCTGAGGTTCCCCACCCCTGCTCTAGAAAGAATCTGTCTGGCTTCCCACTGCATATTAGATGGACAGCAATTTTGTACATTACTTAATGATTTTACAATTTGGTTCTTAAAATTGCTTTATTCTGATACTTTTTTGGTGATAATATGTTTAAATCATACTAGATTTAGGCTTGTGTGGCACCCCTATGGCAAGGCGCCACAGGGAGGTACTGCATCCCAAACAGAAGGTGTAGTGCCTCCGTAGTCACAGATATTGAGGAAACGACAGAGTCTGCACCCATCACCCACACAACAGGACACCTTAGTAAAGGGGACCATATATTCAGTAGGTCCCAGGGGGTGGAGCCTAGAGAGCGGGAGACAGGGAGTGGCAGTTAGTGCCAGGCAGATGGTGTTAGGAAGAGAGAGAGGACAGATGCAGGGGACCCTGCGGCCGTGACAGGAGGGCACCTCTGAGGAGAGAGGTGACCCAGACGACAAGAGGGGTCACTCCAGGACAGGTCGGAGCCAGCTGGAGACCCAGATCATCACCAGCACACCGGAGCCGAAGTGGTTGGTCACGGTTTATCACTGTACGCAGACCGGCAGGCTGTGGGCCTAATAAGTAGGAGCTGCAGCACCACAGGACTAAATCCCCACCTCTGTCCCAAATTGGGTCCAGAACACTAATAGGAAAAAGGACTAAATACCGGTGGCGAGAAGGTTTGCCTTACACAGCTCCTGTCCGTACCGGAAAGGGCCAGAAGTACCTTTTAGTAACAGAACTGAGGACCAGCAAACGGGCTCTTTAGTGTGGTTGAGAGCAGTGAGCCAAGAGCCACTGTGAGTAGACACCAAGAAAGCCATTAGAAGAACACCTCTGACAGACTCTGTAAAAAGCCAAAGAATATGAGTCTGCACACATTGGAAGCAGCAGTGTGAACTGCGACCAATCCCCACCAAAAACATGAAAAAACCAATGCAAAAAACGTATAAATGTCACACAAAAAGGCGCTCTGCTGTAAAAAATGTAAATGGCAAGTGCCGTGACAAAAACAGGGCCTTTTGGTTTATACGTTTTTGCAAAAAACGTATAGTAAGCTGCCTCACCAACTCCACGGTAAGCCCTGGTAGAGACAGTCCTAACTCTGTCCCTAGATGCTACGTTAAAAACCTGCCAGTGTGTACATACCTCTGGGCAGGGTGCGGGAGAGCAAAGGAAAATCTCACCTTGTAAGGGTGTGTGGCAGGCAGCTCTGTGTGCAGACTTCATAGGGGAGGGGCAGGTGCCTCCAATTTCTGCTGTTACCAGCAGGGGGACTCTGTAAAAAGCCTCCTGAATCTGTGGCTACCAACCCCGTTAAATCAGACTGTACTGTGTACCTTAACATCTGCCTGGTACCAGTAAAAAACAGTTTGAGCTAATCTGGACTCTGTCTCAGTTACTTGTCGCCAGGAGAGACCCCTACAGCATCACAGAGGTGAGGACTACGACCCCCATCATCCACCCCGCTGCACTGAGGTAAAGCTCCGCCTGTGGGGAGCTTTACTACCAAAGCTGCATTCTCATCACCTCAGCGACCAGCCGCAGCACTGGTAACCCTATTACCAGGTACCACAAGTAGCGTCACGTTACAAATTCCCCATCATCATCACCCCACCCAGCCACTGAGGGTCCAGGGCAAGGAACCTGAAACCGACCAGCCGTGATCCTTACTGAAGTAACCACCTGTCCCGGTATCGTAGTACCCCCTACCCTGTCAACCGACTCACTTGCATAATACCATAGAACCATATGAACCATAAATATTCCTCTTTGATAACGCTCGGATTTTAACCCACTTGCGATGCGGACAATTTTCATTTTTGGGTTTTTGAATTTTCCTCCCCTTCTTTCCAGAGCTATAATAACTTTTTTTTTCTGTGCGCATAGAAATATGAGGACTTGTTTTTTGCAGGACAAGATGACAGCATTCACGTTACCACATAGTGTTAAGTAACACAGGGAAAAAAATTCCAAATAGGGATACGGTAAATTGTAAACATACCACAATGCTGACAGGGTTTTAGGGAAGTGTTTTATGGTGTATATTTTCTGATAAAAATGACTAAATTATGATTTTACTCATCAGTATTTTTACGGCGATACCAAACGTCCAGTTTTTTATTATCTAAGTGGTAGAAAATAAATCAGAAGTTTTAGAAAACTAACGTGGGGTGGAGGTGTGTCCCCATTTTTCAAGTCCCGAAACTTTTTTATATTTTAGTCAATGGAGTTATGTGATGAATTGTTATTTTTGGTGTGAGACAACGTTTTTCATTTTGGGATAGAGATTAAGTTTTGATTGCTTGTTACAGCATTAATTTGCGGTATTGCAGCAAACAAAAAAACATAATTTCGGTGTTATTTAATTTTTTGTGTTTACAGTATTTACCAATCGTGTTAATTATTTTTGAACAGAGACTGGCTTTCATATGCAAATGTGAGGGCAAAACTGTGCACCAAGGCATAGTTCACGCTAAGCATGCACTGAAGCCCCCTCATTTGCATATTAAAAACCTGATTTTTCAGCAGATATTAAAGGAGTTGTCCGGATTAGGATAACAAGTCTGCAGTCACTCTGTGTGATTGGAGGTTTATGAAGATTCCCCACGCATGCACTGCACATTGAGCAAGGCCGCTAGTCGGGTACTGGCCAAGAGTATGCATATAGCATACATGACCGCTGTTCCTGGTGCAGACACCACAAAATCCTTGCAGCGCAGTGTGTGCTAATGTATAGCTCTGTACTGCACAAGTGATTGGACAGTGGCATTTTTAAGTCCCCTGAGGGGACTAGTAAAA